>OX104064.1:8574848-8621979 GCA_944474145.2 Dicrocoelium dendriticum | reverse complement strand
TTGTTCTAACCACAAGGGTATTAGCCTAACGCCAATTGTGACAAAATTACCAGCCTCGATTCTCGTTCGTCGCCTCACTGCGGAACAGGAATTTCGAATTAGGGAAGAGCAGGCTGGTTTCCGCCCAGGACGTGACTGTATAGACCACATATTCACTTTGCGGCAGGTGCAAGGGCAGCGCCACGTATACCGCAGACCGACAATAGCTGTGTTCCTCGATTTCAAGAGTGCGTTCGATTAAGTCGATCGATCGATTCTGTTCGAATTACTTGCGCGAAAAGGTGTTCCCACGAAATATGTAAACATCCTTCGTGCCCTATACTCCAACCCTACAGGCCGCTTCAGGGTCTACGCTGGCCTATCGGATAGCTTTCCGACCACAAGTGGCGTTCGTCAGGGTTGTCCGATTTCCCCATTTTTGTTCAATTCCGTCGTGGATTCTATCATGGAGTGTTCCCTTGCGGAATCTCACGATGTTGGCGTTGAAGTGCTGCCTGGTGAAAGGTTGATTATGCGGGTGATATCGTTTTGTTTTTCGACGATGTTGGGACGGCACAATCAACCCTGAATAGCCTGTCCAGAGTGGTCCCATTATTTGGTATGCACTTCGCACCTTCAAAGTGCAAAGTGTTGCTGCAGAACCACCAGCCACTTGATGACCCTTTGACGCTTACGAACGAGGAACTCGAGGTGGTTGCTCCTTTCACTTATCTTGGCAGCTGCATCAGCAATGATGGGCGCATAGAAGCTGACGTCAGATCACGCATTGCAAAGGCCAGAGCTACCTTCTTGAACCTGCGGCATCTTTGGCGACAGAAGGGAGTTTCCCTCCATCTGAAAGGCCGGGTATACAAGGCCACAGTGAGGGCCGTTCTGCCCCATGGGAGTGAGAATTGGCCCCTTCGATCTGAAGATCTGAGGCGCCTTCAAGTCTCTGATCATCGTTGTCTGCGAAGCATTGCTGGTGTCGGATGGTACCAGCGTGTCTGCAACAATGATGTGCGTAGACGAGTACTAAGTGGTGATAATCAAACGAGCTCCCTAGAACAACAGACAGCACTGAATAAGTTGCGTTGGCTCGGGTACGTGCTACGTATGCCTGGTCACCGCTTACCTAGGAGGGCCGTGTTTAGTCTGCCAGGTGTAGGGTGGCGCAAGGCTCGAGGTGGACAGAAGTTGACTGGGCAGTGGGAAATAAAGTCACTGACGACCAAACTGGGTACCGTTGGTCCGTCTCGCCTTCTGGGCTGGAGTCCAAATGACTCGGCTTGTGCTTGGCTCGAGACTTTACAGGACATGGCTCGCAACCGACACCAGTGGCGCGTCTGTTGCCGTCTCCTAATTAGATTGCCTGTTTAAAGTGTGTTTGGTGCTGAGTTATCTGCGGGGTAATGGCTGATTATGACGCGAGGCAGTAAAAGCTGCAAGGAAGCTGTCTCACCGATGCCGCCTTATCTTTGCATCACAGCAAGCTGTTTGTGACGGTATGTTGTCTACGCAAGGTGTAGGCGCTGCTGTTAAAGGTGGTGATGATGATTTCATCAGTGGACAACTTTCCAACTTGTGCCTTCAGATTCCCAGGAAGTACAACGGTGTCCGTGCTTCTTCTGTGGCGAAGGAGCTGAAGCAATTGACGGTAAAAGTCGTTCTTTACCGAAGCATCGATACAGTTCGTGGGCGCGTAGGCAACGATGATGAATAGAAACCTATTAGTCTCGCGCGACTTCGAAGCTTTGAACGAGCCAACCAATCGGACTGCACACATCCGGCTACTGATTGGAATCCAATCAACCAGAGCAGCTTCAGCCGGGGACTCACGGCAATGCCAACATCAGCTTGGTCGGTGCTCGAAGCTGCATCGTCACCGGATAGGCGCAATGAGAAAACACTGCTTGCGTCACCTGAAGGGGATCACAGAGTGAGCACAGAGCTCGAGTCTTGCAGGCGGGTCTCCGATAAGCAGCAGATATCGATCGAGAAGGTCTCCAATGTTCGGGCAAGTGCTGCCTGTTGACCGATCTGTAACAATGTGCGTACACTGAGGCATGCCAATCTGAAGGAGGATCGAGGGCTCCAAATGGAATCCGATGAACTGGAATGGACCGCTTGATTGGACATGGGTTGTCGACAGGAGAGGAGTGATGCCCCGCGTTAGCATGTGAGTTGAAATTAGAAGATGAAAACTTAGCAAGGCATGTTAGGGGAGGGCCAAGAATCCGGCGGTTGAAATTTGGGGGGATAAAAGTAAAGTTGGAGTGGGACGATAAGAGTGAAAAAGCGTAAGAGGGGGAATAAGAAGACGGGAAGGCTTCAGCAGTAGCATCCATACCCCTATCCACCCTGCTCGATGCAGCAGACAGGGCACCGTTGATTATCCTCCGTGGTGGCCAGAGCATCAAGCAACAGTTTGAAGAGAAATTCATAGTATTGCATGGGCAGGATACTGTCAGGTTGCTTAGGCCTAAACAAGAAAACAATTAGCGTTCACAACCAAAGCCTTTGGTTCAAAAAACCTTACCGCTTGACAGCGGGTTTGGCGTTAGGTTACAAGGAGTCCGTTTCAAGGAATAAGGTGCCACCCTCATTCCAACCCCCAACATAGAAGACCAGGAGGCTGAGTTTGTCTGGCCTCTAACCATTGACCAAACTGTTAAGAGTGACTCTGAAAGTGCAAAAGCACCACCCAGCATAGCTCAATGGATCGCTGAGGCACACAAACCATCGCACCACGGTAAGGTACAGCCTCATTGCGATGGAAAAGTGGCCAACAACGGCTTGTAGTTGTTGACAAGGGGGAAATATCTCCCATAGAGCATTTTATGGAACTTCTTAACGGCAACGATGATAGCCAAAACTTCTTTTTCAAGTTGTCCGTAATTGCGCTCCGCTGGGGTTAGAGAGCGAGCAATATGAGCCTTTGCATTTTTCGTCCCATCAGAAAATTCGTGGGCTATGAGTGCTCCCACCCACGAGTTGACGCGTCAGTTGTCAATATGATTGGAAACTTCGGATCAAAATGCAGCAACAGAAGTTCAGATTTCAAGTAATTTTTACATGCTCAAAAGCACTCAACATTCGCTTGACCAGGCCCATTTACATTCTTTTGTAAGCAGCTGATTCAATGGTTCACGTAATCGGTGCATATCTGGCAGGAATGCGCTATAATAGCTGATCAATCCGAGGAATGACTTAAGTTCAGCAACATTTGTAGGTGGGAGCAGTTTTATGATTGCCTCAATGTCTGCCGGATCGGGTCGTCGGCCATCTTTGTCAATGAGGAACTCAAGGTACTTTATTGAATTCAAAGAGAACTCAGATTTTTCCTTATTGAGTCGGAATCCATATCCGAGTATTCGTTGCAAGACAACTTCTACACGGATGAACAGTTCTAATATCGTTCGACCAATGATTATGATATCACCAAGGTAGGCAGCCACGCTTTCCAATCCGCTAAGCATGGTAACAATAAGCTGTTGAAAAATTGCTGGGGGCGTGTTTACGCAAAAGGGTAAACGAGTGTATTGAAACAGACCACGGTGGGTGTTGATAGTGAGCAGAGTCCTGGACTCCTCTGAAACTCAACCTGTAGGTAAGCATCCGATAGGTCAAGTTTAGCGAAACACGTGCCACCGTTCATTTTCGTAAAAATGTCCTCTATCAATGGTAGAGGATAACGATGGTCGTCGAGGGCATCATTCAGTGCTGTAGAAAAATTGGCACAAATTCGGATAATCCCATTTGGTTTCTTACAACAACGATTTGCGCCTCCCAAGAATAGTTAACCGGCTTCAGGACTCCGATTTCTTCTAGGCGTTTAAGTTCGGCGTCAACCATCGGCAACACTGATCTTTTCAACCTGAAAAATTGGTTTGGTATCCAGGCGCAAAGGAAGCATTGCTTTTGCTTCCAAACAGCATCCAAGGTATCTGCACTGAATTTATTCAAGAGGACAACATATCTCCATTTAACTCAGACCAATTCCACACTCTCATGGTTTGGACAAATATTGATGAGCACAACTGGTTGATGGGCATGTCGGAAAGTTCCAAACCAAAATCAGTATCAAGAAGGTTGAGCTCACAAACAACTATGTAAATGGTACCATGATCGCGCTTGTCTGAAATTGCCAGCTCACAATCAAATTCACCAAGCAACTTGATTTTACCGCCGGATGCATTTCTTGCCGTGTTAGTAATCCGACGATATCCTGGTGAACCCAGTTTCTTCCAGGTATTTCTTTACACGATTGTTATATCGGACGCCGTATCAAGTTGTAAACGAACCGTACTTCCGTTTATTGTCGCAGGCACCTATTTGTGATGACGTTTAAAATTAGGACCAGTTGTCGCAAGCACGGCGTTAAATTTGGGCTCGGTCCTATGTGAGCGACCGACCGATCGACGTCTTTGGATAGGTGTTCGGACAGGTTTATGGCGCGTAGATCGTGCGCTATATACCCGGTACGCGACTAGACGGCCAACCAAAAGCAGCGGGTAGAAGACACAAAAGTAAGCTAGGGAAGTTTATTGGACGGGAGGAGCGTTAGCTAATGCTAAAAATAGGGCACCCAGAGAGAGCTAGCTAGGGAGAATGTCGTTGGCGTCGAGAGCGTAGACGGAGCGTCGTTCGCAGTCGAGTCGCGCGCCAAAGGCGGAGATCGTGTTCGTGTTTCCAACAAACGGGAACAACGTTCCAACAAACAAACCGCCTAATTCCCTAATACATAAGAAAGCTATAATTTGAATGTATTTTAGAATAGTTTACACAGTCATACGGGGAAATCTCCAGGTCACTACACAGCCCCATCCTAGAAGGGAAGCCGTGGGTGACCCTTCGATCTACGTGAGGACTGTCCGTCGCGGGCCAGCCTTCTGCGAGACCAGGTAGTGAAACCTGATGCAGCTGCTGGGGGAGAACCAGGCGATCGGACTCTAGCGGGCTCCCACCCGTGTCCTCCCTAACGGTGCCGAAAACACAAAATGGGGGGAAAGTTCGTAAGCGTCAATGGTTCGCGAGTTCGTGAAGGTCAAATGTTCGCTTCAGGCTAGTCATCTCCTCCGATTTATACATGGAAGGTAAACGGAAACAAGAGCAGTGACGGTGGAGGCGACGGCAAAAATAAGAGTGACACTTACCGGGGAGGTGGGCGTCAAGCAAAACACAACTCCTTTTATGTGTTTTCAAAACGTTTTCTTTTTCTTTTGGGTTTTCAAAACGTTCTGCATTTTTTGGTTTTCAAAAAGTTTTGTCGGTTTTTTAGCGTTTTCAAAAGTTTTTGCCGATTTTTTTGGGTTTTCGTATGTGGTTGGCCAAAAGGGAAAGAAAACAATAAAGGAAAGGGAAAGAAACACTAATCCCTTAATCGCGCTGGCCAATGAACGCGTCTACCCGACCTAGTCGACTTGTACGAAACAGAGGAAGGCGTCGTCTTAGGCATCCTATCGGATCGCAAAACTGGAGGAACTGCTGAAGAAGTGGCGGTTGGTTCGATGGGAAACGGCGGAGCTGAAGTGGAAGGCTTGGTTGGAACGTGATGCTTGGGTTCATGGGTGTTGGAAACATGCGAGTCTTCTATCATAGGCTGGGTTGATTTTTCAGAGGACGAGCAACGGTCTTCATCGAGCTCAGGTTCCACGTGGGCAACCTTGAGACGGTCAATCGTAACGGCTTCTCGTTTACCGTGACGGTCGATGATAAAAACGCCGTCCTTACGCTGCAGGACCTTGAAAGGATCTTCGTAAGGTCGCTCCAGTGGTCTGCGGAGACCATCGAGGCGGAGAAAAACGAACGGACAATGCTGCAGGTCTTGTGGAATAAAAGATTTACGTTGTTGTTCTCTAACGTCGGGAAGCTTGTACTGACGCAGCCTCGTGGCTAGCTGACGTGCATAATTTGCGTCGTTACGGGTAATTCTGGGACTGACGGAGAAGAAGTCGCCAGGTAAACGCAGTGGTTGTCCATATACTAACTCGGCGCTAGACGTACGTAGATCGGCCTTTAGGGCTGATCGGATCCCAAGGAGGATCATAGGCAGCACCTCAGTCCAACTCAGCGCATTGGCGGCGCTAAGTGAGGCTTTCAAGTGTCGGTGGAAACGTTCCACCATGCCGTTCGCTTGCGGATGATAGGCAGTCGTGCGAATGCGTTGGCATCCAATGAGTTTAAGGAGACCGTTAGAGGTCGTAGATTCGAATTGCGGACCGCGGTCTGTAGTCACTGTGGCTGGACAGCCGTGTGACGCGACCCAGCGCTCGACGAAAGCGCGCGTTACGGTTTCCGCAGCTACGTCAGGGATTGGAACGGCTTCGGGCCAACAAGTGCAACGATCGATCATGGTCAAAATGTAGACCATTCCTTTGGACGGGGCCAGAGGCCCCACTATGTCGAGATGGACATGGGCAAATCGCGCTGAAACGGACGGAAAGCGACCAAGCGGAGCGGACACGTGCCGCTGAATCTTGGCTTGCTGGCAGGTGAGACAGCTGCGTGCCCAGCGCGTAAGATCGCGTTGCATCCCCGGCCAAACGTATCTCTCAGAGACAAGCTTAGCAGTAGCTTTAATGCCTGGGTGGGCGATATTGTGGAGGGTGTCGAAAACGATACGGCGAAAAGTTTCTGGAACGACGGGTCGAGGTCGTCCGGTAGATGTGTCGCATACAATGGTACCATCAGATGACGGCAAAGGATGCGGGGATATCTTCAAAGAAGAATCGCGGAGTTCCGAAAAACTTTGGTCGTTTGATTGCGCGGCGGCCATAGCAGACAAATCGATTGTCTGCCCGGCAGGGGCGATCGCAGATACTCTTGAAAGAGCATCAGCGACGACGTTTTGTTGACCAGAAATGTGTCGGATATCAGTCGAGAATTGGGCGATGAAATCCAGCTGACGAACCTCACGTGGTGAGTGTCGAGCTGATTGATTTCGGAATGCGTAGGTAAGCGGCTTGTGATCGGTGAAGAGAATGAAGGTGTTACCTTCCAGGACGTGTCGAAAATGTCGAACTGTAGAGTAAACGGCCAGCAGTTCGCGACTGAACGTGCTGTACTTGACTTCGGCGGGTTGTAGGCGTCTAGAGTAGAATGCAAGAGGTTTCCAGCCCCCATTTGTATGTTGCTGTAGGACGGCGCCAATGACGGTGTCCGAGGCGTCGACAGCAACACTGAGCGGAGCATTCGGATCGAAATGATGAAGCATAACGGCTTTGGCTAAGGCTTCTTTGCTGGCTTTAAAGGCTTCAGCAGCAGCGGCAGTCAGTTCCACCTGACCGTTTTTACGTCCACGAAGGAGGTCGGTTAGTGGACTTAGCAAATTGGCACAGTGTGGAAGAAAACGTCGATAATAGTTGAGCATGCCGTTAAAACGGAGAATGGCGGCTAACGTAGTCGGGACCGGAAAGTCTCTGATGGCGCGGACTCTATCGTCTAGAGGCCGTATACCATACTGATCAATATGGTGGCCATGGAATTCGATGGAAGGCTGCTGAAATACGCATTTGTCAGGGTTGACAGTGATGCTATTAGCGGCCAGCCTATCGAAAAGTATTTTGAGATGTTCTGTGTGCTGTTCTTTAGAAGCGCTGGCAACTAGAATATCGTCGATGTATGCATAGACGAAATTTAGACCTCTAGTGACTGAATCGATGAGTCGTTGAAAAGTCTGGGCTGCGTTGCGAAGACCGAACGGCATACGCAAAAATTCGAACAGCCCAAAGGGCGTGATTACGGCAGTCTTCGGTATGTCTTCCTCAGCGACTGGAATCTGGTGATACGCGCGAACCAGATCGATTTTCGAGAACACACGGGTGCCGCGCAGGCTTGCCGTGATGTCTTGAATGTGAGGAATCGGATATCGGTCGGGAACAGTAACGCTATTGAGCGCGCGGTAATCACCACATGGACGCCAGTCTCCAGATTTTTTGGGCACCATGTGGAGCGGCGACGCCCAGGGACTTTTAGACGGGCGAACGATGCCTAGTTCAAACATGTGCTCGAATTCTGCGCGAGCAATTTTCAACTTGTCAGGGGTCATTCGCCTGGCTTTGGCAAAAACAGGCGGACCTTTCGTAACGATGTGATGTTCCGCAGCATCAGTGGAGGATGAAAACGGTGCCATTGCACGAAAGACTTGCGGGAACTTGGTATTAAGCATCTGACTGATAGGCGAGCTTGACAAGTTGGCGTATACAGGACTGATTGACTCTATGTCGGTCAAAGTACCTATAACTGCCAGGTTTGTTTGACGGTCGATCAGACGGCGTTGCTTCGCGTCAACAAGCAAATCGAAGTGCTGCAGAAAGTCAAGGCCAAGAATTGGAGTCTGGACATCTGCGACGAGAAAGATCCACTTAAATGAACGTCGTATGTTTAAATTAAGCGTGCGCGAGCGTTGACCATACACGCGAATGGTGGTGCTGTTTGCTGCGCGCAATGAACCGGTCGCCTCTTCGATATCATTAGAAGCACGTGGGATGACGCTGACTTCTGCGCCGGTGTCAACGAGACAGCGTACTTCTGTACTGCGATCGGTGACAAAGAAAAGGCGACTGGGGCAGCCAGCAACGTCCGTCGTCCCTACGTGCTGGCCTACCCGTTTCCCTGCGTGTTGCGCTTGAAGGAACAAGGCGGGCGACACGACCTGGCCTTATGACCAAATCGCTCGTGGTACCAGCAATAGCTTGAACTAGGGGGAGATTTCGAACGTGATCTAGGAGGACTGCGACTACTGGAACGATTTCGGCGGTTGGATCCGGATCGTGTTAGCTTCTCTAGTCGGTTGGTCAATGCGGATACTTGCGCTCTTAGTTCTGCTACCTCTGTACTGGGGGTAGACTGAACCTGAGATATTTGGGCGTTGGATTCCCAAATACGGTCGGCAATATCGGCGAGCTGAGGAAGAGGCGCATCGTTTGCATACAAGGGATTGCGCATGTCACGTGGCAGGCGACGAAGCCACGTCTCTTTAAGGAAATATTCGCCAACAGCGAGAGGCTGAGCTAGAGCCTGCATCTAATGCAGCAACTGCGAAGACTTTCGATCACCTAGCTCGGTTTCGTTAAGAAGCTGCGTAACGCGAGCATGGTCTGATATGCCAAATCGCTTTAAGACGACGGCCTTAAGCTCATGATAACTTTTCTGATATTCCGGAAGTTCCAAGATGTCGTCGAGGTCATCTACGACTTGCGGGGGAAGCGCTGCGATAACGCAGTGAAATTTGACGCTGTCAGAGTGGACGCCATGTAACGAAAAAATGGACTCTAGCTGGTTAAACCAGGCCTTAGGGTTAGTATTACGGAAAGGCGGGATAGGAAAACGGAACGCACTAACCTGATCGTCAGAAGGTGAGTGAATAACCTTCATGGTGAAAAATTACGGAGCGTGTGAAAGTGAATGCAAGTAGTAAAAAGTAAAAGGGTAGACAGAATAAGTTACCGGATCTGAAAAGTAATATTAGTACCGAACTCACCAAAATAGTTTTTTTCGGGGTCACCAATTATAGCGCGTAGATCGTGCGCTATATACCCGGTACGCGACTAGACGGCCAACCAAAAGCAGCGGGTAGAAGACACAAAAGTAAGCTAGGGAAGTTTATTGGACGGGAGGAGCGTTAGTTAATGCTAAAAATAGGGCACCCAGAGAGAGCTAGCTAGGGAGAATGTCGTTGGCGTCGAGAGCGTAGACGGAGGGTCGTTCGCAGTCGAGTCGCGCGCCAAAGGCGGAGATCGTGTTCGTGTTTCCAACAAACGGGAACAACGTTCCAACAAACAAACCGCCTAATTCCCTAATACATAAGAAAGCTATAATTTGAATGTATTTTAGAATAGTTTACACAGTCATACGGGGAAATCTCCAGGTCACTACAGGTTTCCTTGTTAGACACTGATTTTCTTTGTGGCCGCGTCGGTTACACACTGAGCATCTGTGCTTCTTATAGGGGCAGAACTTTACGAAATGCCATTTGCCACACTGCCAGCACGCGGATGGTGGTTTCGCTAAGACATCTGCTGCTGTTCCGGTGGGTTGTCTTAAGCATGTCTTCGTGACATTGAAAGTGGAGTTGGATGATGAACGCTCCAACATGGCTGTATCGTGCTTGAGGTTTACCAAACGTTGACACTCATGCGTTATCTGCTGTAGCGTAATATCTGGGGACAGTTCAATCTTGCTCAATAACCTGGTCCTGATATCACTGTCGGAGTGTGACTGGAGACCGCAAATGAAAATCAGACACTTGAACTGATCTTCTGTCATAGTAAACAGTTGGAACTATTCGCACTCGAGATTGACTCTGCCAGCATATGTGATGAAATCTTCACCATCCTGTTTGGCAAGTTGCATACATTGGCATCGGGTAGTAAACAAGGAAGAACGTTCACCGAAAAGTTGCGATAGCTGGCGTACGGTTTCGTCAAAAGTGAGATCCCTGGAGTTCCTTGGCAGGATAAAATTTGTGTATCGTATGTGCTCAATTGTATCAAGCTATCTTAGCAACAGTCTGACTTGCCATACATCGTCGTTGTGCTTTAGTTCGATTTTGAAAATGTCCTCATATCGTTTGAATTACGATTCAAAAATCAGCCCAGCATCAGGTTCATAGAGGAACTTCGTGACACTACTTGCAATTGTTTCGGCTGCATTTTCTTCAGAGACAGGAAATGATGATTGATGGCAGAAATGCCGCATCAAACTTTCCGTTATTCGCATCTGGGCCGCCTCGAACTGAGTTTGCTATTGGTGCAGGATTGTCTTTAATTCTTCTGCAGTTATGGACATGTTGCGTGAGTTGTAGTCGCCAATTCTTTTGTGTCGGACACTGCTAGAGTAGAGCGTAGGCCAATCCCCAGCAATGAAGAACGAGCAGGGCGAGTACAGGAAAAACCGGAGTTTATTCCGAGAAAAGAATGAGAACCAACGCGGATTAAGTATTCACAGTGTACAGTCTGCACTAGCCAAATGCGCGTTCGCACATGGGTCCTGATTCCAAATCAACACCGGTCTGTTGATCGATATTCTTCCGGTGCGTTAGGCATCAGCCGAGTTGACCTTGCATCCAGCTCGTTCGGGTTTTCGGGCAGATGGTTAAGTGAAGGCAGTTCACATGCTAAGCTGGTTTGCGCTCGAGAAAACGTACCCTTCTAGCAGCGAGCATCCAGCAGTTCCCGATACTGAGTAGAGACCCAATGTCCGAGCTGGCGAATTGATTTCCCGGCAGATATGCAACTAGTGATCTTAAACTGCGTTCAGTAAGCGCTTACTCAGCTCGGACGCCAGCGTGCTTTGATAAGCATTCAGAACATCTGACTTCGTCAGTTGCCAAGTAGCTAAGTACTCACAGCGTCATTGCGAGCGTCCACCGAAACGCACCAGAAGGCCAGCGCACACAATTGCGTGATCAGAGTCAACGCTCATAGTCCAAATCGAGCGACAAATTCGAACGCATCCTCACCAGCGGTAACTGATCGCGATGTGATCGATGTGCATCCATGGCCGGTGGGCGCCATGTCACCCTTCTGGGGGTGCTGTATCGGAAGTTAGTGCAAGCAAGAAAGAGACGAGCATCTTCACCAGGAGTACCAATCATCCACCGTTATCATTATGGGAGCCTACATCGTGTTGGTCGCCCAGATAAAGCTCGTCGGTGGACAGTATTCCAACTTGGACACTTAAATCACCAGCCAGCACCACAGTATCCACACATTTTCTGCAACAGAGAAGTGTGTTCAATTAGTGATAGAAGTCGTCTTTCGCCGAGTCAGCGCTACAATATGTGAGTGCGTAGGCCGCAATGACAAAGAAGCGTCGTTTGTCTCCTGTAGCAGTCTGGAGATTCCCCGGTTTGCCTGTGTAAAATTCTAACCAAAATTATTTCATTGTACACCTAGGCAACCGGTGTGGTTTGTTGAGCTGATTGCTGAGTTCGAATGATTGACTTGCTCATCGCCATTTTTGCTTGGCGCTCGTTTCGGTTGCAACTCGCAACTGCCCTGTGTGCTGTGCTTGCCCCGTTCCCCTAGCTAGAGCGTCCACGGTGTCGTTCTTTTATGGCTAGATAACAGGGGATCTTTTACTGTACCAATAAAAGTCTCCCTGCAACTCGATCCGTCTTCTCGAATCGCTCTCTGGGCTCCCGGTACAGGCAACCCTCTAAACTCCACACGACTTCGATGCGTTGAATGAACCAGTTAATTGGACAGCGGACATCAGACTATTCACTGAAATCCAATCAATCAAGGCAGATTCAGCCCGTGGGCTAAGAGCAATGCCCACATCGGCTTAACCGGAACCTGAATCGGCGTCATCTCTGGACAACCCAATGAGAAAATACCGCCATTATGGCATGTTGGGGATCGCTGGGTAATCACAGAACTCGAATCCGGCAAACGATTTTCTGATAAGCAGCAGATATTGATTGATAGGGTCTCCGGTGTTCGGGCAAGTGCTACCTGTTGGCCGATCTGCAACAAAGTGCGTATTTTAAGGAGGGGGATCGAAGGCTCCAAATAGAAGCAGATAAACTGGGGTAAGCCGTTTGGCTAGACATGGACTTGCCGAGTGAACTGGAGGGACACTCTGCGATTTCGTGTGGGTTGAGACTAGAAGATAAACAGTTAGTGAGCCAAGACAGAGAAGGGCCAAAAAATTGGGGGTTGAAAACAGTGGGGGAAAAAGTGAAGTTAGTCCATGTATTGCAAAAGTTAGAACTGCGTCCTTAAATCCGCGACACCTGTGCTGCCAAAAGGGGAATTTTCTCGGCCTGCAAGTACGCGTATATAGCCATCGCAATGAGGCTGGACCTTACCCTGGTGCGATGGTTTGCGTGCCTCAGAGATCCATTGAGTTATGCTGGGCGGTGCTGTTTTTTGCACCTTCAGAGCCACTCATACCAGATTGGTCAATGGTTAGAGGCCAGACAAACTCAGCCTCCTGGTCCTCCAGGTTGGTGGTTGGCATGAGCGTGGTACCTTATTCCTTAAAACGGACTCCTTGTAACCTAACGCCAAACCCGCTGTCAAGCGGTAAGGTTTTTTGAACCAAAGGCTATGGTTGAGAACGCTAATCGTTTTCCTGTCTAGGCCTAGGCAACCTGACAGTATCCTGCCCACGCAATACAATGAAACTTTCATCAAACAATTTCTTGATGCTCTGGCCGCCGCAGAGGGTAATCAACGGCGCCCTATCCGCTGCATCGAGCAGGGTGGATAGGGGTATGGATGCTACTGCTCAAGCCTTCCCGTCTTCTTATCCCCCTTCTTGCGCTTCTTCATCCTTATCGTCCCACTCCAACTTTACTTTTATCCCCCCATTTTCAACCCCCAATTCTTGGCCCTCCCCCAGCTTGCTTCAACAGTCGCTTATCTTCTAGTTTCAAATGACAGACAATGGCAGGGCCTCGCTCCAATCCAGTCGACAAGTCCATGTTCAACCAAGCGGACAACGTCAGTTCAGCCGTTTCCCTTTGGAGTCCTCGCGTCTCGCTAAGACTGGCATGCCTCAACGTGCGCACCTTGCTACAGATTGGCCAACAGGCAGCACTTGCCCCACTCTAGAGACCCTATCGATCGATATTTGCTGTTTATCAGAAACCCGCCTGCAAGATTCGAGCTCCGTGGTTACCCTGAGATCCCCCACATGCGACACTCGCGGCACATTCTCATTGCGCCTGTCTGGCGATGGCGCAGCTTCAAATGCAGGTCAAGCTGGAGTCGGCATTGTTTTGAGTCCCCGGGCTGAAGCTGCCCTTATCGATTAGATTCAAGTAAACAGTAGGATGTGCGCCGTTAGATTAGCTGGTTCGTTCCGTGCAAAGAAGTCGCGCGGGGACAAACGGTGCCTGTTTGTCATTGCGGCCTACGCCCCTAAAAACTGTAGCACTGATTCGGTAAAAGATGACTGCTATCAGTAACTTCACGAGCTCCTTCGCTACAGAAGAAGCACGGATAATGTGGTGTTGGCTGGTGATCTAAACGCCTAAGTCGGAATACTGTCCTCTGATGAGCTTAATCTGGGCGGCCAACATGGTGTAGGCTCCCGTAATGATAACCGTGAGCGATTGCTACAGCTGTGCGAAGATGCTTGCCTGTTTCTCGAGAGCACTAACTTTCGACACAGCACCCGCAGAAGCGTGACTTGGCGGCCACCAGCCTCGGGCCAGCCATGGACGTAAATCGATTATATCGCGATCAATTACCGCTGGAGAGGCTGCGTCCAAGACTGTCGCTCGATTTGGAGCACGAGCATGGACTCTGACCACGCACTTGTCTGCGCCGACCTCCGGGGGCGTCTCGGTGGACGTCCGTAACGTCGATGTAAACGGATTGACACCAGCCAGCTGGCGAAGCCAGGTGTTCTGAATGTGTATCAAAGTGCGCTGACATCTGGGCTGAGTAAGCGCCCACTAAACACCGTCGAAGATCACTGGTCGCACGTTCGTAAAATGTTACTGTTAGCAGGCATGTCTTCATGTGGCAAAGCAAATTGCCAAATCGGACATTGGGTATCTACAGTCTCTGGAACTTATGAATGCTCGCCGACGTATTCCGGCTGGAAGCGAATACAATGAGACTCGCAAAAATCTCAGGGCAAAACTACGTGCTAGCCAAAAGAAGGACTGCGAAACCTGGTGGTCTCATCGTGCCTCTGAGATGGAAACAGCCGCTGCCGTTGGTAATCATCGTAAATTATACCATCTGATACGGGAAACAGGCAGCAGGAGACCTGGTGTTAGCGAGACCATACGCGACGAGAGTGGACAGCCGATCTACAGCTTGTTAAAACGCTTGGAGCGTTGGGCTGAACACTTTGCAAAGCAATTTAACCAATCTGAGTTATCGCTTTCTTTTTCGGGCGTTGAGCGCCCTTCTACCTGGGCCGTCTCCTTGGATCAGCCCTCACGCGCAGAAGTCGAACGTGAGATCAGGCTGTTGAAATTGCATAAGGCCGCAGTGGCAGATAGAATTCCCCCAACCCTCTTCAGATTCGGGGGATCTGCTCTAATAGATTATTTATACGAGTTGCTAGTGAAACTTTGGGAGCAGGAGACTGTCCCGACAGACTGGAACCGCTCCGTCATTGTCCCAATTTTCAAGGGAACTCCCGTTTGGAATGCGGCAATCATAGAGGGATCAGTCTGATTTCGATTGCCTCTAAATTGCTTGCCTCTGTCATTCTCCATAGACTGACTGGCACCCGTGAAAGCCAGATTCGTGAAGAACAAGCCGGATTTCGTCGAGGTAGGGGCTGCATCGACCACATCTTCACCTTGAGTCAACTGTTGGAGCACCGCCATGTTTATTGGCGACCCACCGTCGTGTTCCTTGACATAAAAGGTGCCTTCGACTCAGTCGACCGATGCGCCCTTTGGGACTGTCTACTCAGGAAAGGTGTGCCTGATAAATATGTTAACATTATCAAAGCGCTGTATGCGCATAGTTCGAGCAGGGTGAGGGTTTATGGCAAACTGTCGCCACCCTACAGTATCACCAGCGGTGTGAGACAAGGATGCCCGCTGTCACTTTTCCTCTTCAACTTCGCTATTGATGAAGTCATGGAAACAGCGTCCGCTGGACACGACCTAGAAGGTGTGGAGCTACTCCCTGGTGAGCGACTTCTTGACTTAGAGTATGCGGACGATATTGCCCTAGTCTGTGACAGCTCCCAAACATGCCAAACAGCACTGGACCAATTAGCACTGGCTGTCAATCGTTTTGGGCTATGCTTTGCTCCATCGAAATGCAAAGTGCTTCTCCAAGATTGGCAGGGACCCAACCCTGTGCTAACGCTTCGTGGTGATCTGCTAGAAGTCGTTCAGGAATTCAAGTACCTGGGCAGCTATATTAGCACCCGTGGGATTGAAGATGAGATTACGAATCGTATAGCAAAAGCTCGAGGTGCTTTTGCTAATCTCCACCACCCGTGGCGTAGACGCGACATTACTCTCGCCCTCAAGGGCAGAGTTTATAACGCATCCGTCCGTTCAACTCTCCTATGTGGTGGTGAAACCTGGCCTATCAGGTCGGCAGACATAAAGAGACTCGTCATATTCGATCATCGATGTCTTTGCAGTTTAGCACATGTCTGGTGGGAGCACCGCGTGAGCAATGAGCGTGTTCGGCGTCGAGTATTTGGTGCAAGAAGAGCGAGTGAAGCGTTCAGCACCATTATATCACACACCAGGCTCCGATGGTTGGGCCACGTGTTGCGCATGCCAGCACACCGACTTCTGCGGCGTGCATTGTTTGCGCGTTATGGGTACGGCTGGAAGAGAAGGCCAAGCGATGACTTGGTCAAGAGATGAAAACCCTCACTTCGAAGTTAGCGTCGGTTGGTGCATCCCAACTGCCTGGCTGGGGTCTTAAGGATGGTGAACACGTTTGGTGGGACATACTTGCTGATATGGCTTGGGGTCGGCTCCAATGGCGTTTGTGTTGTGAGTTTCTTTGTCGATCCCCCTCCTGCTTAGCATCCCCTTCAATCACGATCTCACTCCTTAGGCGTAATATAACTCCCTTTTTACGGCACGATAGCCAGCTGTTAGCTCACTGGAACGATGTCCATCCGTTACTGGGGACTCAGCCGGCGTGTCACTGTTTGTTTTCCTTTTCTTGTCTTTGATGTTGCGGCACAATAGCTGAGGTGTTTTCCACCTGCAGTTAACGTGTGTAATGATGATGATGACGCGTATATAGAGCTATAGTGGTTGCCATTCTCTCTCTCGTGAGAGTGAGACAAGCCCCCTTCGACCTGAGGCACATACAAGTTTGATCATTGTCGCATGCAGGGCATTTGTGTCGGATTGCACCCAAGTTTCCACAATGATGATCCGCGCAGACAAGGGTTGGGTTGCGCTAATCAGATTAGTTCTTTAGTACCACAAATTAGCTGGGTGATATGTACGCTGGGTAATTGATTACGGAAACAGTCCTTTCTGATTGCTCGGGAGGCCAAGGTTGACTTGGCTAGTGGTAATGAAATCAGTGCCGAATAGACTGCATGCTAATTTTAATTTATTCGTCCAAGCAGGATGCGCACCATCGAAGAAACCCCAGTAGCGTGAAGTGCGCGACTGGTGCTTTTCCGGCTGGGGATTGTGCCATGTAGCTTGTGAGCTGCTCGGACAAACACATTAAAATTACAACTAAAATCTTCCTACTCATGAGTAATAGAAACTGAATGCTGGTTGGTTCGACTTGCCTTCCACCTTGTATTTGGTCCGAACTGTTACGTCATAAGATTCGTAGCCGGATCTGTGGAAAGTTTTTTGGCGCGGCTTATTTGGACTATCTGATTAACATATATCTGATACTGAGCTATCGGTGAACATAAGGCTGCTCACGACGTGGGACAGAGAAAACCACAAGGAAAATGTTTCTTCAAGGATGACCAGCTTTTTGAGACCATGTGTTGTTGAGGTGTAGATATTGTTCCTGAACTTACACCTCCGATAACGTGGTTCTAAGGGTAAAGCGTAGTCGTCCTAATCCAAAGTCCCTAAAATTAGGTCAGGATTGAGTATGTCTTATATCCGGCCAGTGGTTTGCTGCATGGATGGTTTAGGTAACCCCGCAGAAGTACAAGTTAACATTGTGGAGGAATGCAATGAATAGAAACAGCAAAATCCGGTCTCGTCGGGATGGACTGACTTTACTGCACTAAGGTTTGTGACGCAAGGAAATCCGTGTTTGGATGGCACTGCAAGTTGTAACGCGGCCACAGGCTTGAAACATGTTCGCACGGTGACATCCAATTAGCTAATCAAACGCCGCCAAAAATCGAGGTGAACTAACCGATAAAGAATAAGATTTGCGACCTCAACATGTGTAGAAGGGGACTTCACTAGTCAACACAGACATCAACTGGAGCGACTAAGATACTTGATGAGGGAGCCAGGCTGTCCTCGGCACGGTAGTGAGGTGCAAGTCAGTGGACAGCTAGTGGTGGTATATCACACCTAGCAAATTAGTCCCGATGGTAATTACCGTCCCCCGTAGCATTGTGGTCTCAACCGCCGGCTAGCAAAAGCCGAATTGTGCGTTCGAGCCCCACAGGTGTCAGATGGGACGCGCATTGCTAACGATTCCCGGAAGGATGAAGTGGCCGTACAGTGCTTTACTGGTCGTGGTGGCTGTCTGATTGAGTCTAGATGTTATGAATTGTCACTTGATGTTTCGATTAGTACGTCAATAGTAGTAATATGAGTAATGCTGAGAGAGATAGCTATAACGCCTTCTTCCGGCAGTGAAAGTGAGTCAAAAAGAGGAGTGGGTAAGCTGTTGACCAGATACGAGCACTCGCCGCCATACATCCCGACGGCGAATTGAATTGGACCATAAATGTTGATCAGTTATAGTGATTTGTCAACTGTGACGGGCAAAATTCATATGCATAAGCAACGGCGTTCACATATCAGCACGTGGTAAGCGAGGCCATGGCCCGGAATGTGACAATCACGGTGCTAGAAAAGAGCCATGATTCCATCGGAAATCTGTGAGCTATGCTCCTACGACAGCGAAATTTGACTCAATTCATCAGCAAGTTCAATGAGAAATTGTTATCAGGTGCCAACGGCAATTGTGACTTCGAAAAGTGGTTTATTCACCTTATTTGCTCTGTTACTATTCATCGACGCAGAGGTCGTGGCTAGGGGGTGGGAAAAACTCACAACACCAAAGCCACCGAGTTTGGCCTTTCGTCATGTCAACAAGTGTATGCAAGCAACTGTGTTAATCGTCTTTCGAACCACAAGTTGAGAGGCTCCAACTGAGGTCGACTTCGAAGTCAAAGCTTTTTCTTGACCAAATCCCCGGTAGCGCAAACAACGCGCGCCGTGTGAGTCGGTGTGCTAACATGCGTAACGTGATCCAGCCATCGGAGCTGGTTACAAGAAATAATGGTGTTGAGCAGTTAACTTACTTTTCTTGCATCGCAGACAAGACGCCGAACACGCATATTGCTCACGCGATGTCTCCACTAGGTATGGACTGAACTGTGAAGACACCAGTGGATGAACGTAACTAACCTCTACGGGCCGTTTGACAATCATGTAAGATGGCTGAACGGACAACAGCATTGTAGCCTCTACTTTTCAGAATGAACATGAAATCGGGCTGGCGCCATAAGCAGCGAAGTTGAGCAAGAACTCTTCGGGCATTTGCTACACAGTTCGTGATTTCATCTTCTATTACAGGGACGCTGGCAGCTAAGTAGGTGCTTGAATCTATGGACGACATTTTGCTAGTCCCCACCAAGGGCTAATGTAGGCTGGTTTCTGCCAATCCTGTAAATCATCACATATTGCGGCAGTCATCGGGATACCCTGGGTTTAGAAGTAGATCATTCGGGAGCTGCTCCACACCTTCCAAGTCGTGTCCATTGAACAGTTCCCATAACTTCCCCGATGAGAAAATTAAAAAGGCAAGAGGACAGTGAGCATTTTTGCCTCTTGCTGTTGGAGATATTGAACCGCGGTGATGCCCCAACTATGCAAGTAAAGCTCCGAGTACGGCGGCATGGAAATATTAATAGGTAGGAATTAAGTGCCTCCGCACTAACAGAGCCTCACAAGATTGTTGTTTTCGAATTTTCAAGTTGCAAAAAAAATAAATCGTCAACTGTATTTCATGACAGCGCTTTGCTGCCGCGGGAATACCGTCAGTCGCGCTTGCGCTAAGTATATCGCGAGAGCGCCCGCTCCTACCCTTCTGACTGCAAGCCAGGCGTGCAAACCTCTCGACCCAAGATGTGTGATCGGATGCTTCACATTATCAGAGACACTCAATGTCAGCCCAAGCATAACCATATTTAGATCGAATAAGTGAGAAAAACAAAAACCACACAGTTCCCACCGCCCACACGCCACTAAACAGCACTGCGAACGTCTTGCTTTGCCAAAAGACGACATGTAAGGAGGGGGTGGACGAAGATTGGATGCGCGAGATCAGATATTTATAGGAATAAAGCAAGGAGAAAATAGTGAGCATAAACTACATATGTGGATCAGACAAAAAGTGCAGAAGGCTGCCTGAAAGTTCATACATAGAGGGCAGTTCGTAGAGCTTAACATAAACTCCATGCTCTCATACCGGCTAACTGAGTGTGCACACAAGGACGAGCAAGGAAAGACCCTGAGGAAACGTAAAAATTCCGAGAAACTAACAATCCAGAAAGTTGGCGGCCATTAACAGCTCCAGACAGATCTCAGGGGCGATTGGGAACTCGGGGATTTCACTAGAGCTGTTGGTGTAACGGACTTTGTATGCGAAGTAGCTGCACACTTTCTGCAGCACATGAGAGGGAATCTCGCGGAAGTGCACAACATTTGTCTCGTGTTCCTGGAATTGTCCTGAGTAGGAGGATACAAGAAATACAAGGTAAGAATCCCTTTTTCGGGAAAAAGGAGTACATGGCTCACGAGCAAGGAAAAACGAAACAATGGAGACTAAGGAGATAATTTGAACGGGCACGTGATCGAATCGTTCTGGTACCATTTTAGCAAGTCTGTAAATAGGAAACTATGAAAATTAAGTGGAACAAAACACTGTCACAATTTTGTAAGTTGTAGGGGATTTATTGGGTTTTCTGTGAAGCTTTGTCGCAGTTAGACTCTCCGACGACTATTCACAAAAAGCTGTCATAATATGCCAACTCAGACAACGATGTCCACGAGAGTAGGAAGCTTACATGAAGTAGTTCACATTCACGAAGCAATGTGAGCTATTCAAATTGAAAAGGCAGTGCCAATCGGGCACCGAAACCCAATATCGCAGCCGACTATGGAGCAAAACTGCGAGAACAAAAGTGAGATAACGACCAATGAAACTCAAATAGCAATAAGAGAGACTGAGACAACACTATGTAGCGTTATGTTGCAGATCTCTATCGAATACTTCTCTTTCCCTAACCGCGCAATCGCAAGTGATACGGTTGGGTGATCAGAGAGAAACAAGCAGTGAAGTAAAAACTATGTAATAGTTTTAATGGACTAGGCGTCCAAATGGATTAATGGATCAGTTGTGAAGAGCTGTGGTTGTACGTTACTATCCAGTGACGCAATAGGCCGTTGCAAAATAAGCTGAATGAAATTAATGCTGCCCCCCACCCAAGATCAGTTAATGCTTGTAAGAGCGTACAAGATACTTAGGGGATAACCCGAAAATTTTCCGGGACATCAAATGCCGGGTGTACGGGATTACTCTAGAGCGCTTAAACTGTTATGACATTGAAAACTTGGCTTTCCGGCTTGCGAATTTCTATCACCTTCGGACCACCGACCAACAAAAAGATGTTTCGTCTCCATCTAGCTAATAGAATCCCCCCTTTGATTTCCAGGTCAGCTAATACGAGAGTGTGGCAAAAAGTAACGGCGTCTTCTTTAAGACAGGTATACTTATCAACACATGAACATGAATCATATGTCAAAATGAAGCAGGTACTTTGTGGATCACATTCCTACTTCTAAACATAATCACCGTTTCAATAGCAATGTTCCACCTTTGAATGAGAGCATGTATCCCATTCTTGTAAAAATCCGTTGACCGTTCTTTGAGGCACTTTTACGTTACCGAAATAATGTGACTTAAACCCTCTTCCATGGGGCCAGAGATGATAGTCTGAAGAGGTTAAATGTGGCGAGTATGGAGAATGTGGTAAAGTTGTCCACTCGAATGGGTTCAAGTCGCAAAAGTCAGCTGGAAAAATCCTTAGGACTGTATTTTGGGATGCTGAATGTGCCATCCTGGTTAATTTTTTGCCAAGAGAAGGAACAAACTCTGAGGTCTACATTGAGAACCTGACAAATTTCAGAACAGTAATCCGACGAGTGAAACTCAACTTGCCAATCGGCAAGGTCCTTCTTCTGTACGACAATGCTCGACCACAGCGAGGCATTAGAACAAAGGAGAAAATCGCCTCATTCAGGTGGTCGTCGGAGTAAGTTTGTGTTTAACTGAATGTATGCACAGTGATATGCGGTCGAGGATGCAGCTCTGTGGACAAGCTTCGGATAAATTTGCTGTTGCCTCTGGCGTGAAACAAGGTTGTATCTTGGCCCATTCCCTGTGTAATATTTACCTTTATGCAAGGTCCTGTACTTTTGATGCTGCTTGTGATTACTATGTCCGTGTGCAGCACTGTATTGATAGGGGGTTGCTGAACATCCGTCATTTCAGGGCAAGAACCCGATTATGTGAGACAACTATCCTTATGTTGCTGTTTCTCGACGGCTGTGGGCTGTTTGCACAGGGCGCGGATGAGTTGCAGCACGTGAATTCGGATCCTGCTTCGACAGCGGCAAAATTCGGACTCAGCATCAACACAAGTAAGACTGTTTGTCTTCTCCAGCCTTCAAGAGAAATTGAGCCCATGGGCATGACCCAAATCCAGATTGTCGATGACGTGCTTGAAACAGCAACGACATTTTGCTACCTAGGAGGCGTAATGTCTACCGAACGGGCTGCGCATCCGCGTATGGAAGGCGGCTGTTGCGTTTGGCAAACTGGAGAAATGTGTGGAACAACCACCGGCTTACTGTTGGAATAAATCGGCTGGTATACAAGTCGATGGTGCTAGCCGTTCTATACGGCAGCGAAACGTGGATGATGTACCGGAAAAACGTCAGATATCTGGGGCAATTTCATCAAAAGTGTCTGCGACGGATTCTGTGCATCGGTTGGTGCCACAGTGTTGTAGACATGGAAGTGATGCACTGCAGTGGCATGTATGCAGCTGACTGTATACTTCTGCTGTGGCATCTGAACTGGCTGGGGTATATGAGCCGAATGAATTCGACGAGGATACCCACACAGCTTTTGCATGGCCAATTTAGTGCAGGGAAGCGACACGTGGGAAAATAGAAATTACGTTGCCGGGACACGATTAAAATGAGTTTATTACGAACTAATGTTGATTTCAGATGTTGAGAATCACAGGCATTTGATCGTCAGCAATGGCGTGAGCTGGTCAAGAGGGCGGTTGCCCATGTGCAGAAGGCAATATTGCACGCGGAGGAGAAAGGCAAGTTACAGAAGCGACAAGCGCCGATGGATTCTAGGCCATCGACGTCGAGCGCACGGTACTGTAGCACATGGAGTCGTAAGTGCTTGAGCAAAGCGGGTTTGGTAAGCCACCAGCATGGCCACAGAGGGCCAGCATCCGAAAGACGATGAGCTAACTGAGTATCTAAGCAAAATCACCGCAGCGATTGGCAGGTGCGTTGCGTCCGCTTCCATTCGATTTACTAGCCCAGGCCATTAAGTCGGCTGATGTGGTACGTGTGTCGCATCGTCGTTGCAGTTGGTCTGTGCGTGTGTCGGCGCGTTAAGTTTCTTTCATTTCAGGTGCTGGTTGTTGATTGATATCATCGATGTGGCTGAACTTGAAGTGAATGTTGACAAGGTGCCCATCGGTCGAAAACTCTCCAGTTGGTCCAAACTGATTACAGGAGACAGTTGGTCGTCTCGGGAGGTGATGGGGTGAACAGTCCTCGTGACAGTGCTAGGTTCAAAAAATAGTTCCGTGCATCCAGTGTGGAACGAGTTACGGTCCAGCCATCGCCTTGTGTACGTCTGGTACGCATGATTCCACAAATCGACTAACTTTAATGCTGCCGCCGTGCACGCTGAAGGTGTGTGGACCGGCTCCGCTGATGAAACGTGAGTCCCAAACACATGCCTACTGATCTTATTCTTTTTGGCTTACAAAGGATAGGGTGATGCAGCGCAAGACACCCATGGTTCGTTTGCGTGCGCCGGCGTCCCGTGGTTGCTCTATGGATGAGTATGCCAAATGTGTAGTCATCATCAGCGCGCCGCTTGGTAAGACCACTGCTTTCGATTCAATTTACTAATCCAGGCTAATAAGGTGGTCGATGTGGTACGTGTGTCGCACCGCCGTTGCATCTGGTCTGTACGTGTGCCTGCGTGCTGAGAATCTTGTATTTCAAGTGTTGATTGTTGATTGATATCTCCGGTGTGGAGACGCTTGATGTGAGTGTTGACAAGGTGTCTACCCGTCTATCACGCACTACCTCACCTAAAGTGGCTCCAGGAATTATTCGTTACTGGAGAGGACGGGGTGTACGGTCTTCGTGGCCGTGCTAGGCTCAGTGAGTAGTTTTATGCATCCGGTGTGGAACGGGCTCCAGCCCAGCCACCGCCTTGTGTACCTCTGGTACGCATGATTCCCAAGTAGGCATGTATGCTTCTGTTCTGCTTGTTAAAGGAGTGTGGGCCGGTTACGTTGATGAAAATTGGCTCACATACACATGATTCCTGATCTTATTCCTTCGGGTTTGCAATGGATATGGAGTGTTATAGGTAGAATTTCGTCACATCTAGGCTCACTCAGACAGCCGCCACAAGCCCGGAAAAGCACTGTACGCGCGTTTCCTCCTTTCGGGAATCATCAGCAGTGCGCATTCCGTCGGACCCTTGGTAGGGCTCGAAACCGCAACTCGACTGTTGCCAGTCCGTGGTTGAGACCACTGAGCCTAGATGTGACGAAATTCTACCTATACCATTCAACTCCCCCTACTACTCTTCTGTAATCAGTACACAGAACAAAATGCTTATAATGCCATAAGATAATTGGCGGCTTAAGTTTGTTAAGCTCGTCGCTTAGTGAGGGGGCTACCCTGTCCTCTGCACGGCAGTAACGTGTAAGTCAGTGGATAGTGAGCGGCGCTATATCACATCTAGTAACTTATTCACGATGGTCGTTGCCGTCCCCCGTAGCTCAGTGGTCTCAACCACGGACTGGCAACAGTCGAGTTGCGGTTTCGAGCCCTACCAAGGGTCCGACGGAATGCGCACTGCTGATGATTCCCGAAAGGAGGAAACGCGCGTACAGTGCTTTTCCGGGCTTGTGGCGGCTGTCTGAGTGAGCCTAGATGTGACGAAATTCTACCTATATCATTCAACTCCCCCTACTACTCTTCTGGGATATAGTGTGTGGATGAAGCTGTGGGCGGTGCAGTGCAAACCACCCATGGTCCCTCTGTAGGCTCAGGCATCCTGTGGCTGTCCTATGGAGGCCGCAATGACAGGCAAGTCCGGAATCGGATGCCGCCAACCATTTATAGCAGTCGAAATAAGAGACAATTGTCTCAGGAGAGTTGCGCAGCAGTGTAAATATTTTTCAGTTCAGTTAAACATCTATGGTGGGTGCACCGGAGTATGGTGAGTCTAGTCACCACGGCTTGCAAGGCCTGTAAGAAAACGAAACTGAACGCAAATAAAATACTAAATGAAATCAAGAAAGAACTGCGTAAAACTAATCAAGATGAAATGGAGATTAACAGCTAGGTGCATGAGCACCACTGGCTGCGCGGTGCCCGAAAAGACCATTAACCATTGATATAGATCATTCAGACGCCCCATCGATTAGGACAGCCCGCATCAGCCTGACCAAGTCTCTCAGCAAACTTGTTCAGACATTTATGCTACATCATCGACTGGCCAAATAACGGTTTGTCAAACTTAGTTTGGTGATTGTGTATATGCAAGCTGTAGAAGCCAGTCGACGGGCATACGGAGGACACGACATGGTCAAAGTAAGCGGCTGAGCTTAAGCAAACAATTGAGTGAGGCACCCCGAGATCTTTTCCGAAAACCGACTGGTGGCCCTCAGAATTGCTAACGTGGAGTTCCCACTAGGTGCCAGCAATACTCCACAAGCAGTGATGATCAAAGATGGCCAAGCGTTTACTGTCTACAATGCGAACTGATCAGATCACTGAACTATACCATAACACCGATCTTATCGCAACGTTAGACGCCCCATCTTTCAGTGGCAGGCTGATATGGCGCCGTCTTCATATAGGTCTGAACTGCTGAAAAGCCAAGCGGATGCTGTTGCTAGGCGAAGTAACCTCAGCAATGTGGCCATGTGGTGAATCGATCCCGCACTTACAGAGGCGGTTCGGTGATACCTATGACCAGTTCGGTCCTGCAACAGTAGTTTGCAAAGCACATGTCGAAGAATGCAGCGCTACGCGTCAGTCAATTCACTAATGTATGCATAGTCACTGAGTGCGATCAAAGAAATCATTTGTGATCACTAATTTGAAGAGAAAAGGAGATATCGATAGCCTGGAACTAGTTTGGAACTCAGTAAATAGGTTCCCTTGAAAAAGTACCCGTCTAGGTAGAGGGACCTCCAAATGGGAAGTTTTTCTAGACATATCCTGCACAGACAGGCAATATCACAAGCTGGTACGATCAAGAGTCGAAGGCGGCTTCCAGGTTAAGGAAAATGACCATGGTCAGTGTGTAAGTCTGCCTATTTTCGAAGAAACACCAGTGGGATGTTAGGAAGAAATGAACATAAGGCTAATATGCTTTCAAGGTTTTCGCATGAAGTCCGTTGGTTTTTCTTAAGATGGGCACAACGGTTGACAGTTTGAAGACGCTTCTACCGTGTCCCAAAAAGTGTTGAATAGAGCAGCAGGTCCTGTCAACAAAGAGTCACCTTCATCTGCCAGGAAAGGTGGGAGAGGGTTGTCCAGTAAAGAAGCTCATGTCGAATATCTTCCAAAGTGAAAGGTGTGACAACAACTTCCCAAGTGTGGTTAGGTGAGTTAGCAAGCAGCAGTGCCGCAGAAGGCCTTATGAGATGCTCTTCAAAATGTTCTGCTCAACGGGCTAGTTAACGCGACTGAGAAAAGATTAACCGTCCATCTTTCTAAGCTAATATCTCACCAACTGTAGTTTCTTGGACCCGTGTTTCGGATGAGCTAGAATAATACTCGGCTATTGCCAATAGCACTGGATATTTCCACCGCACATGATCTCGCGACTCGACAACGTTCTTAATCAATTCTAAGGCTCCTTGTCGGTTGTTGTTTCAGACCGTTACAGACTCGCTGAAGTCCAGGATCCATTGGAATCTGTTTCTGTGCTTCGATCAAGCTGGCAGATATCCACTGCAAGTTCGGACATCTCAAGTTGGGTGAGGAGCATGCGTCAAGGGTATTCCTGGTGGCATACTTGAGGTGATTCCAGTCAGTGTTCGGCCCACCAATCTCAGGCATGGTTGACAAATGGTGGGCCAGTTCGTTATGATATTGTTGAACTGCAGAATGCGAGCTCGAATAACAAATGAGAAGCTTATAACTTAGGCGCATGTCTGAAACGGGAGGACTGAAGATCAGAAGTGTGCGTATTAGAGCATGGTCTGAATCTAGATATGTGCTCCAAAATGATTGACAATCCTGATCCGAGGTGTGCCATCTGTAGCTGACGTCAATGTGGTTAGTTTGGGACCAGGTCATCGAAGAATTCAGTGGGAGACAGGTGATACGATGAGGACTATTGTGATGGGAAGCAGTGCTGCTACAATGAAGGTTGTGATCAGCACATAGTTTCAGAAAGCGATCGTCATTGGCTGGCGTGCGTCGACCTTGAAACGGCTTCAAAGGAGTTATGTCATAAGCAACAGTCACAATATAGGTGTTCTTCGCCGTACAGAAAATAGATGAAAAAGGACGATAGAAGTCGTCGATGATACCCTTCGAACTGCAATTAGTGGGGTATAAATGGGTGATGAGAAAGCACCTTGTTTTCATATGGTGCTTATTAACAACAGTAAAGGTTCGAAGTCAAACCGCACACAGAGGACTGTATACGTGCTGGCGGCGATAGCGAAACCAAAAATACTTTGGGCTATTGACAGTATAGGCAGACACGAAAAGTGTATTCATCGTCTGTGGACACAAATAGAAAATCCAACACTATGACGTTATCATGTATGCGTGTTCCAGAGGCCCAAGACACAGCAACACCAAGAGAATAAAGAGTGAGAGCTGGTGCTGCCTGTTGGCCGATCTGACCCAGAGTGCGAACACTAAACGAACTAATGTGGAACGAGTGCATTGGTTTGGAGGACGGATTACATGAATCTATAGCTTCAGTAGCGAAACCAGCGACAGTAACATGCTCAATGGACATGGAAGAGTTATAAAGGGAGATAAAAACAAGAGGACTGGTGGCGACATGGCAGCGAGGAAAGATGATACTTTTCATCTGCCTATTCTGAGAGAGAGGTTTTTATCGAAGTGCCCTGTCTCTAGCCTTTGACACAAGTCTGACCCACAGTGCAGTGGGGAGCAAGTCCGGCTCGGGCTCTGCTTGACGCCTGTCACACACGGTCTTTACAGGATTATGACAATTCACATGACTTTTTGGTCGTAGGATATATGGTGGTATCCGGTTCCGGATTTGCCCGTCAATGCAGCCTCCACAGGACAGCGACAGGAGGTCTGCGTCCACAGAGGGACCATGAGTGGCTTGCGCTGAACCACCCACATCTCCATTCACACACACCCCATGTCCAGTGTAAACCGGAAGGAATAAGACTGGGAGCCATGTTTCATCAATGGATCGGACCCACGTTCCAACAACACGCACAACAGCAGCATTTCTGCTTATTTAAATTGGCTCATACGTACCACAAGACTGTGGCTGGGCCCTAGTCCACTCCACAATGGATGCACGGAAATACTCTTTGAACCCAGTACGGCCAAGAGGATCGTGCAGCACGTCTCCCAGCAAAGATTAGCAGTCTCCTGGAGCCAGAAGTCAACATGGAGGCAACAGCAAACAACAACAGAAGTACATCAATCATTCGAACTGACGCTTCGCCGACATACAACCATGATGACGTAAGGAATAAAGAATAATAAGAGGGAGAGGAACGGGGACTTACCTAAAAAACCTTAATGCCTACACCTTGGGTAAACATATCGTCATAAACAGCTGGCTATGGTGCAAACATAAGGCGGCTTCCGCGGAACAGCTTCCTTGCCCCGCGTCATAATCAGCCATTATCCAGCAGATCATTCAGCACCAAACACACTTTAAACAGACAATCCGATTAGGAGACGGCAGCAGAAGCGCCACTAGTGTCGGTTGCGAGCCATGTGCTGTAAAGTCTCGAGCCAAGTGGACTCCAGCCCGGAAAACGAGACGGACTAACGGCACCCAGTTTGATCGTCAGTGACTTCATTTCCCGCTGCCAACTCAACCTCTGTCTATCTCGAGCCTTGTGATACCCTACACCTGGCAGACTAAATAAGGTCCTCTAGGTAAGCGGTGACCAGGCGTACGTAGCACGTGCCCAAGCCAACGCAACTTATTCAGTGCTATCTGTTGTTCTAAGGAGCTAGCATGATTATCACCACCTAGTACTCGCACATCATCGTTGCGGACACGCTTGTGCCATCCGACATCAGCAATGCTTCGCAGACAACGATGATCAAAGACTTGAAGGCGCCTCAGATCTTCAGACCTAAGGGGCCAAGTTTCACTACCATAGAGCAGAACGGCCCTCACTGTGGCTTTGTATACGCAGCCTTTCAGAAGGAGAGAAACTCCAGTCTGTCGCCAAAGATGGCGCAGGTTCAAGGAGGCAGTTCTGGCTTATGCAATGAGTGAACTGACTTCAGTTTCTATGCGTCCATCATTGCTGATGCAGGTGCCAAGATAAGTGAATCGATCAACTACATGGGGTTCCTCGTTATTAAGTGTCAAGGGGTCATCAAGTGGCTGGTGGTCCTGCAGCAACACTTTGCACATTGTAGGTGCAAAGCGCATACCAAATAATGGGACCACTCTAGACAGGCTATTCAGAGTTGATTGTATCACTGCAACATCATCGAAAAACAAGACGATATCGCCCGCATAATCAAGATCAAATAACCTTTCACCAGGCAGCACCTTAACGCCTACATCGTGTGATCGCGAAAGGGAACACTCCATGATAGTCCACGACGAAAATGAACAAAAATGGGGAAATCGGACAACCATGAGAAACGCCACTTGTGATCGGAAAGCAATCCGACAAGTCACCGTAGACCCTGAGGCGGTCTGCAGTGTTCGAGTATAGAGCACGTAAGATATTCATATAATTTGCGGGAACATCTCGTGCAAGTATTTTGAACAGAATGCATCGATCGACTGGATCAAATGCACTCTCGAAATCGATGAACATAGCTATTGTCCGCCCGCGGTATGCGTGGCGCTGCTTTGGTTGAGAACCCTACACGTTATCCTGTCTAGGCCTGGGCAACCTGACAGTATCCTACGCACGCAATACTGTGAATCTTTCCTCAAACAATTTTTTGATGCTCTGGCCACCACGGAAAATAATCAACGGTGCCCTATCTGCTGCATCGAGCAGGGTAGATAGGGGTCTGGATGCGGCTGCTCAAGCCTTCCCGTCTTCTTATCCCCCTTCTTACGCTTTTTCACTCTTACCGTCCCGTTCCAACTTCACTTTTATACCCCCAGATTTCTACCCCCCGATCCTTGGCCCTCCCCCAACATGCTTTGCTAGGCATTTATCTTCCAATTTCAACTCACATGTGAACGCGGAGCGTCACTCCTCTCCTATCGACAAGCCCATGTCCAATCAAGCGGTCCATTTCAGTTCATCGGCTTCCATTTGGAGCCCTTGATCCTCCTTCAGATTGGCATGCCTCAGTGTACGCACATTGTTACAGATCGGTCAACAGGCAGCACTTGCCCGAACATTGGAGACCTTCTCGATCGATATCTGCTGCTTATCGGAGACCCGCCTGCAAGACTCGAGCTCTGTGCTCACTCTGTGATCCCCTTCAGGTGACGCAAGCAGTGTTTTCTCAGTGCGCCTATCCGGTGATAATGCAGCTTCGAGCACCGGCCAGGCTGGTGTTAGCATTGCCCTGAGTCCCCGGCTGAAGCTGCTCTGGTTGATTGGATTCAAATCAGTAGCCGGATGTGTGCGGTCCGACTGGCTGGCTCGTTCAAAGCTTTGAAATTGCGCGGGACTAATAGGTGTCTATTCATCATCGCTGCCTACGTACCCACAAACTGTAGTGATGATTCGGTAAAGAACGACTTTTACCGTCAACTGACCTAGCTCCTTCGCCACAGAAGAAGCTCGGACACTGTTGTGCTTGCTGGGGATCTGAACGCGCAAGTTGGAAAGTGATCCACTGATGAAATGCATTTGGGTGGTCAGCACGGTGTAGGCTCCCGTAATGATAACGGTGAGCGGTGAGTGTGAAGATACTCGCTTATTTCCTGCGAGCACTAACTTCCGACACAGCACCTGCCGGAGGGTGACTTGGCACCCACCAGCCTCGACCCAGCCTTGGACGCAGATCGATCACATTGCGATAAGTTACCGATGGACAGGCTGCGTCCAGAACTGTCGCTCGATTTGGAGCACACGTGTGGACACCGATCAGGCATCTGTATGTGCTGACATACGGATGCGTTTTGGCGGACGCCCAAGACGACGCTGTGAGCGCATTGACACCAACCAACTGACAAAGCCAGCTGTTCTGAATGTGTATCGAAGTACGTTGACATGCGAGTTGAGTAAGTGCTCACTGGCGACAACTGAGGGTCACTGGTCAGATGTTCACCAGACCTTACCAACAGCAGGCAAATCCTCATGTGGTATGTCTAAACGCCAACATGGTTATTGGGTTTCTTCGCAGTCTCTGGAACTTATCGATGCTCGGCGGTATATTCCGGCTGGAAGCGAACACAATGAAACACGCAAAGAGCTATGGGCAAGACTCCGTGCTAGCCTGAAGAGAGACCGCGAATCTTGGTGGTCTCATCGTGTATCAGAGATGGAAATAGTCGCTGACCTTGGCAATCATCGTAAGTTATTCCGTCTGATACGGGAAAGGGGCAGCAGGAGACCTGGTCTTAGTGAAACTGTACGTGACGAGAGTGGACAGCCTATCCACAATTTGTCAAAACGTTTGCAGCGTTGGGCTAAGCAATTTGAAAAGCAATTTAATCGGCTAGAATTGTTCGATTCTTCGCCGGCCAGTGATCGCCCTGCTGCGTGGATTCTCTTTGGATCCACCCTCTCGCTCAGAAGTCGAACGTCAGATCGGACTGTTGAAGTTGAACAAAGCCGCGGGACCAGATGATCTTCCTGCAGCCGTCTTCAAATTCGGAGGCTCTGCTCTTGTTGATGCTTTACATGAATTAATGGTGAAACTGTGGGAGCAGGAGACTGTCCCAACCGACTTGAGCCGCTCCGTTATTGTTCCCATCTTCAAACGAGGCTCGCGTTCGGAATGCGGCAGCCGTAGAGGAATCAGTCTGATCCCCCATCGCCTCCAAATTACTCGTCTCTATTATCCTTCACAGACTGACTGGCGCTCGTGAAAGCCAGATTCGTGAGGAGCAAGCCGGGTTTCGTCGGGGTCGTGGCTGCATCGACCACATCTTCACCTTGTGTCCGTTGTTGGAGCACCGTCACACATATTGGTTGCCCACCGTAGTCGTGTCCCTCGACATCAAAGGTGCCTTCGATTAGGTTGATCGATGTGCCCTTTGGAATTGTCTACTCAGGAAAGGTGTGCCCGAGAAATATGTAAATATTATCCGAGCATTATACGCGCGTAGCACGGGCAGAGTAAGGGCTTACGGCAAGCTGTCGCCACCCTTCAATATCTCCTGCGGTGTGAGACAAGGATGCCCGCTGCCACCTTTCCTCTTCAACTTCGCTATTGACTAAGTCATGGAGATTGCATTTAAAAAACATGACTTGGAAGGTGTGGAGCTACTCCCAGGAGAACGATTTCTCGACGTGGAGTATGCAGACGACATTGCTCTCATGTGACAGCTCTCAGACGTGCCAAGCCGCGCTGGACAGATTAGCACTGGATGTCAGCCGCTTCGGGCTTTGCTTTGTACCATCGAAATGTAAAGCGTTCTTCCAAGATTGGCAGGGATCGCCTCCTGCCCTGACGCTTGGTGGGGATCAGCCAAAAGTCGTTCAGAAATTCAACTACCTGGGAAGTTGTATCAGCGCCCTTGGGATTGAAGACGAGATCACAAACCGTATAGCAGAAGCTCGAAGTGCTTTTGCTAACCGCCACCTGTGGCGGCGGCGCGACATTACTCTCACACTGAAGGGTAGAATGTACGATGTAGCGGTACGTTCGACGGTTGCGAAATCTGGCCTTTAATTTCAGCGGCTAGTTACATTCGATCATCGGTACCTTCGCAGTTTGGCTCGCATCTGGTGGGGACATCGCGTGAGTAACGAGCATGTTCGACGCCTTGTTTACGGCAGAGAAAAAAGAACTGAATCGCTCAGCACAGTGTTTTCACGCACAAGTCTCCGATGGCTGGGCCACATGTTGCGCATGCCAGCCCACCGACTTGCACGATGTGCGTTGTTTGCTCACCGCGGATGTGGATGGAAGAAGAGGAGGGGTGGCCAAGCGATGATTTGGTCCAGGGGAATGAAGGCCCTCACTTCGGAGCTAGCCTCGTTTGGAGCTTCACGGCTCTCTGGTTGGGGTCCAAAAGACGGTGAACACGTTTGGCTGGATACACTTGCTGACATGGCAAGGAGCCAACCTCAGTGGCGTTCGTGCTGTGAATTTCTTTGTCCCTCCCCATCCCTTTTAGCCTCCCCCTCCACCTACGATCTCATTTCAGCGTAAAACATAATAATTTTCCTTTTCTCCTAGTAGTCCGCTGGTAGCTTACCGGAACCATGCCTATTCATTGCTGGTAGCTCAGCTGGCATGCAACCTTTGTATTTCTTTTTCATTTGTGTATTGCAGCACAGTAGCTGAGGTGTTCCCACCTCTAGCTGACGTGTGTAATGATGATGCTGGCCATTTACAGAGGGAGGCCAAATGGCACTTTGGCGTCCATTGTGTTTAAAAGCAGTGCTACTAAGAACTGGTGCTCCGCACACAGTTGTAACAGACGCTCACCTTGTCAGTCCGTTCGGAGTTAAGCCCACAATTACCACCCAGCTGAGCTTCTGAAGAGCTCAGACGCCCTACTTGTGCGTTCATATCCCCTGCAAGTACTATAATATCTGAACTAGTAGCACTGCCTAGTAGCGCGTTCAGTTCGTGATAGAATGTGTCCTTGGCAGTATTAGAACTGCAGTCGGTGTGAGCATAAGCGGTAATGACAAATTAACTTTTCGTACTACTTCGGGAGCAATCTTAGTTGATGTCGTCAAACGGGCTGCACATAAACGGCTGTTTACTGGAATCCAATCAACCAACGATGGCTAAACTTTGGAGCTTAGAATAATACCTACACCAGCCTGACCCGTGAGTGCTACATCGGCGTTTCCAGGTGAGTGCAACCAATAGCGACAAGAAAAGCCGGGCGCAGTTAATTCAACAATCCCATTAAGATCAATGATCCTAGTTTCGGACACATAACACATGAATACCCAACGTGCGGACGTTGAACGTCGCCAGGGAAACGAGACAGCGTGAACTTATAAGGGACCGCTACCAATAGGCGTCCGCTGGGTGTTGTGGAAAGGTGGCTGCAGATGGTTCTACTCCAGCGGCACTTCCGTTTCTGTCAATTATTAAAGGGAATTATAGAAGGGAGGTTAGTAATGAGGGTCGGGATGAGAGTAAGAGAAACAGGTAAAAAATAAAGGAGGCGCCAGCAGTAGCATGTTTTCGCCTATCCACCCTGCTGTATGCAGCAGATAAAGCAACGCTTGATAATCTGCGCAACGGCCGGTACAGGATGAAGTTTATGTTTGAAGAAGATGTCATGGTTGTAGGTGGGCTGGGATAATGCCAGGGCGCCCAGACCTAGACAGGACGATTAGGGTGTTAAGCAGTCATTGTCCGCATGGTAGCGGGAAGGTGGCAATGATTTAGTTTTAGAGAAACGGATGCCATCCCATTTCAAACCCCTAATCTGGAGGATTGAGTTTGTCTGACCTCTCATCACTGACTAACCTGGTAGAAGTATCTCTCAAGATACCTGCAGGCACCACCCAATGGGTCAAGGAGGCAAGCAAACCTTCGCACCTAGTCAATATGCACATTAAGCGTATCCATACTGGGGATACCAAGCAACAGCCAATCACTTGAAACGACAAGATGAAACAAAATAAATCGAATAATGCACACAGATACGGTGGCATAACTCTTCGCTAAATTAGCATATAAAGTAGGATAGTTAGCAATGAGTCCGTATAAGTACAAAAGGTCTACAAGTTATTTAATAAATGCTACAAATGCGATAAAGTTAAGGAAGATGAGCACAATTGGCGTAAGAAATGTGTGCAAGTTAGCAGGTTATTCAGGTAGGCAGAACGAACCAAAAAAGTGCAACGAAATTTATTCAGCTTAAAAAGACCTAGTTTTAGTGTAAGTTGGTTTAACCCAACTGCGGCAAATAAGCATCATGAATGCAACATCAGCCTCAGCATGTGGCTGTACAAATGGCTATCGCATATCGGACCGGCAAGACCACTTTAGGTGACATATAATCAACAGCAACAATCAGGTAATAAGAAATTTACATTGCAAGCAACCAGTTATTATAATAACAGTCCATGGAACTAAGACACGCATGTTCAGATGCAACGAGCTGTCGTCCAAGATGTAGAGAAATGGAATCGTGAATGCGTTACGGAATCTACCTGGTCCGGAAAGCATTGCTTTGATAGTTCCACTGGTAAGGGCATACTCGCGACGCACATAAAATTCGTGGTCATCAGACGACACCAGTTTTACATACATCGCATCCGAACCTTCGGCGCCCCCATACTTGGTCTCCGCAGTGGGGGATGCAGGCTGCACCTCGGACATTCAGAAGAGTGGTGAAAAACGTTAATGCCACCAACCTAACAGGTGAAAAGGAAATAAGTCAGTAAACGTACACCACCCGGTTGAATATAACGAAAAGTATGAAAACGTAGAATCAATCCTACAGCTGAAAGCCTTAAAAGCCTGTCCCGTCAGTCTCACTAGACGTAAACGTAGGGAGATTGGCTAGGTTGCTGGGTACACTGGTGTAGATCAGTGGATCCCATGGAACATCTCTGGTAACTATTCTACTCATTTATTAACCTTCTTTTATGATTGTCACATATTTTTTGGTTATATGCTTATACACTTGTATGACTCTTTTTGTGACCGATACACATCTTCATTGGATCATTGGATGATAGAGAGCAGAATGAAGATCCTTTGTCAGCTCCTTCACTTCCCGATCATTGCGGAGATGGCGTGCGTCATTGCGGTAGAAGGTTCCGCAGAGGACCACTGTAGCTGTCTTAGAGGCGGCAGAATCCCAGCGCGCTCAGGTGAGAATCCATCAGTTGTTTGAAACGTTCCTCTGTCTCAGCATCAACAACAATAGCATCCGGCAACCGGTTCCAATCATTCACCACGCGAGTTGATAAGGCCAAATTGAGCCGCACACGGAGAATCCTCGGTTTGTACAGTTTCATGCGGTGGCCTGGTGTCAAACTCTCAGTGTTGAGTTGAAAGAAGCCCTGTAACTCGCAACCCAGTTCTCCTCTGAGAATACTTCGAGTGAATGTGAAATCTCCTCGGTGATGGCGGTAACCTAAAGAGAACAAGTTCAGTCGTTGAAGTCGGTGTGCATACGACAGGTCTCACAACTCAGAGACGGATTTAGATCCACGCCGTTGAACCTACTCTATCATACCACATTCGGAGTTGGTGAGAGGGTAGGCAGCAGTTAGCCCGTATTCGAGAATCGGGCGTACATGCGAGCCATAGAGGGGTCGGAAAAGTCCCGGGGTCAGGAGAGAAAACCATCTAAGTATAGAATGGAACATCCTGTAGGCCGCGGCGACCCTCTTCTGGGTGTCATGAATCGGTTTGAGGTCTTTAGAGGGTCGCCTGTACCGGGAGCCCAGTGAGCGATTCGAGAAGACGGATCGCGTTGCAGGGAAACTTTTATTGATACAGTAAAAGATTCCTTGTTACATAGCTATAAAAGAACGACACCGCGTTCGCTCTAGCTAGGGGAACGGAGCAAGCACAGCACACAGGGCAGTTGCGAGTTGCAACCGAAACGAGCGCCCAGCAAAAATGGCGATGAGCAAGTGAAGCATTCGAACTCAGCAAGCAGTTCAACAAACCACACCGGTCGCCTAGGTGTACAATTAAAGAGTGTTAGTTAGAATTTTACACAGGCAAACCGGGGAACCTCCAGACTGCTACATAGCCCTCTCCCAGAAGGGACTGTGTAAGCAGTCCTTCGACCTACATGAGGACTGTCCGTCGCGGGCCAGCCTTCTGCGAGACCAGGTTATGAAATCTGATGCAGCTGCTGGGGGAGAACCATGCAATTGGATCCTAGCGGGCTCCCACCCGTGTCCTCCCCACGGCGTCGGAACGGTAAAAACTGTTTGTGATGGGGGGGACAGTTAGTAAAGTTCTTTTGGGCGGTTGAACAGGAAGTTCGTTCCACTCGCAGTTGACGTGCGGAGATCCAGCGGAAGTGAAACCGAGATGCAACCAACCGGCGGTGTATATGGAAAGTAAAATGAAAAAGCAGCGTAAATGCATAGCCATACACAAAACATTGCAAAGCGAAAAACGTGCAAAGCGGTTTTTGGGTTTTCAAAAGGTTTCGCTCTTTTGTGGTAGTTTCAAAACGTTTTGATCTTTTTGTGGATTTTCAAAAACGTTTGGTAGGAGCAGAAAATTTTAAAGGCACGTCCTATGTAAAATAGTAAGTGCGTGCGAAGTCCGAAAAACGAACCGGAGGCTTGAGCTTCCTGCCGCGTCTATTGATAGTAGGGCGAGTAAGAGTACTATCAGTTGAGGTCGTCGGTTCTGCTGGAGCGGACTGACTCGTCTGAGGTTGCGGTGCGAGCTGTGATGGCACAGACTGTGAAGGTGCTTGCTGCACCGAAGAGTCAGACTTGTCGAGGAATGCTGGCTTGAATCGATCGATGGTGATCGTCTCAGTGGTGTTGCGTCGTGTCTTGCTTATGTCGGGATCAGCTTGTTGGGCAGCAGCCATAGCGGCTAGATCAATGTTGGTGCCAGGCGATAAGCTGATCTGCTGAATGCGTGAAAGTGCAGCCGCAACGGGATTGAGAGCACCTGAGACATATTGTACGTCTGTCGTAAACTGAGAGACGTAGTCTAGGTGTCTAGTTTCCCGCGGAGAATACTTGCCCGTTGCGCCACTGATTGCGTAGATCAACGGCTTGTGGTCAGTGAAGACTGTAAAATGTCGACCTTCGAGATAGTGACGAAAATGTGATACCTAGGTAGATGGCTAACAGTTCCCTATCGAAGGTGCTGTAACGCGATTCGGCAGGTTATAAACGTTTCGAAAAGAAACCTAGAGGTATCCATCGCTGGTCAATGAGTTGTTGAAGAACTGCACCGACGGCAGTGTCGGAGGCGTCAGTTGTCAGAGAGAGTGGTGCAGACGTGTCTGGATGGGCGAGAAACGCTATGTTGGAGATAGCGTCTTTGAGCTTCTCAAAAGACAGTCTAGCGTCGTCTGGAAAATAAAAAGGCCGTTGTTTACCGCGGAGCAAGTCAGTCATTGGTTGAACAATGCTCGCGCAGTTAGGAATAAAGCGTCAATAATAGTTTACCAGGCCAAGGAATCGGCATAACTGTTTGAAGGAACTGGGAGCAGGATAGTCCTTCAATGCCTGGATTTCGTCTGGCAGAGCTTCAATACCAGAGGCGGATATGCGGTGGCCAAGAAAGTCGATGGAACTTTGGCCAAGCTCGCATTTATCGGGGTTGACGGTAACCCCATGCTGTGTTAAGCATTGAAAGAGAGTGTCGAAGTGATGAAGATGTTCCTCGTCAGAAGAGCTGGCGATGAGATTGTCATCTAGATAAGGATAAACGCCTTCGAGTCCTCACGTTACCTCATGGATGAAACGCTGAAAAGTTTGGGCAGCGTTGCTGAGGCCGAAAGGCATTCTGAGGTACTCGAATAGGCCGAAGAGCGTTATGACTGCTGTTTTAGCAATGTCGTCTGGCGCGACAGGTATCTGATAGTAGGCTCGGACTAGGTCGACTTTGCTAAAGATAGACTTGCCAGCTAGAGCTGAGGTCAAGTCTTGCATGTGCGGAATGGGGTACTTATCCGGGACGGTAACTTTGTTAAGTGCCCTGTAGTCACCACAGGGGCGCCAGTCACCGGATTTCTTCGCTACCATGTGTAATGGTGATGCCCATGGACTTTTGGACGGGCGAATGATTCCCAGTTCGAGCATTTGCTCGAATTCCGCCTTAGCAGCTTTGAGCTTGTCCGGGGCTAGTCGGCGAGGGCGGGCCGAAACAGGTGGGCCCTTAGTGCAGATGTGATGCATGACATTTGACGTCACAGGAAGCAAGTCGTTCAGGACGCGAACGAGTTTAGGATGCTTGCTGAAAAGTTCTAGAAAAGGCTGTGAAGCTTGAGGTAGGACACGAGTGGGAGTGATAGCAGCCACGTTGGCGCTAGTCCCGATAACGCTGAGCTGTGTCCTGGAGTCAATAAGCTTCTTACGTTTAGCGTCGACAATGAGGTCAAAGCGTTGGAGAAAGTCTATGCCTATGATAGCGAAAGGCACGGCTGCTATAATGAAAGGGCAGCGAAAGGTTCTCCGGAGGCATAAATTGAGCATTAGCAGCTTTTCGCCGAAAGTTGCGATTGGTGTGCCATTGGCCGCGCGCAGCTTAGTCGGCGATGGTGAGATGACCTCATCTGGGCTACGGGTATAACACTAACTTCGGCACCAGTGTCGACTAGAAGTTCGGTGCCGGAAGTTAAATCCCTAACGCGGATGAGGCGACTTTGGTGTTGGCCAGGCGCGTCCGTCGCCGTTACGGACCGGCCGAGGTTTCCCTGCTTCTCAGCGAAGCTGCAAGGTTTGATACATTTCCGAGCTGCGGTACCAAAGCGCTGATGGTACCAACGGCTAGCTTGCCGGCTGCTAGACTTAGAACGTTTGCAGGGCGCCTTTGATCGGCTAGGACGACGACAGTTCATAGTAAGCTGTTGAACCTGGCGACTAAGTGCCGCGACTTGTGTTTGCAGGGCTTCTATAGTTGACTGTAAGCCAGTGCTAGAAGTGCCCTGGGACGCGACGGCATTCGTCTTGCTGGCGTTGGCTTATGGCTGTGAGCGCCCGATACCTCGATCCGCTAAATCTGCTAGTTGAGTGAGCGAAACGGAGCTCACTGTAGCTTGCGTGTTTTCCGGTAGCCGTTGTAGCCATAGTTCGCGAAGTAAAGTCTCGTCCATCGCTGAGGAACCAAGGAGTTGCTGCATCTCCCGTAGCAGGGTTGAGGGCAGTGTCGCCCAGCTGCAGATCCCTGAAAAGCTGTTGCAATCGAGCTTTCTCAAAGGGCATAACACGCCTAATCGTGGCTTCCTTGAGAGCCTCATAGCGGTTTTCGGTCTGAGGAATGATGACGTCATGGACCTGCATTGATACCTCCTTGGGGAGATAGGACAGGAGCTTGCAATACTTCGCGTAGTCGGAAGTAATTCTGTGGTTGTAAAACACAGCGTCAAGAAGAGCGAACCACAAAAGAAGATCCATGTCCCAAAAAGGTGGTACAGAGAGAGATACAAAGCTAAGCAGAGACTCTACCTTATGGTCTACAGATTCCATGGCTTAAAAAATGACGCAAAAATAGGCCATTGTATTTAAAAATAAACCCGAAAATATGAAAAATAAATGGAACGAGCTCACCAGAGAAAAGTTTCGAATATCCGGCGCTGGGATTGTTCCAGTGGCGGGGTCACCAATTTAGTGGGTTGCCTGTACAGGGAGCCCAGAGAGCGATTCGAGAAGACAGATCGAGTTGCAGGGAAACTTTTATTGATACAGTAAAAGATTCCTTGTTACACAGCTATAAAAGAACGACACCGCGTTCGCTCTAGCTAGGGGAACGGAGCAAGCACAGCACACAGGGCAGTTGCGAGTTGCAACCGAAACGAGCGCCCAGCAAAAATGGCGATGAGCAAGTGAAGCATTCGAACTCAGCAAGCAGTTCAACAAACCACACCGGTTGTATAGGTGTACAGTCATAGAATTTTGTTTAGAATTTTACACAGGCAAACCGGGGAATCTCCGGACTGCTACAGGTCTGATGGCACTATCACTCCAAGATCCCTCTTTGGTTTGCGCTGCTGAGCAAGGAACCACCAATGTGTTAAGTTCTAAATGGGTTGGATGAGCCAACGGGGAGAACAGAGCATTTATCACGATTTACGGACAACTGCCACTTAATCGACCAGTCTAGACTAGATCAAGCGTAGCTTGTAATCGATCGGCGTCTTCAAGGCTGGATACTTCCATCCATAGCTTTAGGTCGTCCGCGTAGATTAGGCAATCCGTCTGAAGAGTGGATGGTAAGTCGTTGATGAACATATTGAAAAGTACGGGACCGAGGACAGAGCCCTGTGGGACCCCGCTCGTCATGAGAACAGGAGCAGAAAATGTGTCATTCACCTTCACTTGCATAGAGCGGTCGTTTAGGAAGTCGGAGATCCAAGACAGGAGGTTCCCAGAAATACCGATTCCTTGGAGCTTAAACAGGAGCCGTTCATGCGGGACTTTGCCAAAAGCTTTGCTGAAGTCAACAAACACAACGTCCAAGCATTTGCCGGAGTCTAGCGACCTTGCCCAGGTCTCCTTAGCAACGAGCAAGTTCGAAGTACAGGAGCGTGCTTTTCTGAACCCATGCTGGGCAGAAGAAATGACATTCTGTCCCCAAGATGAAGAGTAACAGCTTGTTTTAAGATCCGTTCCATAACTTTACACATTATTGACGTCAAACAGATTGGACGATAATTGGCCGGATCATGTCGACTTCCTCCTTTGTAAATGGGTTTGACAATACCCACTTTCCAAGCTGAGGGAAGACGGCCAGCTTCTAGTGAGCGACGAAAGACTTGACATATAGGTGAAGCTATGTACTCCGCCACAGTCCTGAGGAACAAAGGATGCAATCCATCAGGGCCGGGTGAGCTATACGGATCTAACTGAAGAAGAAGTTTCATCACAGAATCAGTGTTAATATCTACTTGGGCCAACGAAGATGGAAATGTGGATACGGCTCTGTCACTAAATGGCGTTTCTTTCGCGTAAAAAGAAGCGTATTGTTTAGCCAAGTGACTAGCTTACTCAGCGTCCTCGAGAAGTAAAGCTTGATGATCACAGGAACACAAAGCAGGGATGCCATTACCAGCTCTAGCGCTTCTTTTCAAATAAGAGCAGAGCATTTTAGGCGCGATTATGGAGTGTTTTGCCAAGGATAGTTCGTATTGTTGGCGTTCCTGGCGCTTCATTGCGACACAAACATTTCGGACTGTTTTGTAGTGCGAGAAGTCGAGTTCTGAATGAGATTGCCTATGGCGGTCCCATAATTTGCGCCTTCTATTCATGTTTGACCTCAACTCTCGATCCATTCAAGGTGGACCTCTAGCGAAGGGCTTTCGATGGGAGAAAGGAACGACCTGCTCAATTAACGACGTCATTTTGGTGAGTACAAGGTTCCACGCGTCGTCGAGGTGAATGTGTTCAGGGATACCCCAATCCGTAGCGCTTGCGTTGTGTGGTAACTTGGAAGCGTGTATTTCTTACTTTCCGCGCTTTGGATTTACTGCTGCTCCTACTAGGACCATTTGTACGTTACATAATAATATAATAATACAAAATATTCAAACCACGGTGGCTCAAATTACGGTGCATTCTTGCTCTGTCCACTCGCGTTGTGAAAAACTGGAACCGGTTACCGGCGCACATCGCTGATGCGCAGAAGGAGGATTGTTTCAAACAATTACTTGATTCCCACCCGCTGAATACGCCGGGATCGTGTTGCTTCAGCTACAAGCGCGGTGGCCTCCCCTGTTTCCGCTGCGCAATGATGAGCATCCCACGCTCGAAATGCCTGCAGGCAGCATTTACGAGGTGCTGTCTACAGCATGAAGCAGAGCTTGCTCGTATAGCCCCCTCAAACCCGAAACGCTTCTTCGCGTACGTAAAAAGGCGACGCAACATGAACTCGTGCATCACAGTGTTGTTCGGCACTGACGGTGGTGCTGCTGTCAAGGATCACGGAAAAGCTTGTTTGCTCGGAGAACAATATGCTGAGGTTTATGTTCGAGAGTTACAGCCGCTGCATATTAGCCTCCAAGCAAAACTTCCCCAGGGCTCCCACTTGGAGGAGGTTTTTATAACTGAGGCTCAAGTGTTCCGGCTTCTGAGGCAATTAAATCCCAATAAACCTGCCGGTGGGGATGCTATTCATCCCAAAATGTTGTATGATTTAGCGGATGAACTTTGCCGTCCGACTGCGCAACTTTTTGTGAAGTCTCTAAGAGGCTGCTCTCTACCCAAGGACTGCAAGATGGCTATTGTTTGTCCCACTTTCAAGAAAGATGAGAAGCACCTCCCTGAGAACAATAGACCAGCCAGCTTGACGACAGCGCTGCTCAAGTTGTTGAAGAAGCCTGTGAGGGATGCTTTCGAAGGACACTTGTAAGTGTTTGAGTTGCTTAATCCTTCTTAGCACGGCTTTCGTAAGGGCTATTCTTGCCTTACTAACTTATTAACGACTAATAAACACTGGGTCGCAGCCGTTGATTGCGGGAATGCAGTGGACGTGCTGTTCATTGACCTTTCCAAAGCTTTTGACACAGTTCCATATTCGCGCCTATGGTATTTCTGGACCAGTCCTACGATGGATTTCAGCTGTCCTAATTGGATAGGAAACGTGTGAGCGGGTGGGTTCAAGCCTGTCCTTCTGCCAATGTGTTCTCAGTGGCGTTCCGTAAAGTTGGGTCCATGACCCGTTCTCTTCACTTTATAAGTTACGGATTTACCTGATGAATAGCGTGTGCCATCCCTAATGTTTGCGGATGACTTGAAACTCCGGTTCACGATAGACGATCCGAATGGTCCACGGACCCTACAGAGGGCTCTGGATAGACTTTGAGACTGGTCAATTTTGTGGCAGTTGCCCGTTAATTTAGCGACATGTTCAGTTTTACGCGTTGGTCCGAATGACCCGCCGACGCGTTATTTGCTTGGCGGCAACGAGGTACGGCGAGTCTAGCTAGAATCTGACCTCGGTGTTTCGCGGTCACCCGACTTTAAGTCCAGTGAACACTGGACGACAGCCGCTCGCAAAGGTTTCAATATGTTGTGGATGATCCACAGGTCATTCGGGATCATGACCACCGAAATGTTCGCTAGACTTTTTAGCTTTTGTAAGGCCGCACTTGGAGTACTGCGCTCAGGCTTTTCCTACATGCATGGTTCGTGATAAGATGGCAGTTGAACGGGTCCTGCGGTCCGGGACGAAAATGGGGCACGGAGTAAAGTAGCTGACGTATCCGGAGAGGCCAAGTAAGTTAAATATGTTTTCCATGTATTACAGGCGGCTTTGAGGCGACTTGGTCCTCACATATCGTAGGTTGATGGGTCTGATGGGTCCTGATTTGACTGGACCGTTTCGCCCAACGTGAGTGCCAACCTTCTGTGACCACCCATTAAAGTTGCACAAACCCCGGTCTGACGGGTTTGGGCAGCTTTCCGGTTATCGCGTAGGGTCATTGGAACCCATTGCCTGCAGTCGTCGTGATGGCACCGACGGCGAAAGAGTTTGAGCGTCGACTTGACGCTTTCGGTCTACAGTTTAAATTCTTCCCCTTCATGTCATAAACTTTACTCGTCTACTACGGCCTGCGCTTCTTTAACGCATTTTATCTTACATCTTAATATTGCCTACGAAATTTGTTAAGCTTGTCTTCTCTGTTTCCTTTCCTTCACAAACATTACCTTTTTTCTTTAATCTTCACGTGGCCGGCACAGCGGGGACCGCTGATGCAGGGCACGTGGGCGTTGTTTGGATGACCATGTGAATCCTGTGCGTTGATTTGACTCTCCTTTAGCACATCAAGGCACCGGTTTCCTTGTTGGATCAAAGACGTTTTCGCAGGTGGAGCATTCGCGGCATTTTCCTACTGCTCGAGTCTTACTTGAAATTGAACTTGAACTTGATCTTGAAGCGGTGGAGCTGACAAAGGACCTCTGTAGCGCCTAAAATATAACTGCCATCTTTCATGTATACATTAATTGTCGACCGGTTGTGCGTTGTTCTTTCTTGTTTTAATCTTCCTTACAACCGGCTGGACATTCGTCCGCCTTGTAAGTTCCCACGCTAACCTGTACCTCCTGCCTTGCTTCATCCTTCCGCGTCTTTTTGTAGCCCATCGAATACAGTCCGCTCTGTCCGACTCCAATGGCCTTCTGATACCTGCGCTTACTTGCGCGCACCACCTCGGGCTAGTATTAACTAGTCTTACAAATTGGTGACCCTGATTCGCACGCGGGCATCCAACCTTTTTGCTTTGTTGTATTGTTTAGTGAGTTCGTTCCTTTTCTCCATGATATACGTGCAATCATTGTTTCTTACGTACTTTTAGTACTTTTATCGTGTTTTTATTCCTCCTTTATCTTTTCGACTAACATTTCGGGAGTGACATCTGAGTCGTTTCGCAGAGTAAATATGCTTATTTTGGCTGTTCCAAGTCTCGTGGAACCCAGCCCAGAGGTTTGGTTTACGATATTCGAGATCAAACTGGAAAATAAAGGCATTACGGCGGACGGTCAGAGGTACAATCAGCTCGTCCCACGCCTTCCTTCGTTGGTTGTGACGCTGACTGAGGACATGCTGCTCTGCCCATCTAATGAAGTAAGTTATGAAGCCATGCAGCAAGCCATCTCAAAAGAGTTACAGCCCAGCGCACGTGCTTGATTTGAACAGCTCAATGGTCTAAAGCTCGTAGGTGGCAATCCATCTGCCTTGCTCCGCGAACTTTAGCGCATCGCTGATCCCTTATTCTTGAGCAAAGAAGGGATAAAGAGCTGTGGTTTGCACCTCTCCCAGAGCCGATGCCACTAATGCTGTTCATGTTAATAGGTACAACCCTGAAAGAATTAGCTACCTAGGTAGACGCTGCGTTCGAAAGTCTTCCGCAGCAAGCAACCAGTACCTCCAGTGACCTATTCTCACCGATGAAGACGGAGTTTCATTTGACTCCCAGTCGTCAGGCCGACCTACCCCTAAAGACGGGGAAATTCCGCTACTTCACAGCAGGATAATAGCAATCAAGTCTCCGTAGCAGAGTGTGCCATGGTCAAATGCTGTCGACTTTATAGCTACAGTGCATTGCAGTTTGTCTATGCCTGCACCGAGTGCCTCTCGTTCGGCACGAATGCACAACATTTTTCCTGCACGTTCCCAGTCAGATAAGGCCCAACCCGTTGAAGAAATATGTTGGTATCATCGTCAATGCGACGGAAGAGCTAGACGTTTTCGGGCTTCCTGCATTAGGCAGGACCCAGCTGCATCAGGGAAAGCGAATAGCCCGCCTACTAGCCCGACCAAAGTATCCGACAATAGGAGACCAAATCGACTGTTCTACATTAAGGATCGACGTTCTTCCATCACGTTCCCCATCGGCAAGGGAGCGGAAGTCAGTGTCATCCTAGCGAACGCGAACGACAAGCTCTCAGAGCCTACGTGCAACTTGCGTGCGACAAAGGGTTCTCCCATAGCTTCATTATGTCAGCACATAATGAATCTGGACCTCAAACGTCACCGAGTTTTCCAGTGGGCCTTCATGGTTGCACCTGTACCCTTCGCAATTATCGGCATCGACTTTCTCCGACATTTTGGGTTGCTTGTTGATGCTGGTCGCCAGAGACTTTTGGACGATCGTACTAAACTAGGGGAGAACTTGTTCTTACGGACGCCCAGATAATCAGTCCCGGTTTTCGAATGGCCGGTGAACCATCAGATTATGCGAACCTACTGTCCGTGTACGCCATACTGGTACGACTAGCTGCAGAGCTTCCGCCTGTCATGACAGAGGTCGTTCATCACACAATCCCCCGTGGTCAACCAGCTAGCGCACAACCAAGACGGTTTGCTCCTGACAAACTACGTGAAGCACGGGCTAAATTCGACCACAATCTTCAGCTCGGTATCGTCCGACCGTCCAACAGCCCATGGGCGTCGTCTCTCCACATGATCAAGGAGAAGGTCCTGAGGGACTGGCCTCCTTGCGGCGATCACCGTACCTTGAATACTGTCACCACGCCCGATCGCTATCCGATCCGACACATTGTGCATCTCAATGAACAATGAACAATGAATTTATACGGGTTAAGAAGCGTTGCTTTACAAGCCCCGTTGGATAGTTGGTGGGGAAATCAACATAATAATTATGATGAAAAGGATAGTAAAATAGTTAACAATTTAAATACGAAAATAAGGACTTATCGTTTGCTTCGCTGCAGTCCTGCGATCCACTTAGATTCACAACACCCACAG
>OX104064.1:8295477-8574782 GCA_944474145.2 Dicrocoelium dendriticum | reverse complement strand
GTTCCACGCGTCGTCGAGCTGAATGTGTTCAGGGATACCCCAATCCGTAGCGTTTGCGTTGTGTGGTAACTTGGAAGAGTGTATTTCTTACTTTCCGCGCTTTGGATTTACTGCTGCTCCTACTAGGACCATTTGTACGTTACATAATAATATAATAATACAAAATATTCAAACCACGGTGGCTCAAATTACGGTGCATTCTTGCTCTGTCCACTGGCGTTGTGAAAAACTGGAACCGGTTACCGGCGCACATCGCTGATGCGCAGAAGGAAGATTGTTTCAAACAATTACTTGATTCCCAGCCGTTGAATACGCCGGGATCGTGTTGCTTCAGCTACAAGCGCGGTGGCCTCCCCTGTTTCCGCTGCGCAATGATGAGCATCCCTTTCTCGAAATGTCTGCAGGCAGCATTTACGAGGTGCTGTCTACAGCATGAAGCAGAGCTTGCTCGTATAGCCCCCTCAAACCCGAAACGCTTCATCGCGTATGTAAAAAGGCGACGCAACATGAACTCGTGCATCACAGTGTTGTTCGGCACTGACGGCGCTGCTGCTGTCAAGGATCACGGAAAAGCTTGTTTGCTCGGAGAACAATATGCTGAGGTTTATGTTCGAGAGTTACAGCCGCTGCATATTAGCCTCCAAGCAAAACTTCCCCAGGGCTCCCACTTGGAGGAGGTTTTTATAACGGAGGCTCAAGTGTTCCGGCTTCTAAGGCAATTAAATCCCAATAAACCTGCCAGTGGGGATGCTATTCATCCCAAAATGTGTACGATTTGGCGGATGAACTTTGCCGTCCGATTGCGCAACATTTTGTGAAGTCTCTACGAGGCTGCGCTCTACCCAAGGACTGCAAGATGGCTATTGTTTGTCCCATTTTCAAGAAAGGTGAGAAGCGCCTCCCTGAGAACAATAGACCGGCCAGCTTGACGAGAGCGCTGCTCAAGTTGTTGAAGGAAGCCCGTGAGGGATGCTTTCGAAGGACACTTGTAAGTGTTTTAGTTGCTTAATCCTTCATAGCACGGCTTTCGTAAGGGCTATTCTTGCCTTACTAACTTATTAACGACTAATGAACACTGGGTCGAAGCCGTTGATTGCGGGAATGCAGTGGACGTGCTGTTCATTGACTTTTCCAAAGCTTTTGACACAGTTCCATATTCGCGCCTATGGTATTTCTGGACCAGTCCTACGATGGATTTCAGCTGTCCTAATTGGACAGGAAACGTGTGAGCGGGTGGGTTCAAGCCTGTCCTTCTGCCAATGTGTTCTCAGCGGCGTTCCGTAAAGTTTGGTCCAAGGCCCGTTCGCTTCACTTTATAAGTTACGGATTTACCTGATGAATAGCGTGTGCCATCCCTAATGTTTGCGGATGACTTGAAACTCCGGTTCACGATAGACGATCCGAATGGTCCACGGACCCTACAGAGAGCTCTGGATAGACTTTGAGACTGGTCAATTTTGTGGCAGTTGCCCGTTAATTTAGCGACATGTTCAGTTTTACGCGTTGGTCCGAATGACCCGCCGACGCGTTATTTGCTTGGCGGCAACGAGGTACCGCGAGTCTAGCTAGAATCTGACCTCGGTGTTTTGCCGTCACCCGACTTTAAGTCCAGTGAACACTGGACGACAACCGCTCGCAAAGGTTTCAACATGTTGTGGATGATCCGCAGGTCATTCGGGATCATAACCACCGAAATGTTCGCTAGACTATTTTTAGCTTTTGTAAGGCCGCACTTGGAATACTGCGCTCAGGCTTGTCCTACATGCATGGTTCGTGACAAGGTGGCAGTTGAACGAGTCCTGCGGTCCGGGACGAAAATGGGGCACGGATTAAAGTAGCTGACGTATCCGGAGAGGCCAAGTAAGTTAAATATGTTTTCCATGTATTACAGGCGGCTTTGAGGCGACTTGGTCCTCACATATCGTATGTTGATGGGTCTGATGGGTCCTGATTTGACTGGACCGTTTCGCCCAACGTGAGTACCAACCCTCCGTGACCACCCATTAAAGTTGCACGAACCCCGGTCTGACGGGTTTGGGCAGCTTTCCGGTTATCGCGTAGGGTCATTGGAACCCATTGCCTGCAGTCGTCGTGATGGCACCGACGGCGAAAGAGTTTGAGCGTCGACTTGACGCTTTCGGTCTACAGTTTAAATTCTTCCCTTCATGTCTTAAACTTTACTCGTCTACTACGGCCTGCGCTTCTTTAACGCATTTTATCTTACATCTTAATATTGCCTACGAAATTTGTTAAGCTTGTCTTCTCTGTTTCCTTTCCTTCACGGACATTACTTTTTTCCTTTAATCTTCACGTGGCCGGCACAGCGGGGACGGCTGATGCAGGGCACATGGGCGTTGTTTGGATGACCATGTGAATCGTGTGCGTTGATTTGACTCTCCTTTAGCACATCAAGGCACCGGTTTCCTTGTTGGATCAACGAAGTTTTCGCGGGTGGAGCATTCGCGGCATTTTCCTACTGCTCCAGTCTCACTTGAAATTGAACTTGGACATGATCGTGACGCGGTGGAGCTGACAAAGAACCTCTGTAGCGCCTAAAATATAACTGCCATCTTTCATGTATACATTAATTGTCGACCGGTTGTGCGTTGTTCTTTCTTGTTTTAATCTTCCTTACAACTGGCTGGACATTCGTCCGCCTTGTAAGTTCCCATGCTAACCTGTACCTCCTGCCTTGCTTCATCCTTCCGTGTCTTCTTGTAGCTCATCGAATACAGTCCGCTCTGTCCGACTTCAATGGCCTTCCGATATCTGCGCTTACTTGCGCGCACCACCTCGGGCTGGTATTAACTAGTCTTACAAATTGGTGACCCTGATTCGCACGCGGGCATCCAACCTTTTTGCTTTGTTTGTATTGTTTAGTGAGTTCGTTCCTTTTCTCCATGATATACGTGCAATCATTGTTTCTTACGTACTTTTAGTACTTTTATCGTGTTTTTATTCCTCCTTTATCCTTTTGACTAACATTTCGGGAGTGGCACCTGAGTCGTTTCGCAGAGTAAATATGCTTATTTTGGCTGTTCCAAGTCTCGTGGAACCCAGGCCAGAGGTTTGGTTTACGATATTCGAGATCAAACTGGAAAATAAAGGCATTACGGCGGACGGTCCGAGGTACAATCAGCTCGTCCCACGCCTTCCTTCGTTGGTTGTGACGCTGACTGAGGACATGCTGCTCTGCCCATCTAATGAAGTAAGTTATGAAGCCATGCAGCAAGCCATCTCAAAAGAGTTACAGCCCAGCGCACGTGCTTGGTTTGAACAGCTCAATGGTCTAAAGCTCGTAGGTGGCAATCCATCTGCCTTGCTCCGCGAACTTTAGCGCATCGCTGATCCCTTATTTTTGAGCGAAGAAGGGATAAAGAGCTATGGTTTGCACCTCTCCCAGAGCCGATGCCACTAATGCTGTTCATGTTAATAGATACAACCCTGAAGGAATTAGCTACTAGGTAGACGCTGCGCTCGAAAGTCTTCCGCAGCAAGCAACCAGTACCTCCAGTGACCTATTCTCACCGATGAAGACGGAGTTTCATATTTACTCCCAGTCGTCAGGCCGACCTACCCCTAAAGACGGGGAAAGTCCGCTACTTCGCAGCAGGATAATAGCAATCAAGTCTCCGTAGCAGAGTGTGCCATGGTCAAATGCTGACGGCTTTATAGCTACAGTGCATTGCAGTTTGTCTATGCCTGCACCGAGTGCCTCTTGTTCGGCACGAATGCACAACATATTTCCTGCACGTTCCCAGTCAGATAAGGCCCAACCCGTTGAAGAAATATGTTGGTATCATCGTCAATGCGATGGAAGCGCTAGACGTTGTCGGGCTTCCTGCATTAGGCAGGACCCAGCTGCATCAGGGAAAGCGAATAGCCCGCCTACTAGCCCGACCAAAGTATCCGACAATAAGAGACCAAATCGACTGTTCTACATTAAGGATCGACGTTCTTCCATCACGTTCCCCATCGACAAGGGAGCGGAAGTCAGCGTCATCCCAGCGAACGCGAACGACAAGCTCTCAGAGCCTACTTGCAACTTGCCTGCGACAAACGGTTCTCCCATAGCTTCATTCTGTCAGCACATAATGAATCTGTACCTCAAACGTCACCGAGTTTTCCAGTGGGCCTTCATGGTTGCACCTGTACCCTTCGCAATTATCGGCATCGACTTTCTCCGACATTTTGGGTTGCTTGTTGATGCTGGTCGCCACAGACTTTTGGACGATCGTACTAAACTAGGGGAGAACTTGTTCTTACGGACGCCCAGATAATCAGTCCCGTTTTTCGAATGGCCGATGTACCATCAGATTATGCGAACCTACTGTCCGAGTACGCCATACTGGTACGACTAACTGCAGAGCTTCCGCCTGTCATGACAGAGGTCGTTCATCACACAAGCCCCCGTGGTCAACCAGCTAGCGCACAACCAAGACGGTCTGCTCCTGACAAACTACGTGAAGCACGGGCTAAATTCGACCACATGCTTCAGCTCGGTATCGTCCGACCGTCCAACAACCCATGGGCGTCGTCTCTCCACATGATCAAGGAGAAGGTCCTGAGGGACTGGCCTCCTTGCGGCGACCACCGTACCTTGAATACTGTCACCACGCCCGATCGCCATCCGATCCGACACATTGTGAATCTCACCGCAAGTCTGGCGGGTAAAAATATCTTCAACAAAATCGACTTGGTACACGCATGCAACCAAATTCCGGTGGCCGAAGCGGACATTGCTAAAACTGCCGTGACGACATCATTTGGATGGCTCGAATTTCTGCGAATGCCATTTGGTCTACAGCATGCCGAGCAAACTTTACACCGCTTCATCGACCAAGTTTGTCGCTGCTTAGACTTCGCCTACGCTTATCTCGACGACATTTTAATCGCGAACTCTTCACGAGTGCCACACTTTTCACATGCGCCACGTACGAACGCTTTTTGATCGTCTACCTCAACACGGGGTGACGATCAAAGCAAAGTAGTATTCCTTTGCTGTCGAGTCCGTAAACTTCCTAGGCCATCGTATCTCCCCTGCAGGCGTCGTGCCACTGCAGGATAAAATTCAAGCCATCGTCGACTACCCTGAGCATCACTCGTTTAAACATCTTAGGCGTTTTGAGGGGCTTGCCAACTTTTGCCGACGGTTCATACCAAACCTGGCTGATTCACTCTGCAAGTTCTTCCAACGATGCCTCAATGCGATGCGGGTGCCAACATTGTGGAAGTAGGGCATCGTCACCCCCATCCATAAGGGAGAAAGTCGTACAGCTCCGGCCAAATATAGTCCGAGAACACTACTTCCGGTGCTCTCCAAAATACTGGAAGCAATTGTTGCCGAAGCGCTGATGAACTTCTTGGAGGAACGCAATATCATAGTACAAGAACAATATGGATTTTGTAAGAAACGATCTTGCACTCCAAACTTGCCACATTCTATATCCAGTTGGACTGAGACCGTTCACAGCGGCGCAGATGTTGACGCAGTATATCTGGACTTCTCAAAAGCTATCCACCCTCTGAACCACCGTATCCTCCTTCACAAGCTGCAGTGTTGTGGTATTAGTGACCCAATCCTCGGCTGGACAGGTAACTTCTTGCTTCAACGACATCTGAACGTAAGAGTTCGTGATGTCATCTCTGACCCAATCGAGGTTAAGTGCGGAGTTCCGCAGGGCGCAGTACTTGTTCCACGATTATTCCTGATTTACGTAAACGATCTCGCGACAGTAATCACCTCCAAATTCTTACTCTTCGCTGAGGATCACAAGATAGGGCGAATCATTAGAAGAACCAGCGACAATGCAGCACTTCAAGGTGAGCTTGACAGGGTCTACGAATGGTCGACTCAGAACCTGCTTCAGTTCAAAGCTATGAAGCGCAACGTGTTGAGCATACGCCATAAAGCCAATTGCGAATACAGACTGGGAGATCAAATATTGCAGCGCAGTTTAACGGAATGCGATCTAGCCGCGATAGCGCAGCAACATCTGCGCTGTCCCCTTCAGGCCGAGAAAGCCTTCAAAAAAGCCAACCAACACCTTGGTCTTTCGTGGAGTGCATTCGGACGCTTTGATCCTTTCATCTGTTCTCAGATGCTCAACGCCTACATTCGGCCTCTTTCTGAGTGCGCCATCCACGCCTGGCATCCATGGCAAAAGCAAGACCTTACCGTTCTTGAACTGCCACAACGAAGGGCGACCAAGAACGTAAACGGTCTGTTTCAACTCCCTTACCGATTGAGGCTGAAAACCCTCTGGGTCTACTGTGGACAATATCGACGCCTGCGTGGCAACTTGCTAAAGACTTATATGATTCTGTGGAATACAAACCAACCTTGTGGTCACCTACTGAAGCTGAATCACAATACCACACCCAGAGGACACCATCTAAAGCTGGACGTACCATACAGCTGGTTGGAATGCCGCCGGAATTTCTTTTCCCTTCGTGTGTGCGAACAATGGAACGCTCTTCCCACATACGTTGTTCCTTCACCCACGCTAACGATATTCAAACGACGTCGGGATGAATCACTTATCCACTTACATTACGCTATATAATCAGGGATGTCTACGTCAACCAAATGCGAACAGACGGTGCTCATTCTCAGCATTTGTGCTTCACTACTTACATACTGCTGTTGTGGAATATAGTTTCGGAAATATTACAACTGCATTCATCAATTACCTCAGTCCAAGAAAGCGGCGCACGAGTAAGCGTTGTCGTTTCTTTCATTCTGAAGGCATGCCTTCCTCATATTACTTCCCATGTTACCCTACAGTAACAATTCGGTACAAATTCTAAAATGTTTATATAAATAGAGGGCACCTGAAGTGCTAGACGCTTATATTGAGGATTTACACTTATGTTTGCTTTCACTTTAACCTTCCTAGGAGACTTGTAAACCAATCGCTTTTTAAGCTGTAATACTTCATTGTTCATAGTTGTTCATTGTTCGCTGATGCAACCACAAATAGATCTTCTCCGAGGGAAACTCAATAAATTCCAACTTTCTGCCGCAACGCGCCCTGCTTTTGAGTCGCTGGAAGAGGCTATCGCCAAAATAGCTTCCATAGTGCATCCTGATCCCTCGGCATAACTGTCCCTCAGTACTGACGCCTTGGACATTGCAGTCGGCGTGCTTTTGCAGCAAAGAGTAGACGACACGTGGCAGCCCTTAGCCTTTTTCTCCAAATGCCTACAACCTAGCGAATCTGGATACAGCACGTTCGGTAGAGAACTACTAGCCATCTATCTAGCGATACGTCACTTTCGACAAATCTTATAAGGTCTCTCCTTCGCTGTCTTCACCGACCACAAACCCCTGATGTACGTGCTCGGCTCGACTACCGACCGATACTCTCCTAGAGAGCCGCGCCACGTTGACTATATCGTTCAGTTTACGGCCGCTATACGGCATGTCTCAGGTGTGCAGAACGCCGTCGCTGAGGGAATTTTCCGAAGCCAAGCTATCTCTGCTTTGGCCGGCAGGCTACCGAGTTGGCAGCCATGACCGCAGCGCAACCCAGGGATCCTGAGGTTGATATAATGCGCAGATCTCCCTCAATAGACATACGACCGGTTCCGCTGACATCATCAGACGGCACTATACTTTGAGATTTATCTCTGAGCCCGCCGCGCCCAGTCGTCCTGTACGAGTTTCGGCAGACTGTATTCGATACGTTGCACGGCTTGTCTTATTCAGGCGTTCATGCATCGGTTAAACTCGTAACCGCACGATTCATTTGGCGCAATGTCAATCAGGATGTCTGTACTTGGGTAGCTGCTTGCTTTCCTTGTCAACGCGCGAAGGTGCACAAGCACACGAGAAGCCCATTAGGCACGTTTCCGACGCCAAACGCACGTTTTCATAATGTGCACGTCGACTTCTTAGGTCCTCTGCCGCCTTGCAGAGGCTCTGTGTATCTACTGAGCCGTAACGATCAATTTACTAGACGGCCTGAGACCGTCCCTATCCGGACTTGCTCTTCGGAAACGGTAGTGAAAGCTTTGCTAGTGCGCTGGGTAGTTCAATACGGCTGTCCCACTATCGTGACCGCCGATCAGGGGTCACAGTCCTCGTCGACCTTGGCCATGTTACTTAACGATCTAGGCTGTCACCACGTTCAGATGACGGCGTACCATCCGGCCGCTAATGACATGGTGGAGCGTTTTCACCGCCCGCTGAAGGCAGGGTTACGGTCGCATGCATATTGCTCATGTTCAAAACCACTTCCCCTTGTCCTCCTTGGATTAAGAAACACGGTTAAAACCGATTTCGACGCAACACCAGCAAAGTTTTCCTGCGGTTGTACAATGCGGTTGCCCGGACAGCTGATGGCACTAGCCCGTCTACTTCCTCTTTTGACTACGGAAGTTACACCGAGCGATTGGCTCACCAGATGCGTGAACGGCGTCCACACGCTCCTCGATCGCAGAAGACACCAGTGTACCTGCATGAGAAGCTGTATACGTGCTCACATGTCTTCCTTCGCGCAGACAACGTTCGACAGCCTCTTCAGTAGCCGTACTTAGGATACAAAGTGCTACACCGTGCGAGTAAGGCGTACAATATTTGCCGCGGTGTTCGACGCGGAGTCGTCACCATCGGCCGTCTAAAACCCGCCTATATGGAAAATCCACCACGCAGTTCCGGATAGCTATGCCCATTCGGTATGTATACAGCTTCGCTACTGTTTACATGTTCTTTTCTTTTTCTGTTATCTGTTTGCGAAGCAAAAGCCATTTTTACCGAAAAACACAATAGCGTGATACGTAGACCACCATTCAATTGCCAACAACTCGCAAACTACTGCACGTATTGCATTGATTTCTCTGTTAACGTAATCAGCGGTTAAAACTTGTACTGAGCAACTCAGTTTTGTGCTACTTTACGAAATATTCTAGCCACAGAAAATGTTTATCCTATTTCTGAGATTAACTCAGGTTAAAATTTGGCGCCGGAAATCAATATCAGCGCAAAAAAAGTTTGGATATATATTTTGTTATTTCTTCTTTTTCTGGTGAACACGCCGCCATAGTGTATCTTTAACCAATCCTTTTTATTTATATTCGCATTTCATGAAATCTTTTAGCTTTTGGTACCACTTATAATTCCGCCACTCTTATTTTTTCTATGTGCACACCAATAATGGTGGCGACTGAGCGTGCCAGAATAGTCCAATGAATTTAAGTTGCAGTCATAGTGAATTGGATCATGTTCCAACGATAACCGGCACAACCACAACTCTGCGCAACTTTCACAACAAAGAAATCAAGGTGCTTAAATCGCCCGGAAGAACCAGAAGAATTTCAAGGTGGGCGCCTACGACCCCAGCAGCTGTACACCGAACAATGCCAGTGCATTTGTAATTGTCAACGAGGAACATATTCTCGTATTTTATCTATTTCCGTGCAAGTGTATAGGATTAATGTAAAGACTGATCTAATACCCTAAGGGTGCAGCCTCTAGCCAGTCTAGAAATATACCTATTTATTTATTTAGTGATGCTTCGTGTGACGTCACAACTCATCGCAACAGCTTACAGAATCCTAATGCATTTCAACCAGACCAAAATCTCGGACTACAGGCTTCAGCGGTTCGGACATCTCCCGAATCTAGCCAGTCACCGCCCACGATCAAGCGCCATGGTCGGAAGGTAGGTAAGCCGGTTCGTTTCTTCGACTATGTATAGTGTAAATACGTTTAGTTTTGCAGGTATTGTATATATTTGCCCCGGTTTTGGTCGAACAACGTTTTGAAAACAAACAAAAATTCGCAAAAAGCTACGAGAAACCGTTTTGTAAAATATTTTCAAAAACCAAATATTCTAAATACTCCGATCGTTCGTTCATACTTTATGGCGTTTTCTGCGCGTCTTTTTCTATTCCCTAATCTCTACACGCCTCAATGCGCCACTTTGATGGACTGGCCCAAACGAGCAATCTTTTCCAGGACCCTGATGCGAACGCTGGTTCTTTCTCCGCTGCTTCGCGGGACCATGGACGTTTCTTCGTGGGACGTGGGTCGTTTTGGCACGGGGCGGGGTGCGGCGAAGAAAGAGATCACTCCGAAGCACCCCGTTTGGCAGCAGCGAAGGTTGAAGTCCTGTCGGACTTTTTCTGAGCTAGCCAGTTTTTGTAGTCCGACAGGCCAGTTCCAACGGCTCGCCGCAATGCATCCTGCCCCGCAATCAATAAATAACAAAGCACAAACGGCACAGCGGACTTTGACTTCCGCTCTTTTCATTTTACACGAACGCTCTTACATATTTACTCGGCGCGATTTAGACAAAAACCTCAATTCAACAGTCCATTCCTAAATCGTTGGCTTTCGATGTGCGGCCATCTAGGGGAGCTCTGTAACGCCCAAAATATAACTGCCATTTTCAGGTACACTTTAATTAAATAAATAAATAAATACTTTATCTTTGACTATGCGATTGTACGTTGTTCTTTCTTGTTTTAATTTTCCTTACAACCGGCTGGACATTCGTCCGCCTTGTAAGTTCCCACGCTAACCTGTACCTCCTGCCTTGCTTCATCCTTCCGCGTCTTCTTGTAGCCCATCGAATACAGTCCGCTCTGCCCGACTCCAGTAGTCTTCTGATATCTGCGCTTACTAGCACGCACCGTCTCGGACTAGTATTAACTAGTCCTACATCTCCCTCCGGCTCTCTACTACCCAATAAACCAATGAAACCAAGAACTACGTGGCCACAGAGGTGTATGTTTTGTAGCGCGTTAGCGTATCACTGTAACAAGTCAACAGGCAAGTTGTCGTCGGGTGTAACCTATATAGTGCTTGTCGCTTCCTCTTCTCTTTACCTTCTCATTTCCACTTCAGTAATGTTGCAGCCACCATCTCTTATAGACGTTTTTGCGCCATCCATCTGGTCGCCTGGCGCTTGGTCCTCTAAAGGCAGATTTAACAGTACCGCCCAGCTAGCCATGAGATGGGACGCGAGCACACCGTTCATCCAGCTCCGACACCTACCAGGTGGTATTCCAGCCGGCTATGACGTACCTCCTTTTCTTTTCATCCTCTTGTTACAATACGACCCAAGTACCCCCCGACACGGAAAGCAGTGGAACCCTCGACCAGCCGATATTTCACGACTCCCTAGGTGTGGAGAATTCCGTCCCATGGACCCCCACAAGTCCTCTATTTTGGCGGAGGTTTATCTACTTGGAGGCGCACAGTGGATGTTGTACTTGGTTTACTCCCTCCCCCAGGAGACTGGCACATGTATGCACACCTACACGCCTCTATTCAGACAATGGTCAGGTACTCTGAAATAACCTCATCATCGTCGGTCAATTCCGGAAACGAGTACATCTAAAACAGATTTCTCGCGCAAGACAGTCTACCGATGCTGCCGCACTTTCAGAACCTTCAGACGTCGTACCCGTCTTCCGACTTCTACACTCCCCATCGCAAACTACGCTTTCTCAGCGTGATTAGGCTCGTGGGAAACCCACCGACGTCTCGGACTACGCTGTCCTCTACAGAATCCGCGGCTTCTAGGCAAGCAGCGAAAGCCAGCATTAGTAAGGGCAGAGTAACGCCTGCTAACAATAGGCGGATTTGCAACAGCTGTAGCAGCGCAAACCACCGCACGTTCGACTCTGTGCGTCGCCAGGCAAGAAGTTCTTATTTGGGACAGTGTGATTCACTGTGCCCCACCCTTGATTTGTGTCGCTGAGGGTCAAGCCGTATATGATCTGGGGGTGTAGAAACCGGCCGCATCGTCTGAAGACATCTCATGCGCTGTCTTACCCACGGGTCTTACTCATGCTGCTACATTTTCCTTCAGCCCAGACACCGGTCGTACTCATCATTGCAAGCCAGAGGTTCTACCCTTTTGGTTCATGTGTTCGGATTTCAAATCTAGATCGACCAGAGCACCGCTCCAAACCCTTTATTTTCTCCGACAGCCAGAGCGCTACACGAGCAGGAGGCGCATTTTTGGTGCATGTTCTGTTTGCGGCAGGGACCCATCCTACATTGTATGGCAGTTCCTGCTCTCCATCGTCACTCCGTTTTGTGCCCGATTGCTCTACACACATTTGTAGATCGGATTTCAGTGTGAGACTTTTCTTTGCCCGACTTTGCCTTCGCGGCCTGTACGCCTGGCCCAACATCTACCGCGTAGCCCAGTCTACCCTAGTCGACACTTTGGCTTCAGACCGAGGATCCAACCCTTTCGCTAGTTTTCATGTTCAACATGGCTCAGGACCGCCAAATGCTCAAACCCGATTTCAGTTGTTTGTCATCGACGATGCATATTCTCTAGGGCATATTGTAACGAAACCGCCCGTATCCCTCAGCCCTACTAACATTGTAGATGCTTGAACCCCACGGAAAAATGCCGGTAACTATTATGGCCACTTAATATTTTCTTTTATTATCGCTATATAGTTCGTGTCCATATACTTGTACACTTAGCGGACCCTCGCTGCGACCGATACACAAATGCCTGGGACCTGCACTCCTATTGTTCTCACAGGGTCCCTTTTCATTGTACGGGGTATTACTATTAACTAAACAAATAATAAAACTAAAGCTTTTATTCTCGAAAAGGCGAGGCATGCCTTTACAGGCATGGTCATTTTGACATAACAATTCGCGGTCAAGCATGCGCAAAATTCCGCTAGGTTTGCCACAACGGTGTAGGTTTCTGTTAGCGCGTATATCCGTATGTACATATCTGCGTATGAAACTAAGTGGTTTGTGTTTTTAGTTGCACTACTTCATTCTTGAATATTTGATGTCGTCAGCAAGGTGTGAGTAGAAGATTGGTGTCCGTGGCTTGGAAAGTGTTAGCCAGATATCCAGAGGGCAGTGACGTCATTTTGTGGCGAGTAACGACCGCCACGTCAAAGGATTTTAGGCAGACATTTGTGGCTTTGTATAGGGAGAAAGCTTGCCAGGCGAAAACCCAGCAAGTCCTGGAACACCGCCGCCGAACTATTTGCTGGAACGGGTTTAATTTCGAACCACTCAGCTGGCACCAGGAGGTTGTTTGGCTGGCCAGCCGTTCTGTGATAATTTGGAATCGTGTAAGGCTTAGTTTCAGCATATCTGACATACTTCTGCTCCTACTAGGACAACTACACGTCGGACTAACACCTAAAATGCGCGGGGTAACATACAGCCAGTCCGTAGCGTAAATATTCAAATTTAAATAACAGGCGAGAAAAGAATAATTCCCTTGACCCGGAGGTTTACTGCTTCATTTCTAGCGTTAAACAGCTATACTTTGTTTACTTTACGGAAGTTCAACCCTTAAACGGTTTTCAACAATGCCATTTACTAAGAGGAAACAATTTTCCATCATGGGTTTCATGGGTTTGTGCAGAACGAGTGGGCTTTGCATTTCGGTGATTCTGCCTCGAGGTCTTAAGGCAGAGTCCAGTTGTAGTTGTTTGATTTCAAGTGTTGTAGATTGCGACTCGGTAGTGGTGTGGGGCACAGGTAGCCAGGGGCTCCATTGTGGGGCTGTGGCTACCTGGAAATAAGGGACTAGCGCGTAGGTCAACGACCGACGTTGGCGGTTTTATTGCTTTGTAGGTGAGGGCATAAGCCTGGCAGTACGGAGAGATGACGTTGTCAGACGGAATGATAGTAAGGTAAAGTTAAGGAAGAGCTAAATAAGGGAAGTGTTGCAGGTTGGAGTGTCAAAATTAGTGACACTACCAGCTAGATCGGCGGATTGTTCCTGTCTTTCAACATGAAAGGCCAGGGAGGCAGAAGCCAAGCGTCTAGGCGTTGTGTGAAGACCTCCGTATTATGTGTTGATACAACACTTTCGAGCAGGGCGTTCCAGACGTAGGTTAGACACACACTAAAACTGCTTCTTCTCAACTGAAGCCGATTACTGCGAGTTATGAGTTTTAGCTAGAGCCTTCGTGGGTGGTTTGTGCGGGAGCGAGCGAGCAATCGGTATTACTGTACCTGTTATTCAAGATAGAAAGCGTTAGGATGTGAACACCAAAAAGGCTACAATATTTCAACGGCCGCAACGCGCTCTGCGTTTGCTAAGTGGGCTAGTCCCTTTACTATCTTAGTGAATGGGTTGAACGCTTTCCAGCAGAGCCGCGTCCTTCTTCAGGTATGGCGGCTGGACCAGCGTATTGCACTCCAGCAGCAGTTGTACAAGAAGACTGCAGTGGCGAACAAGTGTTTCTCTTGGGAATGACCCTAATGCATGTCCAAGGAGGATTAGGCGCACGCTGGCTTTTCTCGCCAAGCTGGCTAGGATAGCGCTGGGCTCACGGTAGGCGGATATAAGGAAGCCTAGGTGGCATTCCTACGATGTGGAGTTAAGACGCAAGCGTCGGTAGTGTACGGCGTGTCCGAACCTTGTCCGACGTTCATGACCTTACACTTGACCGTGTTGAACGAGCGAAAGTTTTCCGAGGCCTAGGATAAGGCAGAATCAATGGCTCTGTGAGGAGTCGCCTGCTCGCGTGGCTCGCGGATAGGTAGCATTATAAATAAATAAATATTTTATTCTCGACTATGCGAGACAACCCCATGGAGGCCTGGTCAGATATGTACAACTGTACAGACATTTTATGGCAACTATAACAGTGGCAGTAGAAACTTGTTCATATGTCCATGATTGGAACTGTACAATGGTGAAAATGCGAAGTAATAATTTGGCTGTCGTGAAACCGGGACCTCGGTTAATAATAGATTGAGAATCCTGAATTATCCACTGGAAGGTAATTGAAGAGCACGCTCAAGAGAGATACGACAATACAGTGAGATCGTGCACAAGTAACGCAAAAGGTCAGCGGTGATATCGTAGAAAGCAAAAAGACGACAGTAAATGCAGATGTAGAAGTACCAGTGTTACGAACCCATCTAGAATGGTGTCGCTAGTTGACCTGCCAGTGTGAAGTTATGGGCTGTGACCTTATTCGTTGGCGTCACATTCGCCACGTTGAAGTGTTGTTAAACGGACATTTGTGGCTTTTTATAGGAAGAACGCTTGCCAGGCGAAAACCCACCACGTCCTGAAACACTGCCGCCAATCCATTGAATGGCAAGTTGTAATTGGCTATGTTTCAGTTGGAACGTTTGTTTGCTCGGTTATTCGCAGTCAGGTTGCGTCCCATTTTTCTGCCGGCTGAGGCGTTGGCTGGGTGCTTATTGCGTTCCTGAGTCCTGTCCTGTTCCCGATTGGTAGGTCGGGAACTGAACATACTTTTTGAGTATGACGTGCTTATCCTATGCAGAACCACGTGAAGTCATCGAGGGATATAAACTGAAATATGTTGAATAGTTGTTAAGTCTTGAAGGATAGGATATGGTTCCCAAGAATCGCATAATCCGCATAAAGCAGTATACGGCTGCAAATGGAAGATGGTAGGTCATTAATGAACAAAGTGAACAGCAGACGACCGAGGATAAATCCTTGGGCACTCCGGTCGTCGCGGTCTGAGCGTTAGTGCATCATTTAAATGAAACTTGGTAGGTGCGCCTGGATATGTAGTTACCCAGCCAGGAGGTTGTTTGCTGGTCAATCCCTAAACGCGGCAGTTTACTTAAGAGGACTGCCTGATTAACTCGGTCAGCGGCTTATGAAAAAACTTGGCAAACCCCGTCAGTCATAGCATGACTACCTGTCTCTGCTGTCCAGGAAACAAAGGCTGCGAACAGCATCTTGGCGCACCAGTTTGCCCTACGGAACCCTTGCTGTCTTGGGCTGTTTGGGACGGGCTTTTTATACGTTAGCGCAGAACCTCGTCTATGATGCGCTCCATTACTTTGGAAGCAGTGGAAAGCAGTGTTATCTGGAGATAATTAGAAGGTTTTGTCATGTCACCACCATTGTATATCGGTGTTATGACCCCTTGCTTCCAAGTGTTCGGATATTCTGCCCTGGTGTAGGAGCGGCTCTAAGGTGCGTCAAGCGGTTCGGCCAATACGGCAGCACACACACGCAGGTAGAGGTGTGCGATCCTATTCAAGCCGGACAAATCGTCTGTCTATAATTTTGCTATTTTTTCCAAAATTTTCTTTGCTGTGAACTGTACCTGATATATGCGAGCGCTGGGAGGGAAATTAGAGGCTACTACTGTAATGCGTACCGAGATGCTAAAAACGGACGCTTACTAAGCCTTCAGCAGTTCTGCAGCTTCCTGTTCGGCGCGGCAGTGTGCCTTCTGGTCTGCGCGGGCTACTGAGGGTAGTCCGTGATTTAGTGAAAAAGGCAATGTGCCGCAAAAGACCGGAGGTATCGGAGGTGTCTGGCGAGAGCAAACTGATACCCTTTGCTGTCTTGGCGTACATCTGCTACACAGGAAGTTTGCACCCTACAGTGTGGTGCTCTCGACCCAGAGTCACCAAGTAGAAATAATCTGTTCCAGAGGGTCTTTTTCTACCTGATCAATCAAAGCATAGCGGGCTGAAGCTGATATAGCGTTTTGGCCCAGAATTGCGTAATGTTGTAGTGCGTGCACTATTGAAGCCGTTGATGTCAACTGCTATGTAGTTCCAGTGGTCGTCGACCGTGGGAGTTTGTACTGCGAGGAACCAGACAACTTTGAAAAGCTGCTCTTTGATTGCGGCATAGTACACTCGTTAAACGGTCAGCCTAGTGTGTGCTGTTTTAGCGTCGCGTGATATTTTCCACCACCCGAAAACTGATAACTACTTGATCACTGCAACTGTGTGGCGTTCAGCTTTATGTGGTCAATTAGGTGTGGCTTGGCAGTGAGTAGCAAGTCGAGTTTTGACGGGCTTTGTTCGCTTGGTCACGGAGCGAACTGCTGTACGTGCTCAATTAGACCATGTTCTCATATACCTGTAAGAAACGCATAGCCGTGCAGGCCGGGAGCCTGGCAAGATGCAAGGTAGTTATACCCGCAGCAATTATTTTTTTTCAGGTGAGCACCAATAATTGTGACGACTGAGTGGGCCGAAATAGCCCAAAGTAATTAAAGTTATGTTGTGATGAATTGGGCCCTGTTGCCAAAAAATACCCGTACAACTATGGCTCGGCGCAACCTTCACCACAAACAACCTCTTAAGGGAACCAGAAGTATTTCAAGATGGGCGCTTACGACCCCATCAGCTGTACCCGAAACAATGCCGATGCATTCGTAGTCGTCAACCAGGAATATATACTCAAGTTTTTCCCACTCCATGTAAGAGCATAGGATTAATGTAAACATGGATCTGATTCCTTAAGGGCGCAGACTCTAGCCAGTCTAGAAAAATGCCTATTTATTTATTTATTTATTCGGGCAAATAAAGAAAGTTTCGAAGCGTAGAGGAACTTACTTTAAAAGCAACTGCTCGAAGGGCAGGATTCTAACGACACAGCCATTCCGGTGGAGCAGGCGATAGAGCACTACAAGAATGAGACTGCTCGTACCGGAACTGCATTGGCGAATCCGTAGGGATTCAAGAAGAGCTAGCAGCTCCGGAGCCTTGAGGGGGACGCAAGTAAAGTAGTGTGCTACGTACGTAGCTGGGACACCGCCCATACCGCGTTCACTGTTAGTTCGAAGCAACACGTATCCTACCACGTCTTTGAAAACATCTGGACAGAACCAAGTTCTTGTGCCACAGCTGACTTAAGCCTGCGTGTTTAACATAAGAGCAACAAGTGCTGGCACTCTGCTCGGCCGTAATAGCGCCTTAACTCACATGAAGCTCCAAGTGCTATGAACTGCAGGCAATCAGTGTTTACCAGGGGCACTTGGTTGGGCAGGTTGGGTTTGGTTTAGGCCGACCCACAATTTTTGGTGAAACCTCAAGTCGCTTACTAATTAGTGACGGTGTGGTTGGGCTAGATGGCGGGAGGATGTCACTAAATTTGATTGCGCGGTTCGTCCGGATGCGTCCTTATATCATAGGGATAGTTTACACGAAGCGCATGTCCCCTTTGTAGCACAGTCTGACACATCTCATAAGTGAAAAGAATGATCCTGAGCACGTTGGGTGCCAGTGTCTGCAAGGGGTGAGATGGCCTCGGGAGCCGGTGGACAGACCACGCCCAACAGTTGTTCACTGCTAGGTTCAGCTGCATTCGAATGTAGCTCCATTGCTGAACATCATGGTCAGAAGCTTTGACTGGGTCAAATGTGTGGAGCTCACAGACCCAGTGTATAATTACACTGCACGCTAGGTCGGGGTTGGCGTAGGTGCTAGGCCGCGTTTCTCGCCTCCCTCACCACCCGGAGAAAGGTTAGTTAGGCGCAGATTTTCGAGTTCAATTTGTTCAACCAAGCCGACGTCGCCAGCACCATCCGAACTAACCCGCAATGACCTTGGACATTTGTCACCTGGTGAGCGGGGTGCCCGTATATGGCAGGGTGGGGTGAGGGAGTGGATGATGATCTAAGGAGTTGCCGCAAGGATTGTCCTCGCGTGAGGTTGGCAATGGTTTTACGGACTAAGGATGGTTGGTTGCTCTCCTCCACCTAGAACAGTAGTAATCCCTTCCGGTTGAATTCCGGCAAGACATTGTTCCGAGGCGTATTGGTGTATTGGCTGGATTGTGAGGACCCCGGCTGCACAAGGTGTGTGAGTCGGGAACCTAGGCTCCCCTTTAATCAATGACGCACTGAGTGTACTCGTCGCACCTTTTAGGAAGGTGTTTGTTCCTCGTTCGTTTGTGAAGCCGCGTAGTTACATTGTGGACGGTTGACGCTGGTTCCTTGGATCTGCCCGCATGTTGGCCATGCATCAGTTAGTCCTTGGCTGTTTTTCCCACCAATTTTAGTGACTGCGTCAGGTCGCGCGACGGAGATGAACCAGGACTCATGGGTAGGGTAGCATCCAGCTCCTGACCGGTGAAGTCTGTTGCTGTAGCAAGAGGCTTAGGTGGCTAGAGCCAATCTGGGTCTTGAGGTTGTGTTGTAGACGTAACCGGGATTTTGACCGGTGCCTAGCTAGGAGTGTCCAAACATCCGCTTGCCACCAATATGCCGGGAGGCAAGTCGAAAGTGTCAGCACTTTTATAGGTGAACTTTTTCGAGACATGCAAATTACTGCAAGAACTGCTGAAGGCCGTTGCTGCTGCAATAATATTGGGGCAGTCTTTGAAGTCTCCACGGAGTAGCTCCGCGCATTCGCTGCATTCATTTTTTCATTTTTGGCTTGCTATTGTCCGTTGCATCTCTTTCCAAGTTACTTACAGGTACTGCACTAGAATCGAGCAATTCTTCAACAACTGGATGGACCAAAATTTAGCGACTCTGATACCATCGTACTGAACACATCGCACAAATGGACAGGATGGAAACTCAGTGTGTCCATAGGAGAAAGCGGCATACGCCTGCGGATGGAAAGTAGATAGCAGGCGACTGCGATTAAAAGCGCAAGAGATCTGCTTTAGGCCAGAACCACATTTCCCTTCAACAAATTCCAGTATCACCTAACTTGAGTATTCGCTTTGTGTTTGCAGTATTAATCAGTTTCAAAACTGAATCAACGAGGAGGTCGAACAATTATCCCAACCTTATACCATTTCCTGCAACTCACTCAGCTGCTCATTCCGAACCTCAAGACCAAGGCTGATTATCTATGGTCGCCGCAGATTTTCTTGTACATATGTGCTCATACCTTGTTGGCGTGCCTAGTACAACAGCGAAAATATAGTATTCTTTCTTTATCGCTTTTTTGTGGTGGAGATCCAGAGCGACAAATGAAACACCTAATGTGAACTGCAACTAGTGGCCTCCTAAAAGGCTTGCGGATGTTGGATGAGTAAGTGGCACTTAGAGGGCAGTGATGAGTCGGCGATCAGTATGAATCGAGAACACAGAATTATCGTGTGTGGATACTCGAATTACTGAAAAGGCGCAACGAAATAGTTAGAGTGACCACCTAGGTGAAACGACAGGGAGAGAGGTAAGAAGGACCGGGGTGCTTGTGAGGGAAAATAACGTCGAAACGGCAAAGACTTTGTGCAGTGGTCGAAAACAGCGAAAAGCAAAGACCTTGTGATGAAACTAAAAGTTTGAGGTATTAAGTGAGGGATACGAGGTGCAAAAAACCAGGCATTAAATATATAGCTTAGAAAAACACCTATGGAATTATACAGACAATCCAAGGTAAAAGACAGTAACGCGATACAACCAGAACCGGAAATACAGATGGGAAGGAAAAGGCCTCCGGATTTCTTTGAGGAAATAGCTGGAACGAACGCACAAGGAATTGCACTTAAAGCACAATTGCGACAGGAACTGTACGCATGTCTTGTGCAGGTGTATGATGTATGTTTTAAGTTAAGGCAGACAATTGCTTTGTTGCGATGGATAAGTAAATCGTAAAAGCAGACCTCAATGTAAGCACGACTACCATAGTGAAAGATGTTCATTCATTGAGTTGTGGAGGGCAGAGTGTGATTCCACATCAGCCACATCACATCCGTTTCAGAACAGGAACACGTCATTGCGGCCGAAAGTCCTGGTGGACTAGAGTGGGAGTCCAAGAGCCACGGGTAATCTTCCTCACACTGACCAGATAATGTCTGCCGCAAGGCGGTTCCAGTCACGTCTCACCCTAGTGGATGGGGCGACCTCAGAGGGAACATGGAGCCTCCTCGGTTTAAAGATTCTCATTTCGGGACCTCGAGTCGAACCTCCTATAATAAGCTGGAATAACTGTTGTAGTTCGTTACCGTTCGCCATTTCTTATTCGTTTTGTGAAGATAAGGTCCCTACGACGGCGACGGTAATCCAGAGAGAAAGGTTTCCCTGATGGAGCCAAAGATGGTAGGTAAGGTTTAAAAGTCCAGGTGCAAAATTTGAGACACTTCTCTTGACCGTTTAAATCAAGATAAAATTCAGTTATGCGTTTGGAAATACAGCTGATCAGCCACACCCGAGGATGGGATGCACGTGAGAAATAAACAGAACGCTGAAGGTATCCGGTGTCCTTCGAGAGACAGGGCTTCTTATTGTGCAGCACACTGAGTCAGTATTGGCTACTCTACTCAGTGTATCCTGGGTGTTCTTTAGGTTAGAGGCAAATATTAGGCTTAAGTCTTTCTCTTGTGCAGCATCATCGTGAAGGAAGCGACCACTATGGTAGGTGCAACGTGGCTCAGAAGCAAATGTTAAAAGGACGCAACGTTTGTCACAGTTGGTAGGTAAGCCTCATTTGTTGGACCGGTTGTACGGTATTTGTTGTGAGGCTTGCATTCTGTCAGCGACACTAAGGTCGGCTTCCTCAGACCACACCTTTAGGTCATCTGCATAGATTAGAACTTCCTTTCGAATTAATCCAGGAAGGTCGTTAATTTAGACGTGTAAAATTCAGGCCCCCTTAATGAACCTTGCGGAACTCCAATGCTTATGTGCACTGGCTAATAAAGCGGCTCCTTTAGCTTATCGTCTAGCAAATCCGCGGTCTAGGAGTACAATTTGCCACTGACCCCAATTTCACTCCAATTTGAAGTGTAGGCATTGATGTGGAACCTTATCGAATGCGTTACTACAATCGACAAATACAATATCTAGTAGTTGACCAGCAAAGATTGATGTCGCCCATTTTTCTCTCGCGACTAGCAAGTTAGTGGTGCAAGTGCATCCCCTCTGAATGTAATGCTGATTAAAGGACGTGACGTTCTATTCAGGACAATGCTTGTGAGATTGGGTTTAAGAATATTTCCATGCGCTTGCATATTATCCATGTCAATCGTATAGGACGATGGTCCACTGGATCCTAAGTGTTCTCGCTTTTGTGCTTAGCAGCACGATACCTGTTTTCCAGTCAGCAAATATGTACCCATTTTTAGAGCTCAGTGGAGGACTTTTCCGATGGGTCCCGTTGCTTAGTCAGCCACTGTCTTAAGGAAGAGACGACGAAGACCTTCAGAGCCCTGTGAGGAGTTCGGATCCAACTCTAGTAGGAGTTTGCTAATTACCGTGTTACATTTGAGCTGATTCAGACTACGAGAACGTTTAGACCTATAGCTGTTGGTGACCTGAGCTTCCGGCTAGTGTACGGTGGAGTAATACTTTGCTAGCAGATCCGCTTCACATTATCTTCATAGGGTACAAAGTTGGTTGTGTAGGATGACAGCGCGGATACGTCACAGCTGGCTTTGGTCCCTATGTTAAACAATACCTTGAGCTTTCTTTGGCCTAGAAAGGTATTGTTCAGATAGATTCCGTTCAAAATGTAGGCCCTTCTCGTGCTGTTTTAGAGAACAGAGTTTTCTAACAAGATTATAATGGGTATACCAGTTAAGTGGCCTTGAAACTATCCCATATGTTTCTTCGTTGGTTCGTTAAGGTCTATTTAGCATGAGCATGCCAGGCAGTACCTCTCGTAAAAAGCCGTCGCTTGGTGTTTGAGATCATCTGCTTAACCAGCAAGGTCCTTATGAAGCGCAAGATGGTCCAGACACCGAACAATTCTAGATCATGCGACACGTACTGGTCAAGGTTACCAGTCGCCGCTTTTCGGTGGATTGGGTCGTTGCGCTGAACGTGCTGCGACGGATTCCTTTGTCAAAGGTGAGAAGACGTCTCGTCCCCGTAAAGATGAAGATACAGTGCACGCTATCACCAACTGGCGGCCTAATGGTCAGACAAGCAATTTCAGAAGAGACTAGTGTGTTTAGCAGATCGCTGATTTGCCTTGGCTGGCCAGGACGTAAGCGTAGAGACACGTTGTGATATGTTGGTATCAAGGAGTGCCGAAAGAAGGCCAACATCAAAAGTTAAAGGAAAAAGCATGCAGTGAAGCAGATCCTAGTTAAACTCCGGTGTATTGAGGTCCCTCATAATAAAGCAGTCTCTGCCGATTCCATAGGTTTGTGTGCATTCAGAACACAGCCACCATTACTGGACAAGGCTCTGTACACTGCCCCGGCTTAAAGGGGTATGAATCTGTCGTAAAGACGTCACCAGTGTGCTTCCGTACCACCATGACTAATCGCCTCGATAGTATGTGCCTTAAGGTCTATGCTGCAGTAAAGGATAACACCACCTCGCTGCTCTTTGCATGGCGATCAGCAATGGGAAGCTGGTATTCGGGGCTAAGAACTTTATCATAGAGAATATGCGAAGATACTAAAATAAAGAAGTACCTATTTATATTCTCCATGGGATGACACACTAGTAAAGGCGTGCTGAAGCGGTTTACATAGCCACAGAAACCCTATAAGCTTATATACGCCATACAACAGAGGTAAGTGTTGGTAAAATACACTGCTTGATAGTTGGTACATAACTTGCTCTTAGGAATGCTGCAAGGAGTCAGCGAGGAGTGTAACGCAGAAACGCAGTAATATCTCTAGGTGTTTCTGTTACTGCAAGTCAGGATGAGGTGGGTTCGCATTGTTCCGGTGATTAGCAGAATTTTTCGGTTGGCGCTGGAACTCGTTAGAAGTTTCGATAAAAATTGGTGGACGAAAGGATAAAGTTTTGTTAATTTACCGTAGTGTTTGCGTATTTCGGATACTGCGGTCATTGCCATTGTTAAGCAGTGGGCAGTGACCTCAATTTCATGGCCGGTCACATTCCCCAAGTCGCTGTGTTGTTTAACAGACATTTGTGGCCGTTTATATCTTGAGAACACTTGCCATGCAAAACTTCACCATGTCCCGGAACACTGTCATCGACCACACATTGCACAGCACTGCGACACTGGCAATCATGGTGTAAAAATGTTTCTGTTGGCTGAACAATGCGTTAAGTCAAGATTCACTGTTTACCATTGGAACGAGGGGTACCTGACGGAGATAAGCTCATGGAAAGTGGGGTGCGACGTTGTGCGGGTGAATGAGATGCTCAAATTAAAGAAGGTCGGTTAATTCCTATACCGTATCATGGTCAGAGCTGCTAAGCCATGAGCCAGGTGCATGGCGCCGTCTGGTCTACGAGAGATAACCGCTGCAGGTCAGTAACACCTTTGCATGAATAAAGATCTCCCATGCTCGGATGGTACAAAATTAACAAGGATTTGAATCCAATTGTTCAAGCCGGTAGAGAACCCCGATCGAAGTGCTTGCTATGGCATTAGGAATACAGGTATGACTGAACGCAGTAGCACAGAACATAGTCGATTCACTTCCGAAACGTATAAAGTTTACACCAGACCACACCGGCGTGGTGAGTAAAGTATCCCTGGTACACTAAGGCCAGACAGATGAGGATTCTGATGCCACAGGGGACGTAATCCGCTAGCAGGCTGGATGAAGTATAAAGCCAAGGCAAGAAAAGTACGTTGAACGATTGCGGTTAGCTGCAGCTTTTATGAGGTTATGTGCCAAAGCTGATAATGACTTGAATGCAATCGTGTAAAGCAGTAGAGAATAGGGATTTTTGTAATGAGTTCATTGAGTTGAAGAGAGCAAGAGGGAAATCACTTGTCAGCCCATCGATTCCGTATCCAACCGCGTTTGATGCAATACGACCTTCCTCGTGGGTTCGTCGCAATTGCAGTGACAGCCGCAAGATTCCAGCATTCTCAGCGAAGGTTTGTCTAGCAGCATCTTAAAACTTCTTCGGATGCAGTGTCTGCACTTTTTCTGGTGGGCTGTTCCAATCGTTCACCACTCTAGTGAATAAGAGGAACTTCATGCGAATTCTGTGTCTTCTTTGCTTAAGGCGTTTCTATGTGTGACCACGTGTGGTACAGTCAGTTTTGGGCCGGAAGAATTGTTGTAACTCACTTCCAAGCTTCCCTCGGAGGGTGTAGCGAGTGTAGATGAGATCACCCCGGTGACGGCGGGGCTCGGGAGAGAACAGATTTAGCTGCTGGAGTCGAAAGGGTACGGGTGATAACGAAGCACTAGAACAGCTTCCAATGCATGTTTCTGAACCTTTTCCAGCAGGATGCATTCAAATTTGAAAGCGGATGGATAGCTGGTAGGCCATATTCTAAAACTGACAGGACGTACGAAGTGAACCGAGGTCAAAAAATCTCACGAGTCCTCCGAGCGAATGCTTTTCTTAAGGCACCCAGCACGCTCCCAGTAGCCACCTACTTCAACGCGTCCTGTGTCGTTCTAAGTTCAGAAGTCGCCATAACCTCGACATCTCTCTCGTAGGTGGTATTCCTGAGGAGAAACCCACCAATGTGAAGTGCACCGTACGCTTCAGGGCTACCCATTGGGCGAACAACGCATTTATCTCGGTTTACTGACAGTTCGCGCTTGATGGACCACTTGTGTAGTTAGTCTAAAGCCCCTTGTAATCTGTCCGCATCCTCAAGACGGAATACTGTAGACCATAGCTTGAGGTCATCGGCGTAGATCAAGCAGCCGGGTTGAAGGGCAGTCAGCAGATGGTTAAGTTGCCGTTTGCACAGCTCCGTTCCAAGAAGTTATACTTAGGGAATGCCACTAATCATAGACACTGGAGCAGAGGTTTCGGTTCACTTGTGCGCACAACATCCTACCTCTTAAGATATCGGCAATCCAGTAGAGAAGATTTCATTTAATGTTAATTCCCTAAAGTTTATGTAACAGTCGTACATTTAGAACCTTATTAAAGGCTTTGCTGAAGTCAATGAACTGGTTTTCGGGCATCTAGGACTTCTACCTTTGTTTCCCTGGCGATGAGTAATTTAGTGGCGCATAAGAGTGCTCGCCGGAAGCCAACTTGAACAGGAGAGAAGAGGTTTAGATTTACAGAGTGTAGCTGGAGGGCGCACTTGACTATTCTTTCCATGGTTTTGCACACGACTAAGGTCAGACATATTGGCCGGTTGTTGACTGGGTCTTGTTGGTTTCCCCTTTGTATTTGCGCAGGACGGTACCTGCTTTCCAGGCTGTGGGTAAGCAACCGACTTTGAGGGATTGCCGAAACACCTCGCAGAGGGGAGCGACGTACTGAGCTTTCGTTTTGAGGAAGCTGGGATACAATCCGTTCTGGCCTGGGTAAGAGTTCGGGTCCAGTTCGAGGCGTAGTGTGCAGGTAAACAGTCGGTATTCAACAAATAATCCACTGAGTAGACGAAAGAATATTGCGCAGTTAATAGGTTTGCGTTTTCATCCTCGCCGTAGAGAACGGCACCCTCCTTAGAAGCGCATAAAGTGGGGATTCCACTACCCGCTTTGGCATTTCACTTCAAGTAGGTAAACTGTTTCTTGGGACCGTTTTGGGCTTTCATGGCTAGTCCATGTCCAAATCGTAATCTTTTGTCTCTTTTTCTCAGGATGCTTAGGTTTCTGACAGTTTTATCCTCTAAGTAGCTTTCTGGCAGTCCTGTGTCCTTGAAATGAACCCATAGTTTTTGTCGTGTTTTCATTAGAGACCTTACTTCTTTATCAATCCATGGGGTCCTTTGAATGGTGGTCTGCTCTTGCGGTTGGAAACCGCCGGTTCAGTGAGCTTGATCATCATAGATCGTAGGCGTTCCCATGCGTCATCAAGCTCCAAGGATTACGGAATACTCTAGTCCATGTTAGTTGCAGTCCTTCTTACTCTAGGCTGGTCATTGCGCTAAACGTTTTGACGCAGTGTCCTCTGATCGTGGATTGTGAGGCGTCGTGTCCACGAAAAAGAAACGGTACAGTGGTCACCCTTCCCAAGAGGTTGTAGGATCGTTAGATCTGAGACATCCGACGAAGCCGGGGTGAAAACCAGGTCTAGAAGGATTGACGTCTGACCAGGGACCATCCGTGTTGATGTGAAGACATTCCGTGTCAGGTTGCATGCGTGAACGACATCAAAGAGAGCAACTTCAAAGGAGTCTGATGAGAGATTACTTTGAAGAAAGTCACAGCTTATGTCGAAGGCGTTGAAGTGACTCGTAAGGGGACAGTTGATTTTTTCTGCTGTGGGTTCGAACGGGGCGTAATAGGTTTGAGCCAGATCCTGCAGGGCCCTGTAGACCACTCCGACCACCAGCGGTTGGTCTCGGTCATGAATTCAACACCAAAGCACTTCTCACATACCATCCTTGTCACAATCGGGTTCAACAATGTGGGCGTTGAAGTAGTTCTTTGTGTAGAGGATTACTCCGCCTCCAGACCTCCCACCAAGGCGATCGCCTCGAAGTAGCTAATATCCTCAAACATGAACCTCCGATTCATATATATAAGATGACAGCCAGGTTTCGGTGAACTCCATTAGGTCCGGGTGCTGTTCAGAGATAACGAGTAGAGACTCATCTAACTTGTTTCTGAGACTGCACACATTCGCGAGTATTACACGTGGCCCCTTCTTTATGTTTGAGTTCCTGGAAGAAGGAGGATGGCCTCCAACGAGCGCTCTAGCTTTTCCTTCCTACGCGAAAATCCATTACGTGTAAGGCTGTTTCTCCATTTCCTTGTCGGTTTGGCACCTCGCAGACAGCTTGCCTTATTCATACGCGGTCCTCCGGGGAGAGGTTTTCCGGAATGTAGAACGTTTCTCCATTGAGGCGCGTGGTCCGTCTCAGGATGTGTTGGTATTCTTCTTCATCCTGACAGACGATTTTCAGTGGACGAACATTGGCTGGGTCCTCTTGTTTTCTGCCAAGGCGAAAAGCAGTGATTAGATTTATCCCTTGCTCACCCTCATCAACCAACACGACGGCCATTCGCTTAAGGAAGGCTTAGTCGTCGAGTGTCCTTTCAGCTGAAGTCTCTTTGTTGGATTCTGGGACGTTTGTGCTTATCAGGTAACGGTGGCAAGCAGATGGCTTGTCTCGTTCCTGCGATGCTGCTGATGGCAGTTCTTTTCCCAGACCATTTCCTCAAGCTATGTTACTCTATTTAGGACGTCTTATTCCTGCATTTTTGGTGTTCGTTTTTATCCCGGGTTGTGAGAAGATCTTCTTCGAGGCGAGGTTCAGAGCTATTGTTGTCCTCGCTTTTGTTGAGGTGCTGGCGTTCGCGCCTGGGGCATAAGCCTTGGGTTTATTCATCAGCCCATTCCAGTTCTAAAGACCTTGGTAAAGAACATTATCAAAGTTACATTAAACTATTTGCATTCATCTGTCGCAGATTGTACTTTGGATTGCGTTTGAAGGTGAGGTGACACTTCCCACAGTTCACGCACTTGGAGGACATATCGTCCAAAGAAGAAGGTTTTTCAAAGGTTTTCTTTAATCTCCAGAATACAGGTATGGCCGAACGCCATAGTACAACCTATAATAGACTAATATCTAAAGGCATAAGATTGACGGTAGACCACACTGGAGAGATGGGTAAGTTATACTTCGGATAATGATGCGAAGCATATGAAGCATCTGATACCAGGAGAAAATAATCCACCGGCGAGGTGGACGGAGCAGTGCGCCATTTCATCAGAAGTAAGTTGTACACTTGCAGAGAGATAAAGCATTATGAAGTGATTTTCCGAAGCGAAGCCCATAACTAGAGGGTCCTAAGTAGGCCGACGATACCCAGTGCCGTTTGGTGCAGTAAGCTGTAGTCTGATGCTAATGAATCATTGAAGAAGAAAAATTAGATAACAAGTGATAACTGCGTCAGTCTAACCTTGTGTATGTAGATGGTCATATAGTTTCCTAATAATGCTCTTCTAATGTTCAAGCTTATTTATGTATAACAATTTTTAGCTCTTATCACAAAGGTAATAGGGTAACTTTACCTTAGCCTTAATTTTTACATTTATATATTTATTTCTTTATATATTTTTATAATATTTGATAAATGCTTGCATCTACTCGAGCGTGGCCACTGATTGTCATTATATGTTCTTTCACTACTAGATCATGACCTTGCGTAAGATCCCGAGGCAGAACCACCGAAAAGCTACGCTTACTCGTTCTGCGCAAACCCGTGAATCCGTTTCTAGCATTAAGTCTGCTCTTGTCTTTGTAGTAATGTGTTACCATTATTTTCAGTTTTTATTTGTTTATTTCATCATTACCCTCGTTCCTGCAATACATCAGTTAATGAAGATTCAGATGTTTCTGCGAACACCTCCCTTACAATGTTTTCTGCCAGTGCGTTAGTTCCGGGTTACCGTTCCGAAGGTGATAATGATCCGAACCCAGTTGTTCAAACATTTAATACATACCTAACCGGGCGTACGCAGTCTGTGAAGGTAGCACACTTTGAGTCCATCCCTGTCACAGTTTCCAGCGGTGTTGTGCATGGCAGCGTGCTTGGACCAACCCTGTTTTTGATTTATGTGAACGACATCTGTAGCAACCTGTACCATGGTCGCCCATTCCTCTTTGCCGACGATATAAAAGTCGTATATGTCTTCCCACCAAGCGCAAAAGTATCCGCACTACAAGAGATCCGTGAAGACCTGAAGACCTTAGAGTCGTGGTGTCAAAATTGGCAAATGACATTCTCTGCTGATAAATCTAGTATTCTGACCCACGAATGCTCCATATCGGATGGTGCGTTTACGTTGAATGGTACGCCCATCCAACTAAAAACGTTAGCTACTGACCTAGGTATTCGCTATTCTATGGCCCTCAACTTTTCAGAGAATGTGCAGTATCAGGTAACAAAAGCACGCAGAATGGTCTTCCACATAGGCCGCCACATTAACTCGGCTGATGCACGGTTGGAGCTTTACCGCAATCATGTTCGTCCGCAGCTGGAATACTGCCCCTTCATCTTCAGTAAGTTGCGGAAATCAGACCGCATATTGCTCGAAAAGTCTCAGCGGCGGTTTACCAAAATAGTAGCCTCACAAGGCCTAGCGCTTAGTTACCTACAGAGGTGTAACCATCTCTAACTCCAGCTTCTATGGCTGCGGCGCATTATCCTTACACAAGTTAATATACCAAGCGGTGCACAGTGATATCCCCAGCCTGACACTGAGAAGAGGATCAGAATTCAACCTCCGAAACAAGCACTGCACAGTTGCCCCGCTGCCAGCGAGGAAGAAACTACGTTCATGTTTCTTCCTTGTCCCTTATGTAAATATCTGGAACAAATTACCTTCACAGCCGCGGGAAATTAACAATCCACAGGCTTTCAAGCAGAAGGTACGAAAGTTTATGTGCCTGGATAACATAAGACGCCTTTTCAACATCTGTGATTCTGATGACAACCTTTTTGAGACCGGCCCCGATGGGGCATAGATCACATTTTGGTCTGCTCTGGCGCAACTTTGTATTGCGCTCAACTAGGCTTCATGACAGGAACATCTTGGGCTCACCGGTCCTCCCCATACTTTGCGGTCCCTGTCACACCACGTGAGAGATCTCGGCCCGATCAGTTGCACGCATCTTACAGATGTTAGGACTGCTAATCCGACCACGAAAGGTATTCAGCCTACCCCAGTAGTAGCTGAGCGCTTTACGGGCTCCCACCGACAATTAGTTAAATAGAAAGTCTTGAAATAGTAGACGCTACCGCAAAGGCAACCTGGAAACACTAATCGGTAGCTCAAACCCTTTGAAAGCTCCTTCTCGACGTCCAGTTTCTTACTGCTCAACAGATCAGCACGTAAAGCAGCCTTGTACTATTGAATGGGAGCATCGTAAGCCTGTAGGCACTGACCAGGTAGGATATTGCATAGCAATGGGGAAGCGAACCGAACGGACAAACTTTACTTCACTTCTTCCTTCTCTTCTACAATTTGGTTCCTTCGTCTCCATCTTTACCCCTTAGTATTTTCCAAATACCTAGTCCACTTGGTCTCTTGCGAATACTTATACTTGTGACCCATGAGTCACGTCTACTAAAAACATTTTAACAACATTAAGCCTCATGTGAAATGTCAGGTTCTAGCGTTGTTGTCCACACATATGGTGCACCCGTAAGTTACCATTTATCCGTCTAAAATAGTCGTATAAATTGCCTGCTTTATAGGTATTTCTACTAGCCTACGTGATCGGCATCTACTAGTTGCCCATAACCGATGCCCTCCCCTAGGTTTAAGTACTCGCTACTTTACACCGCTGATTATATAACAGGGCCACCTACCCACCTCGTAGGCAATATCACCATAACCAATATCCAGGCATTTACTCTCCACTTAAGCTTTCTTAGCCCTTACATTTAGTTTTATCTGTTATACGTATGCCTATCACTATCGAAAACGCTGGTAGACCGACATTATGAAAACCAGATCCTTATCTTTAATCCTTTATGCTTGCACAACAATTTTTCCGGATTCCCTTCTCTGGCAAATAGCTAACCATGCGGCAATGAGGCCCCTGTCACCTGGAAAGCTAGACACCCAGATATTTTGACCACCACTTCTTTCCTTGGCCGTTCGTACGTAATTTTAACCTTTACCTGGATCCAAAGCCTACCATACGTAATGCGTAATGGTGGGTGAAAAACCAGCTCCCACTTGTTTTCCGTTATCTTCTCTGCTTGCGTTATATTATTGTTCATTCATTTTGCCTGACAATGTGGAAGCTTCCCACCAGGAAACCTCCAAGTTAATAGCTGTTGTGATCTCCCAGTTTTCTATTACCTTACACTGGTGAATATCACTTGCACTTGCATCGGACTCCCAACCAAGAGAGTTAGAGCTCAAAATAGCAACGCGATGCAGAAATGGTGTGCTTTAACACATGAGGCCCAATAATCCGTCACAAATGAGAAAGTGCAACCTCTATAAGATGAGGTGATCATGCCTAACCAAAGCGGCATTCCTGGTATTTCCTACCTGAATACATTTCGCCAATTTTTTGGACACCTTTTTCTCTGTTATCAATAGAAGACATCTCTAGCTCATTAGCATTGGTGGCACATCAATTAAGATATATAACATAACCTCAAAGTGCTGAAACCGATGATGTTTCTCCAGGGAATGATTGCGTTATGCTGGTCCAACACCACAGGCACTTGCATCCAACTCTCAGCTAAGAGAAATAGCTCTAAACTAGCAACTTAATGCACAGTCGTGTGCTTTAGCACCAGTGGCCCACTAATCAGTCATGCTTGAGATGGCGCAACCCCCAAAAGAAGTGGTATTCGTGTCTAACCAAAGCGGAACCCAAGGTGTATCTCACCTTGACACATTTTGTGAATTTTCTTACATTAGTTTTTTTATTATCACTGGAAGACCACCCTGGCTCAGTAGTGTCAGTGATACAACCATAACGACGTATAAAATAGCCTCAAAGAGTCGAAACTGGTAATATTTCCGTAGGAAATGCTTGCGTTATCCTAGTTCAGACGGGGCAAATGAGTTTTATGTTCCTTTGTCTTATACATATGGACTCAGCTCATGCGGCCTTGGTATAATTTTTGCATCCACATTGGAGCATCAAAAACGTTGAATTCCACATTCATAGTGGATTCTGCGGCCCAATATACTCTGAAAATCGCACATGGTCGCATTCTGGCTGTGGGCTAGCTACACCATATCCTGTGCTGTTCTACCTATATAATAATTCTTACAGCCTACCTAGTATTTCCCTAATATCTTTCCGTCTGTTTTCCCAACTTTTACTACGTTTACTGAGAAAGCATGCTTTTCGGCCCCCTGCGTTATACTTCGCCACTGCAGCGAATTACACGTTATCTTAGGCATTCCCAGTTACTACTCCATATTCGGAACTTATTACGCCTAGCCGCTTTTTGTATTATTTCTTTCTTTTTTCTGTATCTGCTTTCAAAGCAGAACGTGAATTTAGCGGAGGCTCGAAAATGGCGCTATCCGCAGCCTACCGCTAAAAATGCAAATATCTCCATAACCACTGCACCTAGCTTAATTATTTTACCTTTGTCGTAACCAGCGCCTAGGGTTTGTTCTAGACCGTCCTTTGTTGTCCCGTTTTAGTCAACATTTCGGCTCCAAAACGGGGTTGATTCCGTTTGTTTGGAGATTTACACTTTTAAATTCGCGCCATTTTTGCGGTTCTAGTATGCTGTTTCTGGGATATATATTTTGGCTCCATTTTCCAATATTAGTGTATTTTCTAGTTAAGTGGGCTGGCCTTTCAGTCGCACTTTTCTAGGAATGGCTAAATTGTTAGCCACTACTGTTATTTCCTTTGTTTCCACCCTTCACTTTTACGATCTAATTTTGACTTGCTTATTCCTTTCCATGAGCCCGCTACTAATGAATGCTCGAAATGCGGTGACGTGACCAAAGAAAATGGATCAAATTTTCTCTAATTGATCGTTTACTAATGGAATCAGGCGCCTCAAGGTTTGGCAGCGGTAGCCGGTGAAAAGCGCAGAATTCGTACATAAGCTACGGAGACCCAAACTACTGCCTTCAAAAATGTCGAGGCCTACGAAACGTTTGTATTTATCCCTGCTTTACTGTTTGGAAAGATAAACATGATCAAAAGCAGTTGTTAACGATATTTCTTCTCCATGCATGAGCATGGATGTTATGTACAATTTGATCTGATCCCATGCAGGAACAGCATCTAGCGCTTGTCTAGAAATATACCTATATTTATTTATATTTATATATCAAAAGGACGAACTGCCAAAGATGTTGGTTCGGGCTGTTCACATATATCGTTGGACCTAGGAGGATTACCTGCAAACATTTTACGGAAATGAGACGATACATGTGCTTGCTCAACCCATCTATGCAATTCTCGCAGTGGGGTAAGGAAGAATTGGATGGCGAATGGCAAGCTTCAGACCTCAAAGGTGAGAGAAAGGGAGCCGGTGAGCTGCATACTTACCAAACTCGTTTCCTCGATTGGTGTGGCGTTAGATTAAGTTTGACGACATACGTATGCGTGTGTATACTACTAGTAAATTTGTGAATGGAAAATCCGTGTACAGAACCTAGGGGTCAGAATATGCGGAACTGTGAAGTAAAGGGAAAGAACACGCAGTGCACTGGGGAAGGGGATAGGACAAGGCTCTCTGAGGTGCAACGGTAAGCAACACTACCAAAGGCCGCAGCTGCAGCGAAGATAAGGTTGCAGTGTCAGTAAAGCACTGGAACTTACTTTGTAAAATAAAACGAGGCAGCGGCCCCAAATTTGACTAAATAGGCCCCGGGTACGTTGAGCATCACGTTGTCACAGTTGCGTCAAATGGACACGGAGAACGATAGGGTAGAAGCCGGATCAATGACGTAGAAGAATCCGCTCGTGGTTAAGAGGTTTAGGAATAAGGACTGCGGAGCAGCCATTAAAAATGAGGTGCGGTGATTTGCAGTAACCATTGCCATGACTGAAGGGAAATGAGGTTAGTATAGCCCGCCATGCTAGTATTGAAACCGGAGGTATTTTAAAAGTGCCGGCAATTTTATAATCCTAAGTTGTAGAATATAATGGTGCAGCGGCGCCAAGATAGATATAATGGACCCCCGAAGGTGGAGCTCTACTGTGCTTAATGCAAATCAAATGCACACACAGAAGAGAGTGGGTAACAGCCGTAGTACGTCCATCACGGTATTAGCTTCTGCTTGAGAGGTTGAAGGACAAGAAAAGTCGCGAATTCAGTTAAGAGAAGAAGCGAGGAATTGTAAAAGAAAAGGCGCAGCTGAAGAGGGGATATTTTAGAAGTGGTAATAATGCTATGTCCTACACTTGTTGAACTAAATGGCGCAGCGGCGCCACAATAGATTAACTGAACCACTCGGAGACAGTGCCTCAGAGAATTTAAATAGACACAGAAAACGGAGTGGGAAACAGTCGGATGTGTTATGTAGCAGAATTTGCTAGTAGTGAAGAGAGTAAGGGGAAAGAGTGCAGAAAGGGGATTGATGTGACGAGGAAGAGAAAACGGTACGAAGACATGGAAAATTTTATTTTGGTTACAACGGGAAAATAGTGAATAAGTTGTAGTGAGTATGCGGCTGAGGAAGCATTGTGGAAAAGATACCACGATGACAGTTCAGTTTTGCCCATGCATCACATACTTAGTGATCGTTAGAAAGTTTTGGGTGAACTGATCACAAAGTTTAGAATTTGGTTGTCGGAACTCAACATAAGGATGCAAAACGTAAGTTGGTGAAGTGTACAGCTTTGACACAAATGGGAAGCTCATCAATAAAGCTAGGTACTTGGTCAGCAAGTCACGAAGCTGAACGAGGAAACAATTCTTTGGGACAAGTGCCCACAGATCCTTTCCAGGCTTCGCTTCCTGGCAGGCTGTGAACTTTTATACGCTGATTTGGTTAACATGAAGTAGGAATACAAATGGTGAAGTGCAAGACCGCATATAGGATGGCAACTTGTTTCATGTAGCTGCCTATCTGTTTAAGAACGTTTGCGTGCCGGTTTATGCGTAACATTGACAAGTGCAGGGCGCAAGTGGCATTGCGGAATTTATACTACGGCTCATTTCGAAAATGAAGGGTGAAACCAGGAAGGCCGATCCACTCGTTCTTAGTCAAGGCTATCAGGTCTGGGCGTAGCTCTGAGGTAAGGGAGTGGATCTCCTCCCGTTGACTTCCTAGGTTGCGCACGTTAGTAGACATCATGCTGATTTCGTGTATCGGCCTCGACCCTACCATCTGGTTAGGACTAGGTTCGGCCTCCAGCGTATGCTTGGGATCATCTGAAAAACTCAAAAATCTAACATATCAATGCTAGTCTCGCCGTTTGCTCCTTATGTACTTAGGTCATCGGCGGCCAGTTTAATTTTAACGTGCTCCTCATTGCAATGGCCTCTCAAAACATAGAACTTTTCTTCCTTAAGGCGTGCGGTCCGCCGTAGGATACGAATGCTTTTAGCATCGTCTAGGCAAACAATTTTTTGGGGACGGAACTTATTAGCATGCTCATGCTTTCGGCCGCGACCAACTGCAGAAAGCATTTGTTGATCCTCTGTTCGGAGTCATCAAAAAATTCTGGAGACGATGTGTGGAAAAAATGCTGGTCCTCCAGTATCCTCTCTCGTGGCTTACCCTTGTCAGGATCCGGGGCACTGACGATAAGAAGACAGCGCTGTTGAGCAGGGCTCTAACTCCTGGAGAACTGGTTGGCTTTGTAGGGTATGTATTCGTCTTAAACATTTTCTCTCGCCGAGGTATGTTGTCTAGGACCATTTTAAGTTGTGACCTTTAGGTGTCCTTCTGTGTCTTAGGTTTAATGGTTTCATGCATTTTAAAGTTGGAAAAATTAGTGGGTATGTTCGTTCTCTTACCAACGACGGAGGCGTACGTTTTGCTCTAAGCACTCAATTACCCAGATAGAGCGGCGGTATGTTTTCGATTACGATTTATATTTGGGGTGGTTGAACCCGACGTAGCAGTTGATGGACGAAGAGTGAATGTCGTTTTGTCTGCCTGTATTGTCGGTACATGTGCTGAGGTCGGTTTTCAAGTGGACCTGAGGGCGGTTGGCAGTATTCAGGTTGTCGTTGGGGCTTTGATATTGGATACTGTGGCATAGGTACTTAACTTATATTTTTAGAATATTATTATTATTCGCACGGTGTTGTGGGGTTGCTTCCAACGATGTGGGGGACGCGCAGCTTCTTTTACCGTCGGATCTAGAATAACCGGACTAGGGCACATTAACTGTTGACGTGGGTGACTCGCCGTCAACTTGGGACAAGGGTGGTGCGGAAGCTGTACGTATACTGAAGAGCGAAAGCTCAAGAAAAGCTGGTTGTCGCTTACCAACACTAACCAAGCATCTGCAGTCAAAAGCGATGCATTTATGCGCAGTGTGCAGAAGATAATGTTAACATTCATGAGCAAGCTCGCCGCATATAATGTGCTTTTAGCCCATGCAAAGGGCGCACCGGACGAGATTTGACCTCGAAGTGACGAGTTTAGCACAGTCTACTAACTTAGATGTCATATTTTTGGAAAGAAAGATTTGACAACGGTCAAGTGTTGCATGCGAATGTAGGCAAAATCTACTCTTCACGATATATAAACTTAAAAAGCTGGAAAGTACAGCACGTCGAAAAATCGGGTTTTATGGCTGCCACCAACGTAATAGATCTACAGGCTGCGCTCCAACCTGAACGTTTGAATGCCTAACTTCTAGAAAATGCTCATTAGGCAGGAGTGCTGCAGTACAAATTTGCCTCAGCAACCGAATATATTTTTTCAATTTGCTCGTAATTTTCCTCTGCTATACAATCCTGCAATATTGAATATTTATTCTCTGCATTTACAGTAGCATCGACCTGTACACGCACAATTACATACACTGAGTTAATGTTACTAGTGTTAACCCCAAGTATTTACCTTATACGGTAGTCAATTTGTTACAAAATGGCTTTGTTTGTTAATTTATTACAACTATTGTTATTCTTATTGCAAAAGGAATCGTATGGATTCATCGGATTGCTGTACTAAAAGACAAGGCACAATACAAGTTCAAGCGAACCCGTTATTGTGCAGTCGTAAGGTCCCGACGCTCTCCCAACCGGCAGAGTTATCGGGGAATTCGTCTACCCCGCGAACGTTGGACTGCGCCTGATATGTCAGAGAACGGCGAGCATTCGAAGCTCAAAGTCTCCTACCACGTAGTTTGGCTTAACCACGAAGCATATGAGTAAGTTTATGTCAGGACTGCTAAGCACTGATTAACCCACATAAACGGGAAGAAGCGGTAAATTAAGTGATACTACCGTGTGAGCCTTCATATTTAATATTGGCAACATAAATACTGTGAAATCTGGCTGATGACCCACGTGCAAGAAAAAATCTGGCAGGCAACTCAATCTGGTTAACAAAACTGCGCAACCGTGTGTTATTTTGTCTCATCCCTACCAAGGATAATGTGCAAGAAAGACGTTAAGATGCACGCGTAAAACGATTTTAAATTTCTAAATTTTGAATTTTATCCTTGCGTAGTGGCCAGCGCAATTACTCGGTAAAGTTCCAATTTAACTAAACGTACCGCTGGAACGAATACAGATGGTGGCGCTCGCAGGCTTCTAACCCCAGCCGCAAGGCTATCAATCCGGCGTTCTATCACCAGGTTGCATTCAGTTAATGGTTGTTTCTAAATCCTACTTGAAATCGCCCGTTAAGACAGTCAAGGCAAAGGTTGCAAAAATCAAAGAGTTCAACACTCAGTTTAAGTTATTTTATAGGTTACCAAAGCTGCATAAGACGCCTTTAGCATTTATTTTGCTAGTTTTGCGTAAATTGGTCGTTGCGGGCGGCAGAATCGTCGTCCATTACTACTGGCATTTAAGATTTACGTCCGAACACAGAAATTTATCCTTGACATAAAAATCTCAGAAATTGTTCACTAACAAGGAAGTTATGTGCTCTCGGTAACTAGAAAATAATTCGCTGTACGTTAACGGTGTTTTTACTGCAATAAGTTTATCAATATCCCTTACTAACGTCCGTTTGCTATCCGGCCTTTGTTAGCAGTTTACACTTGCAGAACAGTCGCGGCTCTATACATGTAGCAAAATTGTAAGCACTGGTTACTTGGCAAATTTTTAATTTTCCATTTTATTAATTTTAGTGTAAATTCTTCTTTTGTTTATTAAGGTTATTAATGTATTATTATTCCCTTCCCTAAGGCACCAAATAAAATTTATACATCAAGGTTAACGATGGTTCTACCTTCGGTAAAGAAATATTTACATCGTGTAATAACGACGTGCTAATTACATAACGATCAGCGTGTTGGATAGACCGAAAGGTTCTCCTTTATATGACAACGCACAACTTGTGCTAATATCTTTGCATAGGGGGCAATGCGTCGAGTAAGTTTGAATTGGAGTGCCGCGTGAAAGATACGATCAGGCCTTTGGCGTGTTCCATCATTGGCCGGTCGTTGAATCAGTTGTCTAGGGCTTGCAATGTAAATGCAACTTAAGGTAAATCCACATTACAACCTGAGCAGCTAACTACTGCCTATATAGGTTGCACCAGCAGTCCCTGCTGGGCCACTTGTGCAAGGTGAAAAGAGGAATCAGCAACATCATAAAGTAAAAAGATAAACGTAGCTTAATAAGCATAATATAATGACTTTCGCGGAATTAAATAAGCAAGCTGTAGTGTTAAAAGTTGGGAAAGAGGAAAGGTAGGGCGTGGCCACACAAGGGCGTCTAGTTGATACGCAAAACCCTTGACTGTAGGTTTCCTAATCTAGTGATTTATTGCGAGTTCCAGCATGTCATAATGCGGCGCTACGAATCAGCTTCCGACCTGACCCGTGCACAGCGCGTCTTGTGCAGCTGCGAGGCGTGACGGTGGGCATAAGTTGGCTTAGCGGGACTAAAATGTCAAGACAAATCCAGTCCGCTCCTTCCAGTCTTAAGGATTAAGTCACTTTTAATCCGACGGTGGTGAATTAAGTATATCCACAAACTAAGCAGTCGTTGCTTGTCATATCAATTCCCTTACCTATTAACTACTCGTACGATCCACTCTAAGAGCATTTTGGCTCAAATAAGGCACAGTGGGCAAGCCTGGACATAGTAATGCAAGCTGAAATCTTGGACGCCGAGAATAATTTTAAGAACATGACTGCCGTAAACACTTTAAATTGGTGGCGGATGAACCGCAGCACACATTGCTTCCTACAAGCGGCGTCCCTTCAGTTGTTGCCAAATGGAAGTACTGATGAGTAGACGACATAAAATCACCCAGCTGTCGGACACAAGAAATTTCAGCTTTGCCGACAAGATATGGCGTGGTATGACTAGCAGCCGATATTCAGATATTCGTACACTTTACGAGCATCAACTACAAAGCAGAGAATTCTCAGCGCCTTTCTAAAGCGCTATGAATGGGCTCAGAAGCATTAAAGAAATCCAGGGCAATCCGAAGCTGAACTTTATGAGCAAGCATAAAGAGGACTCGGCAGACGACTTGGTAAGTCATTCACCTAAATAGCGGACTCCCACAGCCATAACGAGGAGCTCTGTGGAAAGGTAGCATAAATGGCTTGCTTTTAGCAAACACCAACGCCAAGCTACACCTACTCCCTACACTCTAAGAAAGCGGAATCCATTTAGCGGCATGTAGAGATATTCCGCAAGCTGCTCTACTGAGCTAAGATAAGTTGTTGGGTTAAAGGCTCTTGAAAGAAAGACGAATCACAGTCTAGAGCGTGGCCACTGTCTGCCGCAACAACCCAACTCGGCAAGCCACAATTAGATTAATCAGGCAAGAAAGTTTTTAACTGAATCCGTGTTGTGCAGCACTGAGAATGTTTACATTGTTTATGTGTGCTTTCACCGAATCCATTACAGAGTTTACAACCCAACTGACTACCGCGCTTATCTTGAGAGTAGTGGCGGTAAAGTCGGCTAAGCCATTCCCCTATTGTAAGCGAGTGGCTCTGTGAGGTTGCTTGCATTAAATCCTAACTTCTGGTGGTCTGTCGTATGGGTTGGATGATTGAGCTGCCGTGAATGTTCGCTAAGATCTAGGCGGTTTCTTGTGTAGGTATTTTCTGTGTTATATATCCGTGGACATGCGTACGAAACATGTATCCGCATGTGTGGGATGCAGGGAGCCGAACCCTCCGTAAAGCCTGCTTTAAATTAGTCTTGGGTTAACTTGGCATCGTTTGGCAGTGAGACTGCTTAGTTTCGAACTGGAGGCTCAGAGCGCCTCGTGTTACAGCCTGCTTACCAAATTTTCGAAAGTGATTCAACGCAGTCCGTCGGTGCCATTAATGAGCACGAGCAGTGGATATGCATCCGCGAACGCTGAAGGGCAGAGGTTTAGCTACATAACGTCCGTTATGAAGTCGGCGAACTGGGCAAAAATCAGCTGTAAGCCAGATGTTGCTTGGGTGTCCATAGACCTAATGGAGTTGCCTACGAACTGGCGCAATGGAAATTAGTGCTGCAACACAAGAAGGTCTTAACTGAACGTTTCTGACGTCGAAGTGCACCAGGTACGCCCAACAGACTTCAGGGAGGTTGAAATAAATAAATAAATAAGCAAATAAAGCTTTTATTATCGAATGCATCAAGGCATAACAACTCAGGTATGATAAAAATTTACAAGTGGTTATGTGGTGCAACAGCTACGTTACAACACACGTGGCCAAACTTGTGGCCAATAGTTGTATAATGTGCAGAAGCAGTCGAAGAGCTCATGAGTAGCAAAGCCATCAGTGGTGTACGTAGAGTAAATAAAAAACGCGTCGTAGGTGGAGTTGGGACTGAGTGTATCCTTGTTGCACATGTCAGTAAAATGGTAAAAAATAACTAGTCGACATTCCAGCGTGCAACAGTGGACAGTGACTTTATTCAGTGGCGAGTCACCTCCGCCACGTCACAGTGTTGCGAAACGGACCATTGTGGTTTTTTATAGGGGGAACGCCTGCCAGGCAAAAGCGCACCAGTACTAGAACATTGTCGGCTATTGCTTTGAACGGTCCTGTACAACCAGCAAAGCTACTTATAAAGCAGGTGTTTATTCAGTTATTCGTAGTCAAAAGACTCCTTCGTTGGCTAAGAAACGGCACCGTCAGAGTTCAACGTGGACGTAGGAGCATGCAGGTAAGTAGAATTGCTAGTTTATGGGGACCCACCTTTTTGGGGTTTAAAGTATTCGTGTCCAGCTACCCACTGTAGACATCGGGGGTTGATGGGTTCGGTGCAGATGGTTGGTTTTGAAGTAAAGCCGTGGTCTAGGTAAGCCCTCGTTGGTTATTTCGTCCCATCTCTGACGGAGGCAGTTCGTCAGCTTAATCCCGGATCTCTAGGATGTTCGCGATCTCAGAGAAAAGGTAGAGAGTAGAGCAGGCCGAGAGAAGACAAAAAGTAGAATTATGTTACCAAGCAGTGGGGAACCCCTACTTTAAGACATGTACTTGAGACAAACTGGTGTACGAGATGTAACAGATACTACGCTGAAAAGGTTGTTGTTGTTATTTTGCTTATGCAGTAGAGGGCATGGCACAATGGGTATCGTACTTTCATGTACATGAGGATGATGAGCAGGGTTCCGGTACGAAATTCACGAGGTATTGGCTTACGGCGTTAGTATTCAAACGGTGACCAGAAAGTGGCTTTTTGCTCAGGACTGGTTGCGGTCGAAAACCAGAAGATACAGAGAGGCCGTGGCGATATTTATATATACTCCACTGGATGAGGATTATCTAAGACCACATAATAACTACTATGTACCTGGGTACATGAGGAAAAGGGAGCTGAGCATAATAGAAGCCGACTAGAATTAAGTGAATACGAACGGAAGCCTAGGTATAGAAGGTGAAACGATCGGGAGATGGCGCTAATGGACTGAGTTACAGTGGTCAACCATGATAGTTGGGTAAATCATTCTAGTTACTAATGTCTGAATAGGTCAACAAACCAACACAACCATGTGATGCACACAGTCTACAAGAATACAGTTGTAAATATAAGGAGTGGCTCCTAGCAAGCCCTGAATATGCGCGAGGATGCGAGCAGCCATTGCCAAATCGCGGTAGCTAGAGGTGTTAAAGGTGCGACAACCGAGATAATAGCGTTGGTGGCCAGGTCATCAGTGGACAACTTTAGCCACTTGGTTAAAAAGTTCGGTCACATGCGGCTACCTACAGTGTCACAGTATAAGTCACCAACCCAGCTTACTTGTGATGCAAACGGTCCAAGAGAATAAAGTTTGGAGATAGGTGGTGGTTCCAAGCAAGCTCCGGATATGTGCAGAGATGCACGGAGCCAAGGAAGACTAGCTGCTGCCAATAAAAGTTACGAGAGTAAGATGAACGGCCGATAACGGCGCTAGGAGAGAGATCGGTGGACAGCAATGGCATTCAGATTAAGCAGTCAGTTACTAGTGGATACCTACGGTGGTACAGTATAGGTCACAACACAAGCTAAGCTGTACTGCAACCAGTTCAAGAGAATAAACGTTCTAGAGAAGGAGTGACAATTACAGAGCTCCGTATATCCTATACAACTAGACGTATAATCGCAGCACGCATGGGAATAAAGACGAAAATCTTCCTGTAGGTCTTCACAGGATTCCTATATAACTGCTTCTAAACTGGGCAAAGGAAGTGCACATGGCAACCGATGAAGAAAAGCATATATATATACGGTGTATTCTGGACAGAACGAGACCCACCGGTAAGTAAATGAGCAAGTAGGCAACACAAAAAGGACAATGCAGTACAGGTTCCCGGGACAAAACATGCTACCGCTTAAAGAGCGCCCCTGCTAGTGTGCTAGTAAGCGGAAAGGAGCCCACAGCACTGCGACTTGCTAGATTGTGCTGGATTTGGATAACACCAGCGCATAATAGCAATGAAATAGTACAAGGGTTTTGCTGGATAAAGCGCGACAGGAAACCTTCGCAGTTTTTACTTATGGCTTGGTTATAATATAATAGTGGTATTGATTTACCAGATGGCGCCGTTGTGCGAAAAACCCACGTGACAACTTTGGTGGCGATGGTCAATATTCGTTAAGGCTTCGCTAATTTGTCAAGCACGGTTCCGTGTGTATACTAGCAAGGGAAAAGCTTGGTGCCACTGCTTTTGGTATGGAAAACCGCACTATGCTTGGCAAGGTTGTAGAGAACCGTTATTCTGCCAAGCGTTGCTCGTTTTTGGTTGAGGGAGGAAAGGAAGCGAAATATGTTTTGAAGTCAGGTGTGTCAGAGAGCAATTAGTCCAATGAAGTTGGAATTCTCACATATATGTTTCCTCCACAACAAATTATGATCAACAGCCCACGTCCCTTTGCAGGTTCAAGGACCCTGGTTGCCTCTTTTACCCACCCCCTGAAGATCGCTAACTCGGTGCATGGTACAAACTGTCAGCAGGGACTATTAGAGAAGCTCCGAGAAACTGGAGAGACCGTGTAGAAATCAACTGGTTGACCGAACTACTCGTGGAACCATGCACTCGGGTAGCAGATTTGTGCATGGCGTAGCAGATGTTTTCCCAGTGCGTTTCAATGTATGAGTATGAGTCATTCTCGATATTTGATACCAAGAGGCACAATGAACATGGCTGTCTGTTCGAACAGACTTTTCATGGTGCCAACTGGGTGGTTAAGGCTTAATCCGTTCCAGCAAATAGTTAGGCCGCAGTGTTCCAGGACGTGATATGTTTTCGCTAGACAAACCTTATTCTTATACAATGCCATAAAGGACTGCTTAACAGAACCGTGTCGTGGTGGTCGCAAAGCACTACCAAATAAAGTCACTGCCGTGGATATCCGGATAATGCATTCTAACCCGCATATAATTGACGAAAACTAACCCGGACAAATAAAGCAGCACAATTGCAAGCACAAACAACACAGCTACATACACGTGGTCGGCGGCATTCGGTTTCGAATTTGTCTGTCACGGTGGCAAGCCACAAAACGCCTGTGTCTGCACAGGGACAAAATATGACTTGCTCTGCACCACCCACAGCTCCATGCACATACCAGATATCACGTGTAAACCGGAAGTATTAAGACTGGATGGCAGGCAGAATATAGCCACGGTTCGTCAGCGAAGCCGGCTGACAATCTTTCACAGGCAAACATAAGTACGCTGTAATTGGGAGTAATTGCACTCCTAACGGTGGTTGGACGGCAGTCCGCTCAACAATGTATGCATGGAACCACTAGTCGAGCTTAAGACGGCCACAATGACCGTTCACCAGTCCCGACCATCAACGAGCAACAGTCAACTGGAGCCGGTATATACGAAGTGCTAGGTAATAGACATGTAGGCACCCAGTCAACATGCATAACAAGCGCAGCGACACCGGTGATATCAAACAACAGCCAACCATTCGAGATGCAGATATAAATTATAAGATAAGGAATAAAGTAAACGTATATGAAAACATAAATACTCGCTAAATGAGCATGTAGAAAAAATTGTTATAAGAGCATCCGTAATAAATACAAACTGTCCGTAACGTATTTAGAAATTAATAAATTTAAATTAATTTAAATTTAAATTTAAATTTAATTTAAATTAATAAAGTTGCGCAAGTTTACCACAATTGGCATGAGCAAAGTTTCCAAGTTAAGAGCAGAGTAGCAGGTACGCAGAACAAACCAAAAAAAGTAGAATGAATTTTATCCACGCAAAAGGACCTAGTTTAAATGGACGTTGGTTCAGCCCAACTGCGAGGTAGAAGCATTATGAATGCAACTTCATCCTAAGCATAGGGCACACCTACGTACATGCATGGCGGCATCCGGGTTCGGAAATGCTTGCCACCGTGGCTAGCCACAGGACGCCCGCCTCCACCTAGGTATCATGGATGATTTGAGCTGCACCACCCACAGCTTCATCTACGCAGCCTAGATAAATTGTAAACCCGGAGGAATGCGACCCGGAAACATGTGGATGGGAGCCACACTTCATCAACGGAGCCGGCCCACACACCTTCAACAAGTAGGACAAAAGCATTCCGGCCTAATTTGGAATGCATACACACCAGATGTCCACATGGCAGTGTCTTGACCGGAGCCCGCTCTATACAGGATGGAGTCAATATTTGGGCCTATCGCCGTCACGAGAACGGTGCACCACGTCCCCTCCAGCAACGACCAAGTGTTTTCTGGAGCAAGCGTGTACGCGTTGGTGGACAACAGCCAGGGAGGAACATTTTCAAGGTGCACAGCAACCACAGCCACACCGGGCATATCAAGCAACAGCCATTCACTTGAAATAACGTTATCAAAGTGGTAGTTCTGTTAATGCATACGGCTATGCAGACAACTCTTCCTTAAATTAGCATTTATAGTAAGTTGGCCAACAATGAATAAGCGACAAGTACAAAATGTCCGAAAGTTACTCTAGAAGTGATACAAACGCATGAAAGTTAATAAAGCTATGCGCAATTAGCGTAATCAGCGTGTCCAAGTTAATACTAGACTGTTCAGGTAGGCAGTACAAACCAATTAAAGTTGAATAAAAAGTATCCAGCTAAAAGTACCTTGTTTAAGTGTATGTTGGTTTAGCCCAACTGTATTGAATAAACACCATAAAAGCAACCTCAGCCCGAGCATGGGGCACCTAAATACACATAAGCAGACAAGTACATGTAAACCCCCTACCCCAACATAGGTTGTTGAGGGAAACATATCGGACCTTGACATTGTTGCTCATGCGTTGTTATGTAGACGTGACTAGCCTTTATAGGCGTGCCCCGCCTTGCGCAGGATAAAAGCATTATTTTTTTATCCGACTTTGTTCATCTGGCCCAGTACCCTTGGTTACTCAATCCCACCTTACAGGTGGTTTTCACCCTTCAACTTTTGATGTAATAATTACCGACAACCCATCGTAGATGGCGCAGGGAGCCTCACCATGGACTACATTTCAGATACACGCCGCTAGTCAGCTCTTCCGAAACTGTCCATCTGTTCACATCCAATCGATCATATAAGCTGTGTTATTGGTGTAGGTTATCCTATCAAACGTTGTGGCATCAATAGGTCAATTGCTGTATTGATTTGCTTCGAGGCGGTTCTGCTGAGTTACAGTTTCGCCTACTTGTTTGCATTTGTGCTCGTCTTTGCTCGGCTTCTGGATCGGTCTACCGCAGTAAGCCCCGACTTTTCATTGCGTTTGTGGGTGAGAAAACCGATTAAAGTTTTTACTTTTGGGATTTATTGTTATCGTTTAATTGCAGCAAGATAACACCGGCGCTTGATTTATGATATATTTCGTAGGTCACGGATCGGTTCCGGTTTTTGCATTTGGAAATCCGGTGGCTATGCGTATCGCTTAAGGTTTTTAAATCCTTTTAATGTACAGTGCTTAAATGTACGTTATTGGATTATCGCGTATAAACCAGACATTTGGATCGTAGCAACATTGGCTTGGTTAGGAAATTGGATTTCACTGTGCCTGGGATGACGAGAGCTGCGAATATTCTGGCATCTACTAAAGGTATGCGGCAATTCGAACGGTTTTCCACTGTTGCTGACGCTTTCGCTGCTTTTGTATAGCATCCCACTGTTATGAGTAAATCCAGTAGGGGTTCGCGTACGGGGTTAACAGCACTTAGGATATTAGAACTCAAAAATTGCAGCTAAAGCTGAGTTTGAGATGGCTCAACTGCCACTAGATCTTAGGGAAGAGTTAGGTGTTGGACAACTAACCGACTCTAGACGTAAGCAGATGAACCGATTCCTGGAGGACACTAAAGGTTGTGCCAGCAGAAGTGGTCCACGGGCCCTCGGCAAACTAGTCGCAGAAGCATTATCGGCTATTTGTGGGACATCCTAAGGTGGAGTTTTAAAGCTTTGACCGTAACCCAGCTACCTATGGAAATTTGTAAGAGTTTGAGGTTTTCGTACAGAAGTGGGTCAGCGACGATAGCCAGCGTTTACTTTATCTTATTTCTTATTATATGCGCTGGGCTTAAGAGGCTATCAATGAGTGCGTAATGTTACCTCCTGAACAGGCTGTTGATAAAGCTAGGAACATCCTTCGTGATCCCTTCGGTCAGACACACACACTGACCCGGTCATTACTTGACAGCTTGTTCTACTGTTTGACATTGCAACCCAACAGCGCGTTGCCGAGTTTGTCGCTCCGTAAACTGCTCCGTAACACTGTCACAAATGAACATTACCTCAGCTTTAAAATCCATGACGAGCATTACGCGGCTGGTTCGGGCGTTGCGGGGCAGTTTGCAATCAAGGTGAGCTAGGGCAGCAGCCGTTTTCCTTCAAAAAGGCCGTCATGCTATTTCAGGGACCTTACGGATTTTGTCGCCGCTGAAGCCCCAATTGACCGTAGCAGGTTAGGGCAAATAATCAACTGCTGCGCTTTGCAAACGCAAGGTGCCGCACAACCATCTAGGTCGTGACATGGAGTTTAATGCCGACCTACACACTGTTGCTGACCAGTCCAGTCGAACAGCCACTCTAGTTTTTGACAATTCCCCTAGGACGGAATCGTGCCAAATTTCTGGCCTCCGACCTCCGGGTCCTTGAGAGCTCATCAGAGCTAAGGGCGGGTGCTACCGATATCTCAATTTCGGTCACCGTGCTGCGACTGGCCAAAGGAGTACGAGATGCAACCGAGTGAAAGGTAAAAGCAACCACCAAACTCCACAACGTACAGATCGCACTCCAACACAGTTGGTGAGCTTATGTGGCTATTCGCGCAAGGATCCTGGCCGTTGCCACGCCATCTGTATTGATGTCGGAAAGGTTGCTCTTAGAATCGTGCCAGTGCAACAAGAAGGATACTTGCTTACGCATGGAACCTGCGCTTCACTCTACAGCAGCTCCGACGTTAACCTGGTCCAGAAAGATCTGCTGTGAAAAGCTGGTGTTGAGATGAACCCTGTTTTAATGAATATGCGAACAGTGTGCGGTCTTAGTTGTCTGACATCCAACATCGCCGGTTTCCTTTTGACGTTGTTGAGTAGCCGCAAGACTATCGAATTGCGATGTGCTTATTGCCAAGCCCGTTTACCTTTGAGCCCGGTAACAGAACCTATTAATCAGGTAGCATCTCGGTGGTCACAGCCACTGAAAGTTGCACTTCAGGATCGGAACGCTTCCCGGATAAGAATACTTTTGAGTGCTGAAATTCTAGAGACTCATCGGCGGATAGAACAGCGACTCGGAGGTCTGGGTCAGCCCTTTGCTGTAAAGGAACTATTCGGATTGATAATACTGTGGCGGCTAGACAAATGCCGACAAGCTCGCGTGTTCAAAAAGTAAGTGCAAGGAAAGGAGCTATCGCTGGAAGAGAAATTAAGGCTTTCGTATGACTAAGGGTCCAATGACGTTGGTTCGGACAACAGCACCCTTTCCATTAAGAACAACACTGCGCTGTTTAAAGCGAAGCCAACCTTTGGGTGGTAGAAAATCCTTGTGAGGCTGTCCACTCTTGGAGAAAGATAAATGCGGAACCTACATTATTCTCAGCAGCGAACTCGCTGCGTGAACGAATTTGAAAGGTAAAGGACAATGGGTCGAGGCGTTCAAAGGTGAAGCTTCCGACTATCGAACCTGAGGAGCGCGTAGACGCTTCCGATGAGTCCCATGTAATCAGCGTGCACACCGCGTGTGGAGTAAATCCACATCCCGTTACAAGCCGTGTGCAGGCATCCAGCATCAATATTGGTTGCGATAGTCGTGTGGGAAACAATAAACATCTAGAAGACCGAGTCCACACCAAAACACTGCATCAAATTCTTCGACCACGGTTACACAAATGCTGGTTGACCCCTCCGTCCATTCGCATTGATACCCGGTGTGCCAACATGGCCGAGCCTAGGCGAGAACACACTAGATCTTGCGTTGATAGAAATGCGACCTCAACAGGCTTAGTCCTAAGCACTCTTGCTCGTTCTGTCGAAAACGGAGTCTACGGAGCTGAATTAAAATGACGTAAAGAGGCGAACTCAGGAACACCGCTTTCTAGAGGGAGAGCGCACTGATGGTGTCTGATGTGGCCAACCCCTACTACGTGGAGGGGTGCTGTGTTTTGGAGAAAGATTAGCGTACTAGGAATACGAGAGCTTTTAAGTTCCCTGTAATATTAACTCTCAAGAAACCAGTGATTGCGCTCCTACTCAGATTTTAAAACATGCTTGAAGGTCATTCGGTTGTTTCACAAGTTTTGGCGAGTCTATGTCACAAGTACAATATCATAAGAGGACTTTCTGCCGTAAAACAGTGGATAGGGAGTTGCTGGACATATAGAATACGGCTCGCCACTGCCGGTTAGCAACTAATGGCACCACTGCCTTTAGCTCGAACAGAAAATGGCTTACATGCGTTTAACCCGGTTGGCGCTGATTATTTGGGCCTCTTGTAGTCAATCACGAAAGAAAATGAGAGAAACGGTATAGATGTCTATTCACTTGTCTGCAGACTCGAGCCGTTCACATTGAGTTATCAAGTACCTTGAATAACCACTCCTTTAGCACGGCTTTGAAACAATTCATTGCCAGAGGAGGTACCCCAGCTGAAATATTTAGTGACAACGGAGGCCATTTTGCGGGAGCGATTGCGGCACTGTGGGCTGCCACAAAGTGTTGTACGCAAAAGCGAATCAACGATACACTGCTGTGCCTCGGCGCGCAACGGCGTTTTAACCCACTGGCTATCAGCCATATTCGTGGAATATGGGAACGTATTATACGATCCTTTAGAGGAGTTTTACTGTCAGTCACTACACAATAAGTATCGGGTGAAGCGACCCTGTGTGCCCTGTTATTTGAGGCATAGCGTATCATCTTGTAAACCGCTGTTACCTCTAATCTCGGATCCGATCAAGCGGCCAGCTCCAATTCCGAATGATTGGGTGATCCTTCGACTCAGCGCATCGGGCTTGTTGGCTGAGTCATTACTCGATGCATGAAATCTTTGTTGGCGGCAAGTACAGTACCGAACGGCTCTGTTTTGGCAAAGATAGGTTAGCGAGTATCTGCCGCTGTTGCAATCTAGACAGAAAAGACCATATCCGTGTCGGAATTTCAGGCCAAGAGACGCAGTTATGTCGCGTTTGAAACCATCGTGCGCAGTGCGTGGGCTGTACTCATAGTGGAAAGCTGCGTCACGTTAGAAGATAGGCTCGTTAGGACGGTGCTTGCCAAGACAGAGGGTTTAGTTAAGCAGGGACTTGAAGGAAATCTGTTGGTTAAAGGGTAGCTGCTTCAAAAAAGGTATGGTTCCAGCTGTTTGCTCGCCGCAAACGACAGGTGGGTCTTCGGTCTGCCGCTCCATGGAGGACCACTGTGAGCCATTTAGCCGAAGTGAGTGGCCTCTGGAGTATTAGTGCAAGTCCTTTGACTACTCAGCTTAGACGAAACGGAAAGTTAGGCGATTCAGAGTGAAAGGCAATAAGAGCCTTGGAAAATCCTGATCGGATTTAGCGGGGCGTCAAAGTGTTCAATTAGTCAAGTTGGAAATCTTACCTACATTGTTACGCCACAACAACTTCTCATGGGCAACCAATTCCTTTGCATGCGCCAGAAACCTGGTTGCCTCATTTATCCAACCCATGCACATGGGTAAACTGTTAGGCGGAACCTGGGATACTAGTCGGTAAGCAATGACACGTAAGACGTGTCAAATACGACAGTATAGAAGTCGGAGAAGACTGAACCCAACGTGTATTGTGCAGGCTACAAGAATAGGTTGCGAGTCAGACAGAGCGAGAAACATGCAGCGAGGTACTCACCAAAACGGTTTGTCACAACGGACGTGCAGTCAGTAAAAATAATGGACGTTTCGAAGATTAAAACAACCGTAAAATGCAATGTTACAAGATACTGAAAGAGCATGTTTTCTGTTGCACTACTGGGGCCTCCCCCTAGAAGGCTGAAGGATGGAAGCTTTTGATAGAGCTGGTAGTGGAGGAAAATGGAAGGTGAGGGGTGCGAATATTTGCAGAGGCTTGAGTAAGAGTTCCCAAAGTGGTTGTGTAGCAGATTTCGCTGGGTCCAGGCTTTTGTTAGTTATTATTTATGACGATCGTGTGGATCAGAGCGTATCATCGGTGGGCCGTCGGGGCGGGCTGGTCAGACTGCAAAATAAACTGGCTAGCCCAGAAAAAGGCCGACAGGACCTACCCTTTGCTGCAGACCCGACGGTGCGCTGGGGAGGTGTCACTCCCTCCATCGCACTTTAGTCCACGGTCCTCGTCCCACGAAGAAATCCAGGCGTCATCGTCTCACGGAGAAATCCGGGCGTCCTCGCCCCACGAAGAAATCCGGCATCCTCGTCGGAAATGCCTAGGCGGCGTTTGGGGACCAATCCGTTCGTGTGTGTCTGCGGTCGAGGGCGACTGTCTGTTCCTTGGGTGAGGAAGGGGGCTGTAGGACTGCTGGCGAGTCACTCCAGGGTTGCTTTGAGCCGGTTGGCGAGTTAGTCCAGGGTTGCCTGGGCAGTTCCAGCGGTTGAGTTTCTGGAAAGTAGAACTCAGAGGGAGTGGGAAACATCGAGGAAGTGGCTTGGAGCCGGAGAGAAAACATGGCATGCATGATAAAAGAAAGTACGCTTTTTAGGTTTTCAAAATGTTTCAGTTTTTTGTCGATTTTGTAAAACGTTTGTGGATGAGACGCAGGATAACCATTAAACATGAAATAGGCGTTAGTGGAAATAGCAAACACTTACAAAATCTGAAAAACGGAGCGAACGTTTGACCTGTCTACCTCGTCGGTCGGTTGCCTGGGGTTGAAGCGGGATAGGTTGCGGGTCAAGGGGTACGGAGGGTTCCGGTCTATCCAGTGCTCGGGAAGACACCACAGGTGCGGGTGCTTGTGCGAGAGCATCAGGATGGGCTGCAGGTGGCTCGTCAAAGAAAGCCACTTTGAGGCGGTCGATGGACACCGTTGTTCGGTGACCATTCTGGTCTATAGTAAAATGTTTCGGAGTCCGTTGCAGAACTCTGAAAGGACCAGTGTAGGGAGGCTGGAGAGGGCGCCGCACTGCGTCGGTGCGGAGGAAGACGTGGGTGCAGATAGAGAGTCCGCTGTGCATTTGCACATCTCTAGTCTGTTCACGGGGCGGGGTCGGGCGTAGTGAACGCATGCGTTGAGCTAGGGAGGACGCAAAGTTAGACGGAGGCATACCCGACGATGCGGGAGGTGAAACATATTCTCCTGGTAACTTGAGCATCGTGCCGTAAACCAGCTCTGCTGGTGCACATTGCAAGTCAGCTTTGATGCTGCTGCGGATGCCTAAGAGTACGAGCGAAATGTTTTCGCTCCAGCTAGGGTCGGAGGAGGCGCAGAGCGAGGCTTTAAGCTGTCTATGGAAACGTTCAAACAGCCCGTTGGTTGCTGGGTGATACGCTGTGGTATGAATGCGGCGGCAACCTAAAAGCTTGCAGAACGTATGGAATTGTGAAGATTCGAAAGGCATTCCTCGATCAGCTGTGATGGTGGCTGGGCATCCGTGGTGCGAGACCCACCGGTCCAAGAAGTCCCGGATAACAGTCGCAGCTGTGAAGCAGGTTACGGGAATGGCTTCTGGCCATCTGGTGCAGCGGTCGACACATGTAAGAATGTATACGAATCCGCGTAAAGGAGGCAATGGGCTTACTAGGTCTAAGTGTACATGCGAGAACCGAGAGTCCGGGGCAGGAAATGAACCAAGAGGACTACGGGTGTGATGATGTACTTTAGAGCGCTGGCATTGAAGGCGGACGCGAGCCCAGGTACGAACATCTTTGTTTACGCGTGACCAAACGAAACGTTCGGTGACCAGTTTTAAAAATGCACGAATACCGGGATGTGATAGTGAGTGCAGTACGTCAAAGACTGCGTCTTAAGGAGACGGGCACGAGAGGTCTAAGACAACCTGTGGAAGTGTCACAGAGAATGGTTCCTTCCGTGGTTTGGAGAGGAACAGTTGCACGCGCAGCGAAGTGGACTGTAGAGTGCGCCGTATGTCTTCGTCTTGTGCCTGAGCCGATGCCATGGCGGCAAGGTCGACGGTAGTCAAAGACTGGAGAGTGAGGTTGACGAGAGAGAGCGTCGGCGACAGGATTGTCGACACCTGAGACATGACGTATGTCAGCAGTGAACTGCGTGACAAGGTCTAGGTGTCTTGTTTCCCGTGGTGAGTATTTGTCGGAAGCAGAGTTGAAGGCAAAGATAAGGGGCTTGTGGTCAGTGTAGACCGCGAAAGCGCGGCCTTCAAGTGTGTGCCGGAAGTGACGTATTGCTAGGTAAATGGTCAGCAGTTCTCTGTCAAACGTGCTGTAGCAGGATTCCGCTGGCTGCAGACGCTTGGAGAAGAACCCAAGGGGTTGCCATTGCCCACCAACGTATTGCTGGAGGACAGCTCCTACCGCAACGTCTGAGGCATCAATCGTAATAGAAAGAGGTGCAGTCGATTTGAAATGAGCGAGGAGGGCTATGTTGGAGATAGCATCCTTGAGCTCGGCGAAGGCTGCCTGTGCTGTGTCATCAAAAGTGAACTTACGCTCATTTCCTCTGAGTAGGTCAGTCAGCGGCTGCATAAGATGGACGCAGCACGGAATGAGGCGTCGATAGTAGTTGACCAAACCACAAAATCGACGGAGGTGTTTGAAGGAAGTCGGAGCTGGGAAGTCCTTGATTGCCTGGATCTTATCAGGGAGGACTTCGATACCAGACGATGAAACGAGGTGGCCTAGGAATTCTACCGTTGATTTACAGAGTTCACACTTAGTCGGGTTGACTGTGACACCGTGTTGGGTCAAGCGCTGGAAGAGAGTTCGAAGATGCACGAGGTGGTCTTGTTCCGATGAACTGGCTACTAAGATATCATCGAGGTAGCAATATGCGAAGTCTAGGCCACGGCTAACATCGTGGATGAAGCGTTGGAAATTTTGTGCGGCGTTGCACAGTCCAAATGGCATTCTTAAAAATTCAAACAAACCGAAAGGAGTGATTACGGCTGTTTTAGGAATGTCATTGTCTTCAACAGGTATCTGGTGGTAAGTGCGAACCAGATCGATCTTGCTGAAGATCGTCTTACCTGTGAGGCATGCGGTAAGGTCCCGCATGGGTGGGATGGGATACCTCTCTGGGACGGTTAGGCGATTGAGTGCGCGGTAATCACTGCAAGGGCGCCAGTCACCAGATTTCTTGGGGACCATCTGCAGAGGCGAGGACCAAGGGCTGTCGGAAGGGCGGATTATTCCAAGTTCAAGCATGTGCTCAAACTCCGCCCTAGCTACCTTTAGTTTCTCAGGCGATAGGCGGCGTGGACGGCATGACACAGGTGGGCCATTCGTCCGTATGTGGTGCGTGACTTGAGCTGCCACGGGCAAAGCTGCGTTCATTGGCTGAACGAGCTTGGGATACTGAGAAAGGAGATTAGCGTAGGCTGACGAGGTCTGGGGAAATGCATAGACCGGGGATATAGATGTCACATCGGCCGTGCTGCCACGTACGCTGAGTTTTGTTGCAGTGTCGACTATCACCTGGCGTTTCGCATCGACCAAGAGGTCGAAATGCCTGAGAAAGTCAATGCCGATGATGGCAAAGGGGACTGCAGCGACAGTGAATACCCAGCGGAACGTGCGCCGAAGACCTAGGTCCAGGGTAAGTGACCGATGACCATAGGTGGGTATTGGCGTGCCATTGGCGGTACTGAGGCTTGTCGACAGAGAAGTGGTAGGCTCACCAGGCATAGGGGGAATGACGCTGACTTCCGCCCCGGTATCAAATAAGAACTGGGTATCGGAGTTATAATCCCTAATGTAGTTGAGACGACTTTGGGCTTTGCCGACGTTCGTGGCCATTACAGCCCGGCGTGGCGGATCATCTATAGCGGAGTAGCTGCACGGCTGTAAGCACTTACGGGCTTTAGTACCGAAACGCGAGTGGTAGAAGCAGTAGCCTGAGGCATCAGGTTTTGTGCGACGGTGCGATGATCCAGAGCGGTTGCGGAGCTTACGTTTTAAGGTGAGTTCTTTGATCTGGCGCTGTAGCGACTCTATCTGCAATGATAATGCGTCTATTACCGACGGAGGGCTAGTCGAGCCTGTCGTTTTGGTTGCGCCAGCGCAAAGATGCTTGGGTGCTTTGGTGTTAGTCTCCGGTTGGTGCCGTTTGATGACGCGATCTGCTAGATCTGCAATTGCCGTGACTGGCAAGTCACTTGCTACTGCAAGGATAGCTTGTATGCTTGCAGGAAGGCGTTGCAACTACAGCTCGTGGAGAATCCCTACGTCCATGTTGGACGTGCCGATGAGCTGTTGCATTTCGCGTAACAAGGCTAAGGGCATTCTATCTCCTAGTTGCAGATCACTAAATAGTTGCTGCAGCGGACCTTGTCAGAAGGCGTGATTCACTGAATAATAGTCTGTTTAAGTGTCTCGTATTTCATTACTAGAGGGGGGCAGAGTATGATGTCTCTCACCTGCGAAGATATACTATAAGGAAGGCAAGATATTAACTGGTTATACAGGGCGAAATCAAAAGAAATCTTACGAATATAAAATACAGATTCTAAATGTAAATCCATAATAAAGGGTCATTCTCCCAAAAGGAGGAGGGGCTAAGACAACAGAATTGACCATGACAGGCCGAACAGCGTTAACTGCGCATGGAGACGGCTTATCATCTAGATAATTCATTGCAAAAGACAGACAAAAATGTGATAGGTGAGAAAACAATACGATCGCAAGTAATGAATCACCAAATCACTGAAACAAGCTTACCAGAGTGAAAATGCAAAATGGCGGGCGGCATGTTCCAGATAGGGGGACACCAATAGTTGGGCGGAACCTGGGATACTAGTCGGTAAGCAATGACACGTAAGACGTGTCAAATACGACAGTATAGAAGTCGGAGAAGACTGAACCCAACGTGTATTGTGCAGGCTAGAAGAATAGGAAGCGAGTCAGACAGAGCGAGAAACGTGCAGCGAGGTACTCACCAAAAAGGTTTGCCACAACGGACGTGCAGTCAGTAAAACAAATGGACGTTTCGAAGATTAAAACAACCGTAAAATGCAATGTTACAAGATACTGAAAGAGCATGTTTTATGTTGCACTACAAAACCATATAACGTTGCTTATCTAGCACACTCTCCTTGGTTACACGAAACCGACTCACACATGTTGGTTTTCACCCTTCAATGTTAGATGTAGTAATTACCGGCAAGCCATCGTAGGTGGTGCAGGGAGCCTCACCATAGGCTACACATCAGATCCGCGCCGCTAATCAACTCTTCCGAAACTGTCCATCTGTTCACATCCAATCGATCATATAAGCTGTGTTATTGGTGTAGGTTATCCTACCAAACGTTGTTGCATCAAACAGTCAATAGCTGTACTGATTTGCTTCGAAGCGGTGTTGCTGTGTTACGGTTTCGCGTGCTTCTTTGCGTTTGTGCTGGGCTCTGCTCGGCTTTTGGATCGGCCTACCGCTGTAACCACCAGCGATCATGAGGCGATAAGCGAGGAAACCGTTGGAGGTTTGTTACTTTTGGGATTTGTTGTTGTCGTTTAAAAGCAGCAGGATTACATCGGCGCTTGATTTCGGATATATTTCGTAGGCTGCGGATCGGTTCCAGGTTGCATTTGGAAATCCGGTGGCTGCGCGTAAAGCTAGAGATTCTACGATTTTCAAATATTTCCTTAAGATGGGTTACTGCCCACGACTCTCTGAGATGAACAATATATATCCAGAGGCATCCAGTAACCAAACAGGGAAATATCGATACTTCCATGAAATTGTACAATGCTGCAAGGAAGTAAATTACACCATCCACTGAAATCTATCCAGGTTCTATAGGGTGATGATTAGGTCTACCAGAAACATGAAAATACACCCTACAGTGAAACTGGACAACGCAGTGAATTCATTGTAAACAGTAAGTTATACTTTTTGTTGCAGTTCTTAGGTGCATGGTATCATCCGTACAGACTCAGGTCAACAATACGTTACCAATTTTAATTATCCACATCAATAGCAGAGCCAGGTCGTTTGCTCCCAATTGTCAAGAACACTGCCATAAGGGCGTTATTTCCTAGCACATCATGGTATGCAGTAGCATCAGCGAAACCACTGGATCATTTGCAGTTGAAGACATGGCACTTACGACTGTGGCGACTGGATCTACCAGCGCCAGAGGACTGATCGTATGTGCATGCCGACGTAACAGTGGAAACCTCAGATAAACCTGCAACCAACAAGGTGCAGCCAAATGGCCAGACAAGCAGAAGTGTATCGGATGCCCACTGTAAAACGTTATCGGCTTGCAGCAGTGTTCTAGTAGTTGCTATTCTATACTATCATGCGTGTTATACATGCGTACTAACACATTAGGCCTGGGATCTGACGCAGACAATGCGATTGCGAGGTAAGAAGGGCAGCCAAGTACGTGACTAATGCTCTGATTTTCCTATGTTCATTAGTACGGCACGAAACACAGAAAGTATGGTGGAGCGCTGGGATAATTAACCAACACATCAAATTAGACTGCAGGTGAGAAAGAAGAAAATTGTTTTGTAAATTAATTATTGAGGGAAACCAACAGATACTGAGAAACCTTCGGCCTAAAACCATGTACAGCAAGTCAGGAGAGACAAGGACAATGCATAACACTGTGGGTAAATAGTTGGGGTAAAGTGAACCGGAGGACGGATAGATGCAACCAGACGCAGTGACTGCAGGAGTAATCATCATCATCATTTTACTTGTCAGCTAGAGATGGTAAAACACCTGCGCTATTGTACCGCAATACATAAAGGAAATACATACATACATACAATACATAAAGGAAAAATAAATACGACAGTTGAATGCCAACTGAGCTACCAGCAACGGATACGCATCGTTCCGGTAAGCTACTAGCCGGCTACTAGGCAAAAACAAAAATTTAATTACGTTTTACCCTACGAAATAAGATCGTAGATGGAGGGGGAGGCTAAAGGGATGGGGAGGGACAAAGAAACTCACAGCAGGAACGCCACTGAGGTCGGCTCCTTGCCATATCAGCAAGTGTATCCAGCCAAAAGTGTTCACCGTCTTTTGGACCCCAACCAGGGAGCCGTGAAGCTCCAACTGAGGCCAGCTCCGAAGTGAGGGCCTTCATTCCTCTGGACCAAGTCATCGCTTGGCCACCTCTCCTCTTCTTCCACCCACATCCCCGGTGAGCAAACAACGCACGTCGAGGGAGTCGGTGGGCTGGCATGCGCAACAAGTGGCCCAGCCATCGGAGCCTGGTGAGTGAAATGACGGTGCTGAGCGGTTCATTCCCTTTTCCTAGGCCGTAAACAAGGCGTCGAACACGCTCGTTAATCACGCGGTGTTCCCACCAGATGTGAGTCAAACTGCGAAGGCACCGATGGTCGAACGTAAGTAGCCTCTTCATGTCCGCCGATCTTAGGGGCCAGGTTTCGCAACCATAGAGTAAGGTCGAACGCACCGCTGCACTGTACACTCTACCCTTCAGGGCGAGAGTAATGTCGCGCCGTCGCCATAGGTGGCGAAGGTTAGCAAAAGCACTTCGAGCTTTCGCTATGCGGTTCGTGATCTCGTCTTCGATCCCAAGGGCGCTGATACAACTTTTCAGGTAATTGAATTTCTGGACGACTTCTAGCTGATACCCACCAAGGGTCAGCACAGGGGGCGGACCCTGCCAATCCTGGAGGAACGCTTTGCACTTCGATGGTGCAAAGCAAAGCCCGAAGCGACTGACAGCCAGTGCTAATCTGTCCAGCGCGGCTTGACACGTCTGGGAGCTGTCACAGATGAGGGCAATGTCGTCTGCATACTCTAAGTCAAGAAGTCGTTCTCCTGGGAGTAGCTCCACACCTTCCAAGTCATGTCCTGTAAATGCAATCTCCATGACTTCGTCAATAGCGAAGTTGAATAGGAAAGGTGACAGCGGGCATCCTTGTCTCACACCGCTGGAGATATTGAAAGGTGGCGACAGCCTGCTGTAAGCCCTTACTCTGCCCGTGCTACGCGCATATAATGCTTGGATAATATTTACATATTTCTCGGGCACACCTCTCCTGAGTAGACAATTCCAAAGGGCACATCGATCAACCGAATCGAAGGCACCTTTGATGTCGAGGAACACGACTACGGTGGGCCGCTAATATGTGTGACGGTGCTCCAACAACTGACGCAAGGTGAAGATGTGGTCAATGCAGCCACGACCACGACGAAACCCGGCTTGCTCCTCACGAATCTGGCTTTCACGAGCGCCAGTCAGGCTGTGGAGAATTATGGACGCGAGTAATTTGGAGGCGATGGAGATCAGACTGATTCCTCTATGGTTGCCGCATTCCGAGCGCGAGCCGCCTTTGAAGATGGGAACAATAACGGAGCGGCTCCAGTCGGTTGGGACAGTTTCCTGCTCACACAGTTTAACTAGTAATTCATGCAAAGCATCAACAAAAGCAGAGCCTCCAAATTTGAAGAGGGCTGGAGGAAGATCATCTAGTCCCGCGACTTTGTTCAACTTCAACAGTCCGATCTCACGTTCGACTTCTGAGCGAGAGGGTGGATCCAAAGGGACAGCCCACGGAGCGGGGCGATCAGTGACCGGCGAGAAATCTAACAATTCTAGCCGATTAAATTGCTTTTCCAAATGCTCAGCCCAACGCTCTAGACGTTTTGACAAATTGTGGATAGGCTGTCCACTCTCGTCACGTATAGTTTCACTAACACCAGGTCTCCTGCTGCCCGTTTCCCTTATCAGACGGAATAACTTACGATGGTTGCCAAGGGCAGCGGCCACTTCCATCTCTGACGCACGATGAGACCACCGAGATTCGCGGTCTCTCTTCAGGCTAGCACGGAGTTTTGCCCGGAGCTCTTTGAGAGTTTCATTGTGCTCGCTTCCAGCCGGGATTTGCCGGCGAGCATCGATAAGTTCCAGAGACTGCGAAGAAACCCGATGTCCATATTGTCTATTAGACATACCACATGAGGATTTGCCTGCTGCTAGTAAGGTCTGGCGAACATGTGACCAGTGTCCATCAATTGTCTCCTGTGAGCGCTTGCTCAACTCGCATGTTAGCGTACTTCGATACGCATTCAGAACAGCTGGTTTTGTCAGTTGGCTGATGTCAATACGCTCACAGCGTCGTCGTGGGCGTCCGCCAAAACGCATCCGCATGTCAGCACATACAAGTGCATGATCGGTGTCCACACATGTGCTCCAAATGGAGCGACAATTCTGGATGCAGCCTCTCCAGCGGTAACTTATCGCAATGTGATCGATCTGCGTGCAACGCTGGGTCGAGGTTGGTGGGCGCCAAGTCACCCTTCGGCGGGTGCTGTGTCGGAAATTAGTGCTCGCAAGAAATAAGCGAGCATCTTCACACAAATGAAGTAACCGCTCACCGTTATCATTACGGGAGCCTACAACGTGTTGACCGCCCAGATGCAGTTCAACAGTGGACAACTTTCCAACTTGTGCGTTCATATCCCCCGCCAGCATAACAGTGTCAGTGCTTCTTCTGTGGTGAAGGAGCTGGGTCAGTTGGCGGTAGAAGTCGTTCTTTACCGAATCATCGCTACAGTTTGTGGGCGCATAGGCAGCGATGATGAATAGACATCTATTAGTCCCGCGCGACTTCAAAGCTTTAAACGAGCCAGGTAATCGGACCGCACACATCCGGCTACTGATTGGAATCCAATCAACCAGAGCAGTTTCAGCCCGGGGACTCAGGGCAATACCAACACCGGCTTGGCCGGTGCTCGAAGCTGCATCGTCACCGGATAGGCGCAAGGAGAAAATACTGCTTGCGTCCCCTGAAGGGAATCGCAGAGTGAGCACAGTGCTCGAGTCTTGCAGGCGAGTCTCTGATAAGCAGCAGATATCGATCGAGAGGGTCTCCAATGTTCGGGCAAGTGCTGCCTGTTGACCGATCTGTAACAATGTGCGTACACTGAGGCATGCCAATCTGAAGGAGGATCGAGGGCTCCAAATGGAGGCCGATGAACTGGATTGGACCGCTTGGTTGGACATGGGCTTGTCGACAGGAGAGGAGTGACGCTCCGCGTTCACATGTGAGTTGAAATTAGAAGGTAAATGCCTAGCAAAGCATGTTGGGGGAGGGCAAAGAATCGGGGGTTGAAAACTGGGGGGATATAAGTGAAGTTGGAATGGGACAATAAGAGTGAAAAAGCGTAAGAGGGGGAATAAGAAGACGGGAAGGCTTGAGCAGTAGCATCCGAACCCCTATCCACCCTGCTCCATGCAGCAGATAGGGCACCGTTTATTATCCTCTGCGGTGGCCAGAGCATCAAGAAATTGTTTGAAGGAAAATTCATAGTATTGCGTGGACAGGATACTGTCAGGTTGCCCAGGCCTAGACAGGAGAACGATTAGGGTTCTCAACCAAAGCCTTTGGTTCAAAAACCTGACCGCAAGGCAGCGGGTTTGGCGTTGGGCTACAAGGAGTCCAGTTTAAGGAATAAGGTGCCACCCTCATTCCTACCCCCAACCTGGAGGACCAGGAGGCTGAGTTTGTCTGGCCTCTAACCATTGACCAATCTGGTATGAGTGACTCTGAAGGTGCAAAAGCACCACCCAGCGTAGCTCAATGGATCGCTGAGGCACACAAACCATCGCACCACGGTAAGGTCCAGCCTCATTGCGATGGGCTGCAGGAGACAAAAGCAGTACAGAACACGAGATAAACGGAAGCGTGTATATAAGAAAGGAGTGGACCGAAAGCTTGAGCTGACGACACAGGGTCAATTTTAGCTTAATGACCAGTAGGCTGTTTAGCGTCATGACGTGCGGAACGGGATTTAAAGTATGCAACAGTTAGCTTATGTTGGACTAGCAAGTCGGACAAATCTGAAGGAAACATCTAGGTGCACCTACGAACAGAATGCAGAATTAGGCAACAGTAAGATAAAGAAGAGCAGCACCAATATGATGAGAGAATGAACGGCCTAGTCAGCAAGATGACTATGAGTCCCCGCTGCATGTTAAACCAGATGGCTGCTTAGTATCATGGCATGCTAGACGAGTTTGAGGCAATGCGGTTATTCAGCTTAAGCAGTCCCAGTAGGTGAGGGAAAGTACGGGAAGAATCTGTCAAGCGCAGCTACGGCAAGCTTAAAGACGCAGTTAAGAATAAGGATGGGAAGAGTAGCATGCAAATGGTGGAGAAGAACAGGGTGGTGGATCACATGACCCTAACGCTCTTTGTCCTCAAAATCCAGGTTGCTCGCCAGTAGCTGTCTTCTGTCGTGCAGGCATCTCCATGTATTCAGTGCAAGCCGCTGTTTTGCTTCACCCTTCTTACTGTTCATTTATCCCCTACTTGCTGTATTGTCTTAGCTCATATTACCTGCAGTCATCCGACTCTCGGGCTAGCATACTCTGGCACTATCCAGCTTGGTACCATTATCTTAGCACCATACCTGCTGCGGTTAGGCCTCACTGCTCTGATACTCCAAGCAACCTTACTCTACGCTTACATTTCGGCTATTCCCTGCCCTTCCGTCAATTAATGTTTCTTAGCCTCTTAGTGCTTCCCTCCTTTCACTTGGTCAGCACACAGACGCCCGTTAGCTTTACATTTCTAGGTGTTCATTTCTCACCATTTTCGTAGTACTCTAGTATGACTTGTTTCTCTGCGCGAAGTACATATACATTTGTTCCGGACGTTCGCTTTCCTTTAACTGATCTTTAATACTTCACTTCTATCTATCAATCCTTTTTCATCTAGTAATCTGGGTCCGTTTTTGCCGCAAAGGTTTCGACACTTACCTTTGTAGTAGGTTAGCTTTCATAGGCTTTTCCTATTTCAATAGGCCATAACACTATACTCCTAGTACCCTCGTGTCGTCTTTCTGTCTTGATCACCCGATAATTTTTATTCAGCGCCTGATTCCTATCTATCCGCTGACTTACCATCTCTTTCGATGTAGGCTGGCCACCAGCCTTCTATCCACCGTTCAAACGCCGCTGGTCACTGAACTCTGCTTTCTATCTTTCCACGCAATAGTCGCATCATAGTAAACTGATACTGCGGCTCTGCTTCATGGCGCAACGCTCTGTATTCCTTGTAGATAGCAGCAAACAACTTATAGGGCCACTGCTTTCGAAAAAACATTCAAAAACACTTTCAGCACAATCATTGCTGCACATTGTACATCATTTGTCTTCACTCTAAATGTTATAACATAGCAGTTTAAGAACGTTTTTTTCCACGCCTGTACGTTGCGGCCTTGGTTGTCTCTCACCTTCCCTTTTCGTCGAGGTTCGGAACTTCTTGGGGATCTGGGATTGGACCGAGAAACCGCTTTTGTCCGGGACAGAACAACCAATAAGGACCTATGGAGCACATGGCAGTACAAAAAACGGACACAACTGCACTCATTACCATGACCGTTGTCCAATTATGATAACTGGACTCGATAACTTCACAGTCCTGAAAAATCCAGACGCGTAATTGACGTTTCGCTCACCTGGATACCCACAAAGAGGATTCTTCTTGAAGCCCCATCCTCGATTCGCCTCAGCCATTATGGCGGCCTTGCCCAAGATACCTGCCCAAATAACAGAGAAAATTGAAGGTCATTTGACTGCGGATATCCGAGTGTGAAATCAGTCGGAAACCTGGTCTGCCAGTTACATATTAGTGCACCAACAAATTTCTGTCAGTGTTCCGGGACGTGGTGGGTTTTCGCCTGGCAAGCGTTCTCCCTATAAAAAGCCACAAATGTCCGTATAACAACACTGCAACGGGGCGGATGTGATTCGCCACTGAATAAAGTCACTGCCCAGAACTACCTACTGGCAAGTCGACCAGAATCATTATTCAATATTGCCCTGACACTTTCAATACTAATTTACACCATGCCCATATGTATCGTTTTCATTACACAGGTAGTGCCCTGACTGTTTACACTACACACTCTAGAATACAACGTTTCGTCAGTCATTGATGACTCTATTCCTCATGACTACTTACACAATTTCCGCAGCCTGTACAACCTTCGGCTTACTGCCGACTACACTCATAGCAACGTGTTTGTTGCGAAGCAATATTGCATGTAAATATTGATCGTGCCTTACTTGGTGTGTCTCGACAAATTCGAGAATAAACTATTTATTTATTTATTTATTTATTTATTTACATGACTGAGGCATTGCAGCAAATTTAGCGTAATTGGTCGTGGAAAAGTAAAAGAGAGAACACAACGAGCGAAGCGGGCACTGTAACATTTACAATGCGAAATAAGTCAAAAAACGAGTGGAGCAGCACTCATATAAGCAGGGAATTAACCAAGTGTTGGATCTGAGTTCTCTAAGTCATTTCAACTCATAGGCCAAATGGCTGCTTACTCACGTGACAGTTCAGAACTGACTGAAGAACTTCAACGATTTGTGGGTACTTGATCCTGCCAATTTGAAACAAAAACGTAAAGGGACAATTAGATGTAGCAATGTTTAGGATGCAAAGGCAAGCAATAACAACCGGGAAGAAAAGCGGCATTCATCTATGTAAACATTGAACCTAGTGGAGCAGCTGGTGATTATAAGGCAATTCTGCATGAAGAGTCAAGTGGCTGCCCAGCGGTATGACAGGTCGGACTAGGCCGAGCCAGTGCAATGCATTGAGGGTAGGCAGTCTTAATAAACAGGGACAGGGGATCGAAAGTGCAAGCGGATACTATTACTTTCTGTAACTTGAAATCTAAGTGAAATGAGAAGTATGGCAGCACGCACGGTTAGAGGGCACGAAAGTCGTGGCGGAACTGACGACCGTGCTCAGCCTTAGGTTTGAAAGCCAGATGTCAGCATATTTGGGTGAAAAGCACAACAGGAGTGTGTCAATACAAAGCGTTGTGGGTCTTTAATTCTAGTAAATTGGAACAGCGAATGGGAGATGTAACCAGCCGCTGATGCGATCCGAATGCTGAAATTGTTACTAGGTAAGGAGAGCAGCGGGTATATAGAGAAGAAATGTTTCAATTGAGGGATTAGATGATTTTGAGTCGCTTTTACATCAGCAACCAGATGGCTGCCTATTAGTGTGACACGCCGGAATTTACCGCGGCAATGCATTGTGTTGTTTGTAATAAAGCATAGCAAGGCAGTTCAGCAAAAAAGGAAACAGCCAGTCTCTGAGTCATCCAGAATGTTACACTGGCTTGCTCCAAGGACTAAGTGCTTAGATCCACAACACCGTTAAGGTACAGCTACGCAACTTGCCACGCGTCGGTTCTGACGATTAGTGTTACGTTAGCTCTAAGAGGCGCAAAGACAGGTAAACATACACCCCTGTACGAAATATTCGGGGACAAGTAGGATTCGAAATTAATACGTAGGTCTAGACAAGAGTTGTCCGCAAGCAGCCTCAACGTTTGCACGTTGGTCCTAACGCTATGCACAATGCTAACTGCCGCCCGAAGAAACTCAGCACGAGAAGACCTGGGTCGTGAGCTGCCGAGACGTGTTCTGGTAATTTGGAAACTGATCTCCTGTACATTACATGAAAAGCCACAAGACGGAAGCCTTGCTGCCCAGCCTACCGCCTGGATTTGAGAGTTTTGCTGTCCTCCAACTACGGCTTCGCTGCGAATGAAAGGTCGGGTCACATGTTGATATCCCTACCGTTGAGTTTGCATGCAAACCGCAGTAAAGCATTGTGTTCAACCGAGGTAGCACGGATCACTCAAAGCAGTCGGCGTAGCCGATTTGGTGTACTGTGGGATGATTCCCTACTGTGGTTAGCTTTCTGACAGTGACAGCAGGGAGATTAAATGGAAACATTTTGTTGACGCACAACATGAGGCCTTCATCTGGTTAGCCCAACAGCCACCAAGTAGCTCTAGCTGGGTGGTTTGGATTAATCCATATCCATCAAATAGTGCGGAAGCGGTGTTCCAAAATACGGTACGTTTTCGTCCGGCAAGCGTTCTCCCCATAAAAAGCGACAAAGTTCCGCCTAACAACTCTGCTACTTGGCGGATATGGTTTGCCATAAATAACGTCATTGACTCTTGCCCTTCCGGAGGAGCTATCACATTTCAAAAACGTCATCCAGTGCGAAATATTCATTTGAGTCCTTCATACGATGGCGAACACATCGAACAAGGGCATTTATTCGGTTACACATCACAAGTTCATATACCATGTCCCCTGTCACACACATATTCATATAAACCGCTACGCAAAGGCCGTATGTTACTTGTTGGTTTACTATATTTTTATACAATTACCCACCACACTTCATTTTATTAGCATGACCATGCCTTCGCAGGCTTGACTCGCACGACCGGGGATAAAATATTGTTTAGTTACTTCCTTGGACGAGTTGCCCAAGACACAGCAACCTTAAGATCATTGACGACGCTATCTGTGAAAGGATCACCTTGGCGAGACTTACTTGCCATACCGCTTATCGCTTTGTATCTATTGTGCGTGCTACAACAGAAAATGGTAAGGTGCGCTTTTTCCAAAGTACCTGGGGTAATCGGGATCGGTTTTGTGTACCACTTCCGGCACACCTAGTTTTCTTCCCCTCTCGCTATATTATGGTCCTACAGACAGCTTTGGGGTGTCCCCATCCGCTCAAAAGCTGCCCAGTATGCTCTCTACAATCGATTGATGCACATCCTCTATTGCGCAATTGACGGCGCTCTTTACTTGTGTCTACAGCCCACCGCCACCCAAGTCCTCGTGGTACAGTTTGGTTCTTATCGAGTAGTGAACAACGACAAACGTCTCTAGCTAATCCTGGACGATTTAGTTCAACGTATCGCACCAGGTCAGGCCATGTCCAACGCTAAACACGACTTTCCAGTTTTATTGTATCAACCCGTGGTCTGGACACTTCAAAACAAAATGAAACAGGAGCAGTGACTACTTCACTTGGTGGACGGAATACCCCTACCTAGTGACTACCTTGGCTGCTCAAAGGATGAGCCCAAGTCCTATGCAAAAGTGACAAGCACCAGCACTACAGCAACAGTTAAACTAACTACGACGGCAAGTGAAGTAAAGATGTAGGCATCTTTACGCTAAGTTGCGTAAATAACGAAATAAATAATGTATTTCTCGAAAGGCAGAGACACGAGGCTCCAGATACCAGGAATGATAAAATAAAATAATTGCAAAATGATAAAGAAGTGAAGTAATTTAAACGTGCTTCACGTTGCTTCGACTGTGTACAGTTTATGCTGGCTCTCAGGATCACATAAACATTGCGTGAAAAGAACTAAACAGGAAGTTAATATATAAATTAAAGGGAGTCGTCATAAACGTTGACACTTGGGATGCCCTATTAAATAAAATGCCGGTCAAAATGGACAAGACTTGACTGCAGATAGCAGCGCAACCAATGGGTTTGAAGTCAAGTCATGCCAACTGACGAACCACAACTTGAGTCTCTGATTCAATCTTTACTCGAAATAAATACCTATGTCCACATTCGTGCCTATCGACAATTATACATTTGCAATCATTTAGCCATTGCAACGTGGAAACAGTTAGCCCAACACCTCACGTGTTTCGGATTGCAAGTATCTACTCACTTACCTGGTCAAGAATAATATTTAATCAAACTGAAATCAACGCATATCTGCTTGTGCAAAACTGCTCACGGCTTCTATTGGGTGCCTCGTGTAACGTCAAGAATATTCATCATATTTCATTTTACCATAGATTCGTTTCGTATCCTCCTTGATATATTTAATCCGATGCTGAACGGATTCACTCGTCCACCAGTTAACTACAGCTTTCTGCAGTTCCAGTTAAATCCAACGGTACACCTCGGGGATTGCCAGGTAAAAAGAAAAATGGGAACGAGGGAAGTTATTAGACCGCATCATATTCTCTAACTACCATGAACAAAAAGAACACAAATATTTCGGTTGTAATATGATTTTGTTTCCAACTTCATTTTTTATCCACGTTCCGCGCACCAACTTTTTGATGTACAAATATAAGGTTGGAATTTTAGTGGTAAATATTTCTTCTGTCAGAAAGGACGCATATACTTCCTTTTCCATCCGAGAGTTGGCAGATGTCGTACATTAACAAAATAAATTCTCATAAACTGACGCTCATTTAAGCAACGTGTGCGCACCAATATGTGGTAACTATTAATATTGCTACAGTTGTTTATTTATTCAGTTGCTTTGATTACTTATATCTATTTGGTTTTGAGTTTGGCCTACGGGCTTATAAGTATAAGCGACGCGTTCCTTTTTGCCTTTAGATGGTACTATCGGTACAAACAATATAATGCCCTTCCGCCAAATACTTCTTTTTATTTAGTACAATTGAGGGTTCGAATTTGAATTAAATGCCGTCGCGGTCCGGTACTAGTAAGTTTTCTTCAGTGGCAGAGGCATGAAACGTGCCATGTAGTTTTCAGTTTTGCACCACTTCTGGACTGGAAGGGATTCGTATACTTGAAAAGCTTCGTACTAAAGATACTCCAAATATTTGCATATGTAACTAAAATATGCGCGGAATATTTTGACTCAAAAGTTGTAACCGATCTATTTTTATGGCATAGATTGAAGGTGGCCCGTTGCTCGCTGTAAACATGAAGATGCACTATATGCCTGTTTGTAAACCAGTTTGTGTAAAAAGGAAATTTTAAGATTCATGCACTCCAAGCCAACTCGTTTAATTTGAGTTAGATGCATAGAAGTCTATTATACATATATTTCTTTCCATTAAGAAGCCGCTTAGTTATCTGTCTGTGAGTGATTCTTGGTAAAATCCGGTCAGCTTTCAGTAAGTTGCTTCATGCAAAAGTGCAATATTCCATTTATGAACGAATGAACCTTCTGTGGCTTCATATTCTTGCTTCGGAAGTTTTGGTGCGCCGGCTCTTTGTGACAGGCTAACTGTCTTGCTTTAGCTACTCTAAAACAAATCTATTCGGTAACACTTAAGATATTGAAATAACGCAACTCAAGATCCTGAAATGATGTTCCCAGTTTGCTATCGGTATTATTATCAGTGAAATCCCCGGGAGGTGCAGTGTAGACATACATAATTAAAATAAGCTAGGATCCGCCCTAGCCCCGTTTGACACCAAGGTTCCAAGTCTGCTATATCTGCGCGGAATTTTCCTTGAACAGATACTAGGTCATTCGATTAAAAGCTATAGATGATTTTTACATTAGCTACAAGATTTGGGCAACCATTGATTACCATGGCAGAGCGGTCGTTTATGGACGTCAGGAGAAAAAGCGGACCTAGAGGCTGCCTTGCACAACGCCACTTAAGTTGTCAGTAGTAGCTGATTCAACTCCTCCTGTCACAACAGGCTGCCAAGGGGCAGAGCTAGGTCGTTAGTGGATCTCGTATGCCATAAGTCGCAACCTAATTCATTAGGCGCCGATGAGGAACTCGATCAAATGCTTTTTGCATATTAAGGTGCGACGTTATTACCACCTTGGCAGAATCCGTGAATTCGGTGATATGGTTAACAAAGCCTGGTTGGTATGTAGTAGAAGGCTGTGCTGTGAAGAAAAATGGATATACCTTTCCCTATGTAAATAATTTAAATTCCTCTTTTCAGTAATTGCTGCATTCAAATGGATATAGGCGAGGTAGGAGTTATCCGGCGAAAATAGCAAACATCCTGGATTCAACCATGTTTATGACGGAAATATAATGGAGTGTTTCTAAGCTTTGTTGTACTTACCATGCGGTATGGATAAGCTAATATTCTCAGGAAAAGGAGGGGTATAGCGTTCCTATCGTCTTTGATTAACATTGGCGATATTCCAGCGTTGCCTTAGTTTAAGGGCGGTCCGATTGTTATTATTATTGGCTGTATATATTTAAATAAAATATAAAAGCCAAACTGAACGTTGCTCATGGTTCAGATAACCATTCTTGATGGCAGTTCGACCACAGGCCCTGCTTTTCGACAAAGCGATTCTATAAAATAAGCATTAGACAGTTCACACATTATACGAGGGCCACCGGTAAAACTGCCACCTCCAGGTCTTAAACAGCATTCTTAGTATCGTCCCTCCAGTCTCTACAGTCTAGCAGCCCGTTGAGCACCAAATGTTTGCAGCTGCATGGTTACGCGTTGCGTTATAGACAAATTCGATGGTTTTCTGGTTATAAGATAAATTATTCACCCACATAGAGCTTGAGGGTGCTAACGTATTTTCTCTAAAGCTGTACTATATTCTTGAGGAGTAGCTTATGAACTGCACGGTGAAAATCCTTTAGTTATAGATAGCACAGGGGCTGTTAGGTCCAGCACAGGTAACAGCACAATGCAAAACATTTCGGTTGGTTCACCTACGACGTTAGTAAGAAATATCTATTTTAGTTTCTTGGTATCAAGTGCGTCGAATATGTAGCCTTATTTACGTAATGTTTTGGACGACGAGACACCAATTATTATGATTATTGTTCGTGTGTACCTTCATCCTAGCTTTAGTAAGTAAAAGACTACTCTGAGAGCAGTACCAGGAAAATAATCAAAAACTGCTGGTTTGAGTTTCGTAGTACCAGGTGAGAGGTTCGGGTTTATCTAGACCTGGCGAACTTTGTAGCAATGGTACATCAAGTGGGTGTTGGTTAACGCTTGGCAAGCGTTCTGCAAGTAATAAGCAACAACCGTCTGTCTAAGAACATTGCGGCATCTTATACATGACTCTCGTTTGAACTAAGTCAATATCCACCGCTTAGCCGGATGGCCTACCTCAATCATTGAACATCAGTCCCCAAGTCAAAGATTTAATTTACTCCCATCTTACACCAAAGTTCTGAATAAACACAGTCTCAAAATCAGAGCGACCTTGACACATTCGAAGTACACAGCTACCCAAGTCATAACAATACTGGTAGTCATGACATACGCACGAAGAAACAGTAAGACACTGGAAAATTCGCAAAAACGTTGCAGAAATATAAGATATTTGTGTTCGTTTTAACAGGCTCATGGCGACGCAGGCGTGCTAAGACTTGTCCAGAGGTTACAATAGGTTTATATAAGCATTTGGTCGGAAATTAAACTTGCAGTTTTTCCACCCCAGTTTGTGCAGGTGAGTAATCTTGCGTGTACCGTTGGGGCGGTTGACGTAAGCAAGTTAATGCCCGGCATGTTTGCGCCTTGGCGATATGTTTGCAATCTACCGGAGGGGAAAGGCTGGTTCAGAGCTCCTCAACATTGCGCTAGCCGTTTATTGAATTATCGGGCACTCTGTGAGGACAGAACGGGAACAATTATAACCCATGAGCTTTGGCAGTAAACCAAACAGAATCTGCCAACGCATTAAGGTTTGAGCATATAAAGAAATGGCTAAAAGGCCCCATTCATATTTTTATGTAGCCAGCCCGTCTGCCTGCTTGTGTGGGCAAGGTTGCAAAAGGTAGCGGTAGCTATAGAAAGAGAAAGAATCTGCATGTGTACATGTAGGGAATAATTTTACGGCGATGAAAATCACATCTAGTTGGGACGGGCTTACAAGAGATGGAGGGTATATAGCATGTTGTTTATCGACTTAGGATTAATAATTAGGTGTGAAACTGGGCAGCTGTAATCTATGGGCACCAACGACGAAGCAAAAAATGCACTTTAGTTTCTGCACCTTCTACAGTAGGGGAGGGGTGATCCAAAGTAGGTATACAACACCGATTAAAGGCCAGAATGTCCACAACGGGGTGGACAGGTAACGGCACGCTCAGCGGTAGGATGAAACAAAACCACAGGAGCGTCTGAAGTAGAGGAAAGGGTTAATGAAGTAATACCAAAGAAAGAACGTCAGGAGTGGAAGGGGCGGGTAACAAAATAAATCCACCAGATCAGGGGTACCTGCTGGGAAAAAGCAGTGGGTCGCGTCGGCCGACACCGCAAGCGTTAGTAGCACAACACAAATCCGCTTGAAAGGAATGCCCAAGCGAAGTTGCTCAACGTTGGCCATCGTAGTGCGTAAGACCAGTTGGTCACTTGAGCCCAAAATAATGGGGTTTATGTATCGACTGCTTTACTTTCGAATCCAGTTAGCTTACGGCGTTTGTGACTCCATTCCGTAGGGTTTGGTTATCGACTGTTTGCAAGTCTCAGTGGTGGTTCCAGCGAAGATGTTACATATTGAGTTGCCGTGTCTTGCGTCATGTGCTACGATTACTGATGCTGAGGTTGGCTCCGGGCACGTCACGTGCGTAATCGTAGTTCATTGCACGGCAGTTTCAGCTGAGTTTTGTGGTGTCGATCGTAAGGAACTGGTTAGTATTCAGCACGTATTTGAGACCGGATGACGATGCAAAAATGCGAGGTTGAGCCTCATTTCGTTACCGGCGTGTAGCATTCATATGGCACCAACCATCGCCATTGGCTTCCGTCTTGTTGTTAGCGCTCAATGGCTAATAGATAACTCAGGATAAGCTTTACACTCGATTTCTCCCGAGACACACCAGAGAGAGCATTATTAGTATACTAAACTCACGGCGTGGATAATAATTTGATCTTTTCTTTGTTTTAGCGAAACGACTTGGGACATTTTACGTAGTTTAGCGTCCTGATGAGATTCGCTGGTGTTCTTTAGTAGTTGGTTGAGTAAATTGGTCTGACAGCGTTGGAAGTGCTTTACGACAAAACAGTTCATCAATGCCTTACGTTTGCTTACGAAATTGTGGTGTACACGTACAGATGGTGTATACCGTTAATCGCAGGCACTTGTTGACATTTCTCGGTTGCTGCTTAAGTCTCCGCAGGAGGAATTCCCTTGGCCCATCAGAAGATTAGTTGTAGTCTGCTGTTGCACCTGATCTGCGTGGGTTGGATTACATCCGAAACATAATTTTTCTGTGAATTGAAGGCGTAATAAATGTACTTTGTAATGGATCTGCAGCAGGTGGCCAGCAGATTTAACTGTTGTTTAGTGGCTGCCTTCGGGAGTGTATCGCACAGGTCTGGTGGATGATGCAGGCAGGTGCACTAAGCGCATCTATCGAAGTAAAATTTTTAACTAAATATATGTAGGCGAAAGAAAGGGCCTTGAGACGCTGCCACGGGAACCTCTGAGGCGATGAAAGTTTAGGTACCAATTTTCTATACATCGGCTGGCCAAAGTTACCTTACTGACAGAGGAAAATATTTTACAGCTATCTTATCCTACTGTGTATACAACGAAAAACGCTAAGCATCGAGTGACGGACCGTGTTGTACAGGGCGTACTGAAGGAGCTTTGACCGCCTAGGGACGCGTTTAGCATAGTCTGCGTACTTAAATGCCATATTTTCTGAGAGAAACATTTGCAGATGTTCAACGTTTTCACACGTTTTTATGCAAACACTGCTTTGCGATGTACCAAATTAAGAAACCGGATTGCACAGCAGGTCGAGGGATCGTGTTTTATGGCTGCAGTCAACTTAACATGTCTACATGCTGCGCTCCAACATGAGTGTTTGATTGCACAATCTCGAAACAATGCTCGTCAGGCAGGAGTGCCGCAGCACAAATGTGCCATAGCAGCCGAATATGCTCTCACAATTCGTTCGTTAGTTATTCTTGGTAAACAAACCGGCAGCATAGAATATTTGTTCGCTGAATCTGCAGCAGCTTCGACTTGGGCGCGCATCATCACATACCTTGATTTAGTGTTAATGGTGCCAAGGTTAATCATTTACCTTTTTCTGTGGTCAAGTTTTTAAAAAATCTCTTTGTTTATTAATTTATTACAACTTCTTGCATTCTTATTGCAAAAGGAATTGTATGGATTCTTTTGATTGCTGTACTACAAAACAGGACGCAACGCAAGTTCAAGCGAACCCGCCGTTGTGCAGTAGTAAGGTCCCGACGTTCTCACAGCCGGCAATGTTATCGGGGAATTCGTCTACTCGGCGAACGTTGGACTGCGCCTGATATGTCAGATAGCGGCGGGCGTACAAACTACAAATGCTTCTACCACGTGGTTCAGTTTAACTACAAAGCGTATGAGCAAGTTTAGGTCTTGACTACTAAACATCTGGTTAACCCACGTAAACGGGAAGAAGCGGTAACTTAAGTGGTACTTCCCTGTGAACCTTCATAGTTAATATAAGCAACGTAAGCAAGGTGGCTGCTTGCTGATGACTTAGGAGCACGGAATAAAGGCAAACTGGCACGCAACTTAATCTGGTTAGCAATATTGCGCAAACGCGTGTAGGTCAATCGGCAAGATTTTGCGAAAACTAGAAAAATCTATGGATGGGTCAAGGGATTTGCGCAGGAAGACCTAGCACCCGATAATGCAGAGCTGCAGCTGACACTGTCGCAATTACTCGCACAATCAAACCTTTGGCAGGCTGGCGGAACAAATCACAATTGAAGCCAGCTTGCAAGTTTGGATTTACCCCATTGAAGCAAGTAGTTCAGTGGCAGTGTTCCAGGGCACAGTATGTTTTCGCTTGACCAGCTTCCATCCCGAAATTGCCACAAACGTTCGTTTAACGAATCTGCTACCTGGTGACTGTGAATGATCACTAAACAGATTCACTGCACTTGCATACCCGGACAACCTTATCAAATGCGCAGACGTCAAACATTATGCCAAACACTGGAGACAGTATTAAAAGCAGTCTTAAGTACTGCAACACATTTATAAACACAAGCAACGTAACTGCCTATCTACCTGCGGACATTATTGGAGCTACATATATAAAAAGCCTATTATCCTATCGCACATAACTGAATCAGTTGTTGTATTACTGTTAAGATTTGGTCTTTAAAACATTGCCTAGCGCAATGGAAAAGAAACATTTCTTTAGCTATTTATCAAAATACACAACAACTGTGTCATTCTGAAACATTCTCAACCTCCGCCTGAACCAGCAACACCAGCTGGGCACAGCAGACACTTCAGGTCAGGTCAGTTGATGGATATAGATTTGCTATGCGGCGAGCTAGCCGAACTAATTCCGCGTGGTAACAAATGGGTAGCTTTAGATTTAATACGTTCCAACAAATATTTAGGCGGCCGTGTTACAAAACGTGGGGTGTTTTGCCTGGAAAGTGTTTTTCTTCTAACAAGACACAAATGTCGGATTAAAATCACTGAGCCGTAGCGGCGGTAACACAAAACCACCTCAAGACAGTGACCAGAAAATGTCCAAAAATGATTTCCAGCCCAGGGAGATAAATAATCTAATCGCAAATTGAGGACGATACCAAATGTACAAAAATAGAGACACGCAAATCTACAAGCACAAAACGGATAGCTGCACCCGGTTTCGGATTTACCTGTCAATGTGGACAGCCACAGGACGCCTGCACCTATAAAAGGAGCACGGGTGGCTCGCGCTGCACCAACAACAGCTCAAACCACACTAACTGTATTCCGTGTAAACCCGAAGGAATAGGACCGGAAAGCATGTGGATGGGAGCCACGTTTCACCAACGTAGCCGGCCCACATATCTTCACAGGCAAACACAAGCGCGCTGTATTTGGGGAAGCAAGCGCACACAAGGCGGTGGCCAGACCGCAGTCTGCGCCACACTGAGCTCACGTTGAGCTCAACACAGCCACAAGAACCGTGCACCCTTTCTCTACAGCAACGACTAACGAACGCCTGGAGCCAGTATGGACAAGGTAATGGGTAATAGACAGGTAGGCACCTCGTCCACATTCACGCCAAGTGCAGCCATACCGGCCGACCCAACAAAAACCAAGCACTTGTAACAGCGATATGAAATAACTTAAACAGGATACTGCACACTCATACGGTGACATAACTCTACCCTACATGAGCGTAGAAACCAATTGGTTCTGAACAAATCCGCGATAATTTCAAGGCATCAAGAAATCAGGTTTAAGAACATGCCACGAACGCAAAAATGCTATCGAGGTTAACTAAACTTAGCTTAACCTACGTGTACAAGTTTGTAGAAGATAAACCATGTAGACTTTAACCTAAAAAGGCATTAGGACAATATATCAAACTCTCCGACTGCAACGAAGTGGCTCAGCATGCAAGCACGCAGTTAGTAAAACTTTTTTGGCGTACCTGAGAAGGCTGCGCTAGTTCTATTTCCGTGCTCTGCTGGACCCGTCCTTGCTTCGGTGTTGGCCCCGTGTGGCCTCGCTCATGGTTCCCTAAGCCTGCTTAAATCAGGCACTCACGGCCGCATATGCTACAGCACCATGCGCTCGTGGTCCATGGCGTACAACCCACCGGCGCCTGTCACTTCCACGGTTGCCGCTTCTTCTTCTCCTGCGCGAGAGCTTACTCCAGCATTTTGGCAACTGCCTTGGTAAGCAGGTCGCGTTTTGTACGTAGGTCAACTGCTATCAAGTCCCATGACCTGCAACGAAGTGTAGAACATGAGGCTTAGTCTAAACATGTCCCGGCAACGTAACCTTGGTATCCCCACACTCTGATTCTTAATATGCAGCTGACCATATAATCGCTTTTTCGGTACCCGCGTCGAATCCATACGCCACCCATGACCGAGCCACCTCAGATTTCTCAGCAAATACATGCAGTCCACTGCGTCCGTCCACTATGGCGCAACACTTCCGTGTTTGCAGTCTGTCGAGCCACCCGAGGCGCAAGAACCTTCGTAGACACTGTTGATGGAACCGCTCGAGACATCGCACATCTCGCGGGCACATCGTTTATGCTTTGCCGCCGTACGGAAGACGGACAACATCTTGGAGTTGCACACTATCAATTTGGTGTCAACTAGAAGCTTGTGTTTGTTTCTACAAACGGTGTTCCATAATTACATTCGTGGGTAAGCTGTAGCCCATTCCTCTACCCTTAAAGCCATCGTGTCTTTTGCACTTGCTTGATCACCTTTGCTATTTTACCATAATCCTTCTTGCCAAAGCGTGCTTCATCTTTACGAGAATAAAATCTTTTATGATTTTTATTTGCCTTGATGTAACCTGAGTAAAAGTAGTTTTGTCGCAAACCTTTCCCCCGCATTTTTATTACTTCACGGACAGTCACTTACGTTTCCAGCTACACACTTAGTTTCGCTTTTTAGTAACATGATGGAGCTATTTAACCAGCGAAGTGACAAAGACGCAGCTGAGTGGAATAATCGTGCTAAGTATTGGTCTGACCGCATCACAAGTTGTCTGACCGAAGTCACGGTGACCTGCGTAGCAGATGTGTGGCACCTTTTTGCACATAATGGCACCTTCGTATTTGTGAAAGCCTAATGGCTATGGCTTCCTTTCATCGGCAACATTATGCTTGCAAAACAACGTTACAGCCATTTTGCCTTGTTGCTGAAACCATTGTGTATGCCCACTCTATCTAGCAAAACGAATCAGCGATCCAACTGCGCTCGCTGAATCTTTGACATTAAACAACTGGGCATAATTTCGTTGGTTTATACCATGTATAATATGGAGTATTGGTTATTTACGGTACTGCAGTTCTTTAGCGAGTTTGTGGCATTCGGGCCCGCGAAGTCATCACTGCCCTTCCACTACGAAACGTTTTCAGCTATCTTCTCCCAGCAAGCTGGGGTAGCATGCTTACTCTGCAAGACGCCAGCGCGATAGCATCGAATGTACTCCTATTTACTTGCCTTTAAAGCACTGCAGTTTCAATGACCCTGTGGTTAATGAAGCTGAGGTGCAACAAGTTGCTTTTACATCCTCGAACTGCTTTGGTTCACCTTTATTAGATAATAGGACTACTTACCTATTTCCCGTGATGCAGAGCCATAGGTTTGTGAAGCACCACGTTGGCTTTTGTTGTAACAACTTTGTGCGTCAACGTCACCTGGCGTCGAAATACCTTACAAGCCTTCCACTACAACCCTTGTCAGCCCTTTTCTACTTGCAAGCTAAGATTACAAATTTACTCTGCGCAACACAACGAGATGCCCTTCGGTGTTTTCATATTCACTTACATATAAATCGTCGTACCAGCTCCGCCATTGTTTGCAGGTGAGCATACAACCACGTTTAGTTTTCTGCCACTCAACCTGTTTAGCCCCCTTTGGCTAGCAAGCCACTGCGCTTTTAATTACTTGGCGACGCGGCATCTTAGTCTGGCTTGTGCTTATTTCTACTTACACCATACTAATTGAAACTCGTAAATTACCTTGCTTTAGTTTAGTTGTAAAGCCACGATTGAAATTTCACTTCTCAACCTAGTAGAGCTCTCTGCTTCTAGGAGGCTATGCCGACGTAACTACCTGCGCGATGCGGCGCTATAATCTCTTATTTATTTGCCTTAGCTCACCTAACCAGTCGCTGTAACCTCTCAGACACTTGTTGCAAATGGGTATACAACCCATCTCTTGCATTTCATCATGCCACATGTTTTAGCATTCTGCTGCTAACTACCTAGGACGACATAATTTACTTGCGCAAAGCAGGGTCAGAGGCTTGGAGGTCTTCATTTTTACCTACCCTTAATGTGCTGCAAACTCTCTGACACTGGTGTACGTGACTTTACACCACCCCACTGGTCTTGTACGACTCAACTTGTTGCAGCAATTCTTTCGTTTCAGGCTAAGGCGATATAATTATCCACACGACCCAACACCTTAGGCTTGCATATTCCTACGTTCACTTTTATTTTAAACAGTGCAACGTGTCTGCTAATCTACTAAGACAGCGGGAACTTATGGCAGCGACCTACCGAAACTAAAGCTGGCTTGACGCTCTTATCCTAACAATCTCGGACGAATTACTTACACGCACTACGCAGCGCACCAACCACCGGCTTATTCATTCTCACCAAATAGGAAATAGTTGCAGCCGCTCAGACATTTTCTCGTAAATAAGCGTGCAGCTCTATATGTTGCTTTTCCCTACTCAAGCTGCTTCAGCTGTTTCTTTAGCAAGAAAAGATAACATACTTACGGACATATCCGCACCGATTAATGAATCCAGTCTCCGAAGAGTATTACCTGATCCGATAATCTTGCAATAATGGAGGAGCTTACCAAAGTTGCGATCGGCAAACACATTAACTATTTCATCTGATACTTCCTAGCTTGGCAAGTACACCGAACATACTCATACATACAGTACTGGTGACAATATCCCTTACCGATATGCCATAGACATGCACCCACGTATATAAACACATATATGCTTTATGTACTGGTTAACGTATAATATGTCTGCACCACTACTGATTTTACGCGCTTGTATTACCAGGATCATATCGTTGATGGCGTGTCTCTCACCGTCAAACATAAGTCATTTATTTACCTATTTATTTATGGGCGATGCAGCGATATGGCCACGCGTATAGCAATATTTAAACGCCCATAAGGTTTTGTTGCCTCTCCGACACTTTTGTAAAGGCTTGTACAACCCCAACCTTAATCTTCTACTACTCAACCTGTTTTAGCTCTCTTCACTAGCGACCTAAGGAGTCTCACTTAGTCTGCAGGACGCAGAGCCCTATCCTCGGATGCGTACATGTTCGCTCAGTGTTAAATCGCTGCAGCTTCTAATACGTACGTACATAAGCTTACAGCTCCAACACTTGCATTCGCTTCCTGAATATGTTTTAGCTGGCTTCTCCTAACAAGTTAGGACTATTTATTTGCTTTAAGCAACGCAGCACCAAAGTCTTAAATGTAATCATTAGAACATTCTTTTTAACTGCTGCAGCTCCACCGATACTTTGTTGTAAATAAACGTATAGCTCCACCGCGTCGCTGTCGCCACTGAACCTATTTTGATATTTTCTCCTAGCCCCTAGGAGAACTTACATATCAGCATGATGCAGAGCCATACCGGCTTATAAGCTTTGTTTTTTTAATTCTACGCGGTTGCCCAGTGATGCAATTTGATTACGAAGTTCACTACTGACCTTCCACCATACAATGAGTTTCAGCTTTTTCCCTAACCAGTTAGTATGACATACTTACGCTGAACGACGCGGTGTCATGGTCTTAAATAGATTTATATTAACTCAACTTTAAATCGCTGCAACGGCTCGGCCACTGTTAGTTGCTGAGCATACGGCTCCACATTTTGGTGTCGGCTAGGCATCCTGTGCAAGATCTTTTCCCCTGGCGTGCTAGAATGGCTTTCCTGCCATGCGCGACGCAGCGTCAAGTTCACACATATTTGGCGCAGGCGTATACCTAATTGCGTCACCCCCTTGAAACTACACTGTACAGTTTTGCCAGCACTGACAACTGGCTTTCAGTGCTCACTTTGCTTTAGCTCTTCTTTCAAGGCACATGGCACAACTGCTTCACGTTGCGCGATACAGAGCATCAGCCTAGAATATACCACTCTTCAGTATTGCTTTCTACACGGAAGGTCCCTTTCGGGCTGCTGTTAACTGATGTGTAGCCCTATTTCCAGCTGTAGCTCACACAATTTGCAGTGACGGCCTTCTCCTAGCAAGCTAGGATCACTAATTCAACTTGTAAGACACAGCGCCTTATTACCCATGTGCGACAGATTTGGTAATAATTGCGTAAATTTTACTTGCTACGTCGCTTTCCTGTTTGCGCAAACGACTGTTGTGTTTTTACCTCCTTTGTTTCTTTGCTCACTCTATATTAGCTTTCTTCAATTGGCAAGTTAGAAGGATATTATTATTCCGCATGTTGCAGCGCCTTAACCTTATATCACTTACTGCTTACGTATCTAGTTAATCTCTTTAACCTACTTGGCTTTTCACTGTAAACTAAACTACAGCCCCATCACTTGTGTACTTTTATTCAGTCGGTGATAACACTCCTCTCATAGCCAGCTAGAAAGACGCAAAACATTTGGGGGCCACAGTGCCTTAGCCGCGTTTGTACCGGTGTTACTTCCGCTGTACTTATTGTACTTCATTTGTACCATTGTATTAAAGTGGCATCCAGCCACCCCATGCAGGTAGTTGAGTGTGCTTGTTCCTTAAAGATTTTTGTAAGAAATTTAACTTTAACCTCCGTTGCAACTAATATTTGCTGCGCACTGTACATTGTTGCAGGACGTTCAGAAGTTCTTTTGCGTATGTATTAATTTTCTTTTGGCTTGCCTGCTTCTATTCCGTTGGCCATTTTCCAGAGGTTTTCTAGACATATTAACTGGCACTAGATATACCGTGCAGTAGCACGAGATATTCAATTCTTTAACATTCAGATCCTTATTCCTTGTAGTACGTGCTTCCTATACTTGTGTATGAATAGGAAACGGCATTTAAATGCTATAGATTAAAACAAATAAATAATTGACATATTTTCTACATGGCAAGGTGCCCCTGTAAATGTAGGTTAAAGCAGCTACAATAGGTATAAAGGTACAGGACTGACAAACAAACCTTCGAAAAAACTATGAATATACTTTCGTTCAGGATTTACAAATGGAAATTTGCCTACTAGGCGTTGCATCCTGGTATGAGTTTTTGCTGGTACAAGTAAAAACCAACTGACCAATATGTAGACGGAAAGTAATCCCTGGTAAGGTTGCGTTAAGTTAAGATTTGCTTACCCGCTGGGTGAAACAGCTTGGTACAATGGCATCTGACGATGCAATTAAGAGGAATACTTGTAAACCTGGTTCAAACTTGTTTACATGGCGGAAGGGAATTTTTTGGTTACTTGGAAACAAGTAGGGTTACTGTCATCGGCCGTTTGTGATAGTCAATCTATTACCAGAAAATGGCCAAATATACATCAGCCCAGAAAGGTAGTGGGTAAAACTTTAATTGTGTATCGATCAGGTATTCGGAATGCAACAATCGTCCAGGTTAGCGGATTATAAGTAAGCCGTAATGTCAACAAGCAACCTCAACAGCATGATCCTCCTTTCTTGTCCAGATGCGCGAACCATGTGCCTATGAGAATAGGGATCAGCATAGTGAAGCATAGACCAGCCGAAACCAGTTTATGCATCTGCATGCGTCTACTCATGTTTATGAAAAGCTCATGAAAGCGTGTAGCGGACAGGAATAGACCCGTCAAATTACCAGAGAGAAACGCGATAAATATGCGCAAATACGTAGCTTGTAACAGGATGGTGCATGAATCCTTATAAAACCTAGCACCACGTAGCTTTGTTAGACAAAAATGCATACGCGAATTCTTAAAACACTTCGTTGCGGGTTCCTGCGGGCATAGTTAATTGCTTTAAGAGGAAATAGGTGCATGTGAAGAAAATGGGAAGAAGCGGAACACGAGTGGGAAATAACGAGAAGCAACGCAATGTAGTACTTGGTACGAAGAGGCCGGCAGCAGACACAAATGTTTCTGGCTTACGTAGTTAAAGAATTTATGGTAAGTATATGGTAGGTGAGCTATGGAACCTCTGCGGCTAATGTGCAGGTGTACATAGAATAGTAAGTCATCCTAGGGTGCTAGTAGTTGCGAGCTAGAGAAGACCGATTGACGGCCGAGCAGCTGGTAGAGCCGGAAACCAAGATAAAGCAAAGGTTGAAGGCATTTTGTCCAGATTTGGTCAACTGAGTATCTGAGGCAGCGGTGCACAGAGAAGTCAGGCGTCGGAGCTTGCTAGGAGTTGAGAGCTATAGAGCTTGAGTGATAAAACGCCAGGTTTGTAACTGGACTACCACCAATCCTAAGGGACGGCTTAATCGTAAATGAATAACGGAACCTGAAGTTAAAGCACTGCGACCAACTGATAAGTAATTCATCCTTTTATGCTAGGAGGTGTGCTAGGATGGACCGAGTAAGGTAAGAGCCTTGTTTGAGCCGAGTGGTCATAGTTATCGAAAGTTTACAGACCTTTGTTGAGTAACTAGTAATTAAACATAAGCGCACAAAAAGCTAAAGCGCAGTTATTTCAGGAAATTCTCACGGATTCCCTTAGACATTCTATGGATGCCACTTTCCATATATCATGCTCCACATAAACGAGTAAATAAGTATAGACAGAAGAGTCCTTGACCAAGAAAGTCCTACGTTCAATTGAGGCCTTACGATTGGCGTCGAAGTAAATAGTAGCCGTAAGCTTGCCGCCTAATATGTATGGTTTACTGCGAGACACAACTGCAGAGGCATGATCGTGTGGCTGAAACACTATGATCTGGGGAGTGTAGAGTAGGGTGCAACTGCATCAGTTATACATGGATGCATGGGATAAGGGGGTATGAGTAATTGTAGATACGGGTGTGTGTGCGTGTGCCTATGTTACTAGAATGTGTACTTGTGTCGCTGTGTTTGCGATGGATTTCGGCTTGGATATCAGCGTGTGCACTATTGAAATGAAAGCTTTTTCCGCATGAACGACCTCTGTGGAGTGCGATTGATCCTCTATTTACGTAGGTGAAAAAGGTACTAGGAGACAGAGCACCATTAGATAGGAAGCTGAAGTGCAGCGGTATGTAGAGAAGGAAAACTTATTAACTTTTTAAGGGTAGAGAGCTATAGCAGGATGATTATTTGAGCGCCAGTATTGGACCTGGACGCATGTACATAATTAGGCGTGTATATTATAGGCAAACTAGTGGCAAATGAATAACGGGACATACAGTTATAGCGCTACTGCACTTCGAGAAGTAAGCCGTCCTATCGTGCTAGGGCTTGTAGGCTAAGTGTAAGTAGATAAAAACATGCGATGAAGCTGGAAGCCTATCCGATTGGTAAACATAGTCAAAGTGAAAGTAGGTCTGGTGAGAACTGAAGTGTGGGAAGCAGACGCAATAGATTACAGAGGCCCAATTTAAGTTTCTGAAACTAAATAAATAAAGGTATATTTTTAGAAGATTGCTAGATGTAGTGCTTGCGAGAGCAGCGCGATATAAAAATATAAATAACTGGTACATTTTTGACGGAATGAGGCACACCAACTAAGACATGATTAGGAATTTCAATGGTGTACAGTCAAAAACAAACCGGTCGCAGCGATAAAAGAAACTAGTATAGAAAAGCATACTTGAAGAAATGCAGGTACCGAGTAATATAGGATCAAATATATGCATAAAAGTCATGGAAGCAAGCAACAGTTGCACACAAGGACAGTCAGCGTGTTATGAATCTGGAATCGTAAAGTGCAGATTTCACCAGATGGATCATGTCACAAAGCCGTTAAGCAACATTTAATAGGAAACTGGTTATGGTGTCCAGATGATAGGTATGAAAACCACCAGGATTGTTGATAATTTGTAGATGGTACTCAGGATTTGCGGGGCATCTGCGAGTGTAGCGAAAAGACTGCGTCAGTGCGAGCGTTTATAATTATGCTCGTGATACAGTTGGATCCAGATGAACTTATCAAAAGATCGCTGAGGATTTTTCCATATGGGACTTTATTAGTAAGTGGTTGTCTCGATCGACCATATGGTACGGCGCTGATTAGTGCGTATAGATGACGCCGGTTGCGATGCTCTGTCCAGAATTTGGTGCAGTGCTGTATAGGGATAACCAAAAGACATCTGACCATAATATCGTGAAGCACAGTTCAAAGAAATTTGTGTTGAATACACTTCATCCGATTAAAGATGAAGATATAAGCAGCGTCGTCAGGGTGTGGACGGGTATTGTCGAAATTGAACCAGTGAACGGATAACATGAAAACTCTTGAGTTGGAACCTGTTCACTGATAACGTGGACAGTACGCAGCGTCTTAATAGCAATGGCTATGTAGTATGCTTGCGGTAGGCATTCCAGGAAGCATGATGATTTCGGTAAATCCGACCTGCGAGACGGGTATAGTGTGTAAGGTATGACAGCGCCAAGTCATTTAAAAGCCCCAGATAATAAGTGGTGAACCCAATTGTTCAGAACCAAAGGACGTATGGTTTGGGAAGACAAATCCAATAGAGCGAAACAGGGAGATCCTTGGACCTCGCTAACAGCTGGACCACAAGCGAGATGGCTTTAACATATAAGTTATGAAACACCAGGAACTTGGATATTTTGGAATGGTGTCCGTGAATATGCTTAGGAACAAAACCAATGGTTTAGACCTCAACGCAAGGTTTTCAGTGAAGTGATCCGCGCTTTTGGCATGTCTCATCCGAGAAGCAAGGAGCAGGGTTTTCATCTGTTCCTCATTAAAGGAGCACCAACTATACTTTTACTACCACCCATGTTCTCTTCCCCGAGGTCTGAAACGATCAACGGGAATTTACCAAGGCTCTAAAGTTACCTGTGGGGCTGCGACTGAATGAACTAACAAAGAAAAGGTGGATCGTATCAGACCTCCAACCCACTCACCCCCTTCCTGGTCTACTAAAACTGGTCAATTGGAGCTGGATGCTCTTATCTATGGGATTGTAACAGTCATGTCCTGTCTACAAAAAGCCATCAAACCAACTGATTAACACAACTCACTTAATCCATCCACGACAACCAACGTTGTGGTCCCGACAGTCAAATGTCCAATCACTCGCTTATGGCTTGTCACCCATCTCAAGCTGCTCAATCCACAAGGCAAATGTGACTTCTCCGTGGCACCAGCTGGGTGGTTCGAGTCTACTCCGTTCCAGCAAATGTTTGGTGACAGTAGTATAGGACGTGGTAAAGTTTCTCCCGGCAAGCCATCTCCCTATACAAAGCCATTAATGTCCGTATAACAGAACAGCGACGAGGCGGACGTGACTCACTTCTAACTAAAGTCTCGTCCCCATGCTTTCCCAACCAACCACACTCCCACCAAGGATGTCACACAACCCTTTTGACGCTATCCGCGCGAGCAATCGCAATTGCAGTGGCACGTATTCAAACTAAAAAACAGATGAACACATGCACTCTCACAAACATGTATGAACTCACAGCTCCACTATTCATGGCCTCTTTACCCCATCTGTTATACTTTACCCGACACTTAGCTGTACCTTTAACATGCTCATGCCTACATAGGTGTGCTTCGCATTACCCAAGAATAAAGAATTAATTTTGTTATTTACCTAGCACTCAATTCAGACATGAGTAAATAACTTAACGGTGACCTTGGATTTGTGAACAAGTAGAAAAAGTTGGTTGCGCGTACCTGATTGGGTTACGAGATGCTTTACTGTATAGTTGCCCGATAACTGGGAATAATTAAGTTGTAACTCATAATAATAAGTATAGTGGTGGTTATGCAAAGTAGATAATGAGACAGGTGAGTGTCCTAAGGAAAGGATGGAAGATGTTGTAATGAGGGTGAATAAGCAAGGCAGTAACAAAGATGGCGAAAAATTGTGAGAATGCAAGTAGTGGGGCTTGGTATGATTCATAAACTAAATGGCAAACATAGATACATAGGTAAAATGGGTGGCTGAATATAAAACGTAAAAAATACAAAACTGAAGGGATGCCAAAATGAAGAAGCCGAGAATAAGAGATGAACTAACGTTGTCGGCAGGTAGGAAACCATACTTGGAGGTTGGTTCAAGTTTAAGTGGGACTGGAACGATAGGATGTATCCCGTATGTGTTCCTTCTTGAGCGGGTAGGCGATCCAGGAGTTGATAGGAGTGCTCCGACTGCTTGATGGGCCTAAAAGGAATACACCCGAAAAGCACCCTGGTCCACCAATTTCAGACCCACGTTCCTTATATCAGCTGTCCCTGTTGTGTCAGTTACATGAACTAAGTAAGGGAGGAGGAAAAATCGAAGGTAAGAGAATAAGGGAAATCAGTTAATAGAAGAGAAAAATAACAATGGCGAGGAAAAGTAAAGAAAATAGAATCGGAATATGAAAACGGTTATTAATCAGGAAAAATGAAGGGGTTCGTGTTGCCACCCAAGAGCATCTAGTTGACTGTCAAACCTCTTAAACTTCCTTAAAAACATTTTCTGGAAGCAGGTTGCAGCGCTCGATGACTCGACGCGATAACCGTGTCTCCGCTCTGACTCGATTGGACCGCTGTTTGTCCAGCTTCATACAATGCCCGCGGAGACCACGTAGATTAGCAGGGCTAAATAGCCAGGACAAATCAGGGCCAACCTTCCCAGTGAACAAATGGTAGGTTAGGGTTAGGTCCCCTCTAATCCTTCGATAGTGCGTTGTCTGCATCCCAAAGTAAGTAGGCGTTCGGAGTGCGTTTGTCCTCGCAACCCCTTGACCAACCTATTACCGACAAGCAACACCCATTCTAGCGCCATTTTGTCCCCGACAAGGCATGGTGGACAGGCCTGGATGCAATGTTCTAGGTGGGGTCGCACAAATGCTGAGAAGAGCTTCACAAACACATCAGCAGTTAGGGTCCCGAAAGAACGACGGATAAACCACAACATCCGGAACCCTTTACTAGCCGCCTTCTTCCAGTTGTCTCCAGAGTGTAGTGTGGAACAGTGGACGACATCTAGATCGACCTGATGGGTCACGTGAGGAAGTTCACTGCCATCAAGCACATAACTTGTGGAGGAAGCAGACGCCCTGATACGCAGCACTGAACAATTTGCCCGGTTTATGGGCAGCAACCACAAGACAGACCATTCCCAGAGTCTATCCAGAGCTCGCTGAAAAGCCACAGGATCACCAGGGATATCAACATTATTCTAGAGCTTTAGGTCATCAGCAACTAAGGGAGATGGTACCTCAAGCTCACTCTGTAAGTCCTTCACGTAGGCTGAGAACAGCAGCGGACCTAGGACAGAGCCTTGCGAAACGCCGCTAAGTACAGCTTGTCGAAAAGAAAGACTGCTTCCCACACGAATACACTGTTCCGGTCCATCCAGAAAACTTGACACGCAATGGAGAGCGCGACCAGATATTCCATACAACGTCAATTTCAGTGAGAGTCGCAAATGGGGAACAGTATCAAAGGCCTTGGCGAAGTCAATGAACAACTTATCCACCGCATGCTCACGGTCTACGGCTTCAGCCCAGCTCTCCCGAGCTACCAGCAATTCCGTTTGACATGAAAATCCTTTGCGGGAACCATGTTGCTTGACTCTAAGCAGGTTAAACATATTTAAACGGTGCTCCACTATGTCTTGTACTATTTTTCCAGTAACTTAACGACTACGCTCGTCAAGCTGACAAGTCTGTAATTAGACGGTAGGTCTTGGGCACCGCACTTGAAAATGGGACAGAGGACAGCCTCCTTCCATTCGGTAGGCAAGACACAGCTGTTAAGTGACTTCTGAAACACACAAGTCAGAGGTCCACTGAGTTCCAATGCCAATTCTTGCAACAATTTTGGATGAACAGAATCTGGGCCGGAAGCCGTAGTCGGAATTATCTCTCTTAGCAACCGGAGAACTTGGGACTCAGTCACAGGAAGTTCATACAGACAACAGTCCTCAGAGACACTTGAAGCTAATTCTTTGATTAGCGTATTTGTTTCGCGGACAAAGGCGCTTGAGTATTGCTCACCAAGCACACATGCCTTGTCATAGTTGCTATAGACATGGGCCCCATCTCTTCGAAGCATTTCTGGTATGGGAATGTTTGGACCACACCTTTGTTTAACGTAATCGAAGAATCTCTTGGGATTTTTCAAGGCAGCATCAGCTAAGCTCTTTTCATACTGAAGGCGGACCAACCTAAGGTGTAGCTTTCACTCACTTCGAAGCAACCGATAGTTATCAGATGCACTGTTTGACGGAGCTGTTCGGTACGCTCGCCAGCATTTAGACCGCTTCTTTAGCATACCCATCCCCGCGGAATCTATCCACGGAGGCTGAGCTCTCAACCCCCATCCTTTTACCAGTGGGATGTGAGGTGCCGAAATGTCGATGAGGTGAGCCTTAAGTTTTTCCCAGGCTATGTGAACAGTGTCGGTCTCAGATATTACACAAGGAGATGACCTAGCATTATTCCGCATCGCTTGGAAGTCCGCGGCCCAAATGTTCAGGTACAAACTGGTGGTAGCTTCGCAAGGCCTGATGATGGTACATTGGAAAGACAAGCAAACGTTATCGCTAGCGCCAAGAGGCGAGTCGGAATTCATATCATTTAGAAAGTCAGGTGACTTAGCAAAATCAAGGTCTAATATGGACGGCCGCTGATTTCTCTTGCACCTAGTGGGGAGGTCCACGAACTAGTGTATTGGTACGTGCAGCGTTACGTCCAGCAGTTCTGTACCGAACGATCCCAGAGCCGGACTGCAAGGTAGATCATGAAAACATACCTTTGGGTGGTTGAAGTCTTCTAGCGCCAGACACTTGTTCGCGGAGTGAGTGCGTATAAACTCAATGATTCCATTGAAGGTGCTCATAGGGTTTCTATACACTAACACGACCGTAACCTGAACCGAGGAAGCGCGAAGCAAGACTGCGATAGCCTCAACGAATTTGTGGAGAGACTGAGAAAAGCCGCTCCTCAATGCGTCGAAGTGCTAACTAACATAAAAAGCTGCACCACCCCCTTGACGGCCAAGGGAGCGGTCAACGCAGAACAGTGCGTGGCCAGGCAGATATATATCGCCATCTGTGGTTTCTTCAGACAGCCATGTTTCAGTGAAAGCAAGTATACCTGGACGAGATTTGTCTGCGAGCAGACCCACCTCGCACATCTTGTACCTCAGGCTACGCAAGTTACTAAATACTACTTGAAGGAATTCGGAAAGACCAGCCATGGGGCTTGAGCAAGTAGAATATATTCTGGCAAGGCGAAAAACGACCGCCGGCTGACTGGTTTGCAGCCAGCTGGGGTTAGTGGCTGTTGCGGAAGATGAATAAGATTTCGAAGAGGGTTCTTTTCCTACGGAACTTTGCTCTTACCTGGATGAACAGTGATGCATAGAGGATTAATACTGAATGCACTAGTGGTAGCATGTTGTTGAGGTAGACAAGACCATAAATAAGGACCAACGATAAACGCAAAGCGATCAGACGATTTGTGGCTCCATGCCCTTGCATGGAAAACGAGAATAAACAACTAGTTTATTCTCGAGTGCATCGAAACATAGTAAGACATTCCTGCTCAAACTTTTAAAGCCATAATAATTCACAGCAGGTGCGTAGCTTTGGATACAATGTGTAGTAGTTACAGAACAAGGCGCTGGTAGGAAACAACATCGTTAGTGATGTGACCATAGTCTGGGATCATGTATGTGTAGTGTAGTGCTTAGCAGTAAAGGCGTGAACGTGATAAAGAAAGGTATGTATAGGAAATTATTTCTTTAATGTGTATAACAAAGAGTGAAATTAAGCCATAGTCAACGTGCCGATGTGTACTTTTGGGCTGTGACTTTATTCGAGTCACCCCGTCATGTTGCAAGGTAGTTATTCCGATATTTGTAACTCTTTGTAGGGAAAACACCAGCCAGGTGCAAACCCACGTGTTCTGGAACACTGACGTCGGTAATGTAGATGGCAATGCTATTGAATGATCGATTGAACACCGCGTTATTTGCAGTCGGATTAAGTCCAACTTTTTCCTATGGCTGACAGCGTGGCGTAGTCAGTGTCCGCCATCAGCCACTGAAGTCGGTCGATTTTGGTATTCAGTGTGTATAGGAAGTTTTCGAAAGACGGAAACCTCCAGGCAATTATTCGGATCCTAAAAATGCATTTTTAGTGGCCAAGCTTCCAGGCGAAAATTCTGTCCATTATTGTAGGTGGAGATATTCTTCCTTGGCAATGACCGGTTATTATAATATTTCACTTGCTGATGCAACTCAAAGTACTTCCTTCCGCTGTACTCTTGAGATCTCTGAAATGTGGAGAAGGGAGAAAATACAGGCAAAAACTGGTATCCGTACGCAACGGAAGAAGGCTCAGGAGATAGTCCCATATTAGAAATGAGTCAGTTGCATTAATATTTATCTGAGCTTTACCCAGTTTACACACTGTAATTTGGGGTCTTTCTACGAAATGTGGTTTGCGTATGGCTACGATGGAAGAAATAAATAAGGTACAATTTCATTGTAAGTAGCAGAGGACCATGTGCCGATATTAAATGGTGATCAGGAACAGATATGCAGAGGTCGGGTAACGAGATCCGATAATTGACATTGGCGGCTTGGCGCATAGGAGTGGAACAACCTCAGTTACATGTGAATCAGCAAAGAAATAATCGATAATATAAGCTGGTTTCAAAGGGAAGCGAGTGGAAGTTACAGATAGTGAAAAAGGTATGGAGAAAATTAGAATGAGGATCTAGTTGCATCAAAACGCAAAGGTATTAGATTCAGGTGGGCAACGCACACCTACCATGAAGCCAATTGACGGAGAGAAATAAGAACAGCTTGTAGAACCCTTTAGATAGATAGAGCGTTGCAAGAAGCATAAAAGACCTCCTTTTGTGCAAGCTACATCGAAGAAGGCAAGGAAAATGAGGGATAGTGGCTGACTAGCCGAACAACCTCCCCGTGGTGCCAGCTGGGTGGTTCGGGTAAATCCCGTTCCAGCAAATGGTTCGGCGGCGGTGTTCCAGGATGTGGTGGGATTTTGCCTGGCAAGCGTCCTCCCTATAACAATCCACAGATAGCCGTTTAACAACACTGTGACTAGGCGGATGTGCCTCGCCAGCAAATAAGGTCACTGCCTCTTCCTTTTCCGGATGATCATTCACACATCACGGACGTCATCCCATTCGAAGCGTTCCATTGATTTCCCCTTTGATGGCGAACCCAACGGACGAAACAAACACAGTCACATTTACCTAACCACACAACATGGCTACTTCCAAATACAGACACAAACATAGTTTTCCATGTCAACAGACACATACATTAATATGCTATTTGTCAAAATATACTAATTTGTGCAATTGCCGATCATACATGTCCGTATTACCATGATCAAGCCCTTGGTGAACTGCCTCGCAACGACGAGAAAAGACCATTTAGTTATGTATTTAAATAGTAAAGATGTCTTTCATTGCCACATTTATTAGGACCTCCAGTAATTATTGGATACCTACCGCGTCAAAGAATTAGGTAATAAACCAAATTGGGTATGCGTTGCCTACAGTCTAGGAAACGAAACATTGGGGAGATAAGGGGTGGCGCCTAACAGCCTCGGGATATCTTCAGAGATGTGGGGTGGTTTCTCTGAATCGTAGCAAAACCGGGGTAGAGAAGAAGGAAAGATATTGGCGCTAGTAGAGTAAGTGGCGGTAGTCAGCAATCTACCTTAAAAAGTCTTATAGTCCCTGGTGGATAAATTTAGGGTCAAAGTAAAATCAACAAACCAGCGAAGGTAGATGATGCGCACAGATTTGAGCGATCTCTGGTTGGCTTGTCAGCAGATTTTAGTCGTCTAAACGGTATCCGATGGTTAAGCAAGGGGAATTGAGTCAACCGTGCACCATTGTCAAAATGCATAAGAGAATTTAAACAAGTGAACTTGGTTGGGGAGCTGAGACCGATGGCTATTTCAGAAACAGAAGTTGTCCCGTAAGGTTAACCAAACATTATATATGGGAAACAGGCACGTTGAGATTAGCAGACAAAAAAGCTGATGAAATAGGTTTAAGTGATTTTGCGCGAAGAGTCGGCAGAGACGCCAAGTCGGAATCCGTTGTAGTCAAAAAAGTGTGTGTCTAAAGTTAGTCTTGGGCCAAAATGCTAGGAACCGAAGAAATATAAGAAAACTTTTGGTAGAAGCGTAAAAGGGCAAAAAGAATTCAGAGGACGTCATGGACATAAAAGCTGTTTAATCTAGAGGCAGTACTGCACTCCTAAAACCGAAAGCAAAATGTCATGTTAGTTAAAAGTAGAGACTATGAAAAGGAGAAAATGCTTTTAAGGTCAAGAGAGGAGCCTTAGTCAACAACTAGAACGGAAAGGTAAAGGAGGATGCGTGCGTCTGTTGTGGTCCAGAAGTCAAGTTGCAGGTGGTATATTAAGGATATATTAAACGCAAAGTGTCAAGACGTGACAGTTAGCTAATTATATATGGCCAGCAGGACACTTGTGTTTAATTTGCAGCAGCCTGCGGAACATATACTTCATTCTAGCTAGTTAAGTGATACTGTTTGGAAGATTGCTAGAGATGACCACGTCGGAAGCCGTGTTATTCGAAGAAGCGCGTTAAGATCGAGAGCTGGATGCCGTCGTGAACCAAAACAAAATTGACAAAAGCCATATTAATTTGGAGCCCCCAACTGAATCGAGAGCCAGGTCCTCTGAAGAAGAAGGTATCCAGAAAATTTAGAATGAATAGTTAAATTAGGAACTATGTAAATGAAGGACTGGAGGTTTTAGGGCCCCTGCTAATAGATTGAGCGTGACCTATATTTGGTATGCCAAAGAAGAGGTCTCCAAAAGCTGCAGGAATCCAGAAACAATTAGGGGATGAAGCTTTGGTAAGTAATTGGTCGAGGATCAAAACGGCATGGTCATAAGAAAAAGTTAAACAGGGAACTTGATTTCAGATTATAGAGCCAAGTAGATTACGAATCCGGATTTGTCCCAGGAGTTAAGGAAGGCTAATTAAGATGTAAACAGGTCTGGAGCCAAATGGACGTTGATAGGTTGGTGCTGTAGATGAACGATGACTGGATTGGTAAGGTCCAGAGCGTTGACAACCATAGAACATTTAGTGAACCAGTAGAAGGGTTAATCAGGAGTGTGGGATTATGTCGGGAAATAAAAGTAAACAGACGAAAATACGGGAAATGCAAGCCTTCGCCAGGGGAGTCGAAAGCCATGTGCAATTTAGTGGCCGCAGCGATTCCAAATGTTTAAGAATGCTAGGTTAACGAAGCACTGAAGCTTGAAGGACTCTTGCTATACGATGTTGGGAGACCTATGTTTAGTAGGTTAAAAGAGTGGTGTCCTTTCGATTGGGGCAACAGGTGTAACTCGTCCATGTTATAGTACGAATGAGGTTGGAAAACAAGCAGATAAAGTTAGGAGCGTGACGAAAAGACCCCTGAAGATAAAGACTGCCGGAGAGCAACGACTCGCTGCAAGTAAGGTGGTTAGCTTGTTGGATCTACTGCTTTTGTTATGTTTAGGACTTAGCGGTAAGGTACCAGTCAGCAAAAGGCAGACAGTACGTAGAAGCATAGACCAAGGTCTCAAGCATTAAGTTTGATAGCATGCCGAAAACCCGATGCTAGACCACCTATTGTGGCCGCTAGGATTGCATTTGAATAATAATATTAGTTATATTAGAGCGTACACGACACAACGGCTCAGTTAGAGAAGTACATTTGTGTACAACTGCAATAGAAGGTTCCACAGACAATGGCCGTTTCGCATTGCTGAAACCGAAATTCCATAACTTTTAGATATCATGGACTTGAGCGAGCGTCGGTATTGCAGCGTTCCAGGGAAAAACAGGAAAATTTACCTCATTGAAGAAGAGCATATGGTGGCTATTTTAAAAGCACTTGCATAATCTACAATTATCTAGCATAAGATAGAAATAAGCATTCTTCCCTGAACCAAACTACTGACGACGGGGCGAAGGAAGGTTAGACTTGCTTTAGTTGTATTTATTGGGCGTGCTTAGTTAAAAAGGATTCTAACCGTTACAACAGTAAATTGCATGTAGATTGACGTCATCAGGTTACCACCAACAAGTTTCTCACGAAACGCGGCTTTAGAGCACTTTGTTACTACCCGGCAACTCGTTTCAGGATCTATGACTAAGCTTCCAAATCTGGGCGCGCTAGCAGCCTAATGGAAACCTGCTTAAGTTTCTACGTACGCTAAGGAAGGTTAAAATGGTAACAAGCTTGTGCTCTGGCGCGATTGTTTAATTACGACTCTTTAATTTCAAACTTGGCTGTGGCTGTACCAACTGGACGACCCATCTTTTCTTTAGGTAAACATATTCGCTGAAGGGTTCTCGCAGCATAGAAGGAACACGAAAGCGTCAAGCACTGTGGATGGGCAGTTAGTCATTGGAGTACTTTATGTGATGGCGTACTTCTGCAGCAAGCACATATAGTAGTTCTAACGGCGCAATGAAAAACCCCGACCATAACTAAATGTCTAAATTGCTATTCTCGACAGCACGAGACCTGCTTGTACAGGATTGATGGATACTTGTACAAATATGTGTAAGGTTGCTGGTAATGTGTTATACCTATATGCATATGGATATATTACTAGCATGCTAGTATGAATAAACACACTGCCGTCTGCATTCATTTGCACCTAGCTGATTCTTTGAATTTCCTTTTCCTCTTGGAACGTTGCTTTACCTAGGTTGCTCACGCATTCGGTCTCAACCTAGTTGTCCTTAGTTTCACCTAAGATGCCTCTCGCATTCGTACTGCTGTCATCATCGTCGGTTTACGCGTCTCTCTTCAACAATCGTATTATTCGTTCAACTTTAGTCAACACGCTCTATTATATCGGACTCTTGATCCTGCGCGCGCAGAACATTATTCCTACCTAGTACTTGTAGTCTGCATCACACCAGCGACGTGATGTAAAGAATACGCTTGCAAATCAAGCATGCTAAACAAAATTACAAAAGTTTTAATGTATCACTGGCACCGTTGAGCGCCACAAGTCTGTGTTAGTGCTACTTGATTCATTGCTGTCTCTCTGTTTGGCCGTCTCTTGTCCGTTGCCCGTTTATTCCTGAGATTTCAACAGTTACATCCGCCAAAACATGAAGGTTTATTCACTGGGACTGGTCGACCAATCCTAGATAGCCAGCTGGTATAAACGCTTTATCATTTCTCCGGGAGATGAAGAATCCACACATCGTCCCAAATGGAGCTCTTTCCGTCATCCTCGAGACGCTACCTTCACGGGGTGTAAACAAATGGGTTTGGCTCGCCTCATACTCACAGTATAACAATTTACTCACTTGGAATATTATATCTACATGGATCCCCTGTTCCACAACCAAAGACAAACAATTCTGGCGTGATTACCTTCATTGCCTCAAACATTCCGATTCTCCATTCACCTGGAGCCTTCCTGACGTCATTTCACGGACAGCGTTGCGCTCGTATAAGTAGCTTTTCCGATGGCCTTCCATGGAGTTTTCACTTGGCCATGGAGAAAATCACACTTACATTTGAAGGAATTCCGAATCCACTTTGCGGAGAATGGCATTTTCGTCTGTTATGTACATAATCAACCACAAGAAACAACTGCACTCACCGTCCCCATGACATGTCCAGCGTGGATAGCTGGCCACGGTTTGCGAGCCGGATAAGAACATGATAGAAAAAGTGGGCCTCTATTAACAGTGTGTTTACACACCTGCATCATTATCATTCGAAGCTGCGACCCTTTTACATCATTCACCGGCCCCAACGACTACTGCCGGATCATTACTAAGCCATTCGGCCAACCAAGGAAGAATTTTGGCTGTCAACCAACTGCGAATAATAGAGTGCAAAATCGGTCTATACGTTGCATAGATGACTAGCACTACTGTTCAAAGGAAGCCACGGCAGTGTTACAGGAGGTGGGGGGTTTTAGCCTGGCAAGCGTTCTCCCTATAAAAAGCCACAAATGTCCACTTAACAACACTGCAACGTGGCGGATGTGACTCGCCACAAAATAAAGTCACAGCTATACATTTCACACTGACGCAGTCCTCAACCTTCTATATCCAACCTGTGCAACTGATTGCACTATAAAGATTTCATTGATGGAGCATAGATCATCTCGACTTCGTAATGGTCATTCGTGGCACCAAAATATTGTTTGGGCTGCTTTGCTCATGGATCACTACATGGCGAAATTACCCCCAACTTGTATCTTGACGCAACCGTTATGACTGATTTTTGCGCGCCACAGCACCATCATGTTCCTTGGTCTGACTATTACCTGACAATATGCTAACTCGTATGGACTAGATCTTGTCGTTTATTCCCTTCAGTAGAGCGAAATGTTTTAACATTCCAATGAAGCTATGCTTGTATGCACATTTGATCACGCCTTGGCAGGTGCGTCACATTTTGCCTTGAATAAACCATTTATTTATTTATTTACAGTTGTTGACCGAAGGTGTTAATTTGGTGCCGCCTTTTTTGAGGTGTTCAGTCAGGATTTTGGTAAAAGAAGGGTCTGAAGGAACTATTTGACCTGGAGGACCAGCTCACTTAGAGTATTATGAGTGCCGCAATGATAAACCAGATAAACCAGTTGTAAAGCTCATCATTTAGCCAAGCTGGTACTATTCTCGGCAATAATTCCTCACAACAATGCAAATTATATGACATGGAAGCAGTGGAATGTGCTTAGATTTCGGAAAAGTAGAGTAATATACTTACATCTGTAGTCCATTACGCAGTGCGTAGGCTTGAGCGTAACTGCTCTGCCGGCTCAGGGGAATAGGCCCCAATTCTTTTAAACTTGAAAGCATAGATGAGCGTACTCTAGTGCTTGGCTTGCCAAATAGCATTGCACCTTAGCGCACAAAACCGCCATATGCGTGCTGCGTTATGAAATCCCTTTCAATTTCGCACACCATTCTACAGCTAGACGCGTCTAAACTGCGCTTCATGCTAATAGCAGTTCATTAAGTTCAGGGGATGTACAATTGGCAGCCATCCACAGCAAGTCTGCGTTTGATTTGAAGATTGTAAAGGTGCTTAATATTGGACAAGCTGCCACCCAGGTTACTCGTTCCCGCAGATAATTAATTGTTGTTGATGAAGACAGGGTGCACAGTATTCATGATGTTGCTTGACCCCAAAGGTGGATCCAATCACTGTAAAATAGTTTACAACCCAGCCACTGCCTTATGTACTTTTGGCATGCAGGATGCTAAAGGTAAAAAACGAATATTTATTTTCAACATAGCTACGCACGCTTTCTGAGCATAATCAGAATAAGTTATGTTGTATATAACAACGTAATCAGCAGGTTCTAAAGCAGAAGCTATACAGATGAAGTCAGTAGTGTAGGCACATATTGCCCTAGGATTAAATGAGATTTATCTTCGCATGGTGGGGATGCAAAGCTAAGTATTACGGAGAGTATTGGACTAGAATTTGTGTTTGTGTGGAAGTGGTCCGATGCGGTTGTGTACACAGTGCAAGTCGGGTGCGTAAAGCACGAAGACCAAATTGTTAATACATTTTAAGCCTAGTGGCATGTCACTGGTGAAACGTGAAAGTGTAGTCCTATGAGAGCGGATACATGCACAGAACATTTGAAATGTGGCAACGGTCAGCTGACCAATGCGTGGTAGTGGCAGTGCGTTCTTGAGTGTTAGGTCACGTCCACCAAGACGCAGCGCTGTTAAACAGAGATATGTTGTCTTTAGTAAGAAGCACGATTGGCAGGGGAATACGTACCACGTCCTGGAACACTGATGACCGGTGCTATGAGGTTGACGCCTGCCACTTGACCGCTTATTCCAGCGCTTATTCGCAGTCACCTTTCGCTAGTATTTCCGTTGGCCGTGCGGTTGGCTTCTTCGGATTCCACTACGACTGATTGGAGCTGGTGAAGTCGGACAACTCAGGTGACTTGTGTCCAGTAAGTTAGCTTTCCGCATTCCTCTGGTGTGTTGGAATAGTGAAGTGTGAAGGGCTTCAGTGAGCTGTGATAATCCCGCAGCCAGGTAGGGTTCACAAATATATCCTCGGAGGTGCATCATGTAGATAAGGATATTTTTTAGAGGAGAGGAGAAAAGAAATTAAAGTCCAAGCGAACGGCCAAGAAAATTGAACAGGTCTATGTTAATGTATGGTTAAAACTTTTGTGCTGTTTTCGTGGTGGTTAAAAGCAATGGATGGACCGAAACATGTATAATAGCAGATCTGCGTGCCAGCACAATACCCTATTTTTGTTGAATGAGGGAGACAAATGCTGTCCGAATTGGTCTGGCATAAACATTATTTGCCCTGTGTGGAAATTGCAAGTAACGGCTTTAGTTACCAGGTGAATGAGCTGAGGGAATCAAAAGAGCATAGAAAGTAATGAAATATGCTGCCAGGATGTAGGCTGACTGCTCAGTCGATAGTGGTGGACCCTGCCATCCAAACATAAAAAGTGCTAGAGAAGTTGCTACGACTGGCTAAAGACCTATGAAACGATTAATGTAACAAGTTGCGTAATAGGATGCTAGAGAACTAGCAGGGATCTCTTGTGAGACAAAGTGTAGAAGACGTTTTGGCTAGTCCGTGGTAGCTGGACATATTTCCAAGCTAAGTTAAGGCGCCGTGACGGGCACCTAACAGGGAGTACACGGTACCTGGCGAGCAAGAGGGTGATAAAAGGGTTGCTTGTAAGGACGCCAGCTAGAGAGAAAGGCGTAAACGTGTAGGACGTGGAAAGCTAAAACTCATAAAATAATATTGATTGCTAGTGAAGCAGGTAGATTTGGACGATCTGAGGCATGGAATAGCAGTTGTCGACGGGCAACCAACTGAGAGTAGGTTGTTATACGGGCCGTAGTGCTGCGGCGCGCTATTGTTGAGGCGTCCTAGAACATCATAAAGGAAAAGTGGGCCTTCTGATCGTCACACTATGGGTGTTCGTGGTCTAGATTATTAAAAAGGCGGGATAACATCGAACAAGACGAAATACTGATAATGCAGAGCCTAATTAAGTGCTATGGTTGGTTTCGTTAACACAAGGCTCGAGAGACATTGCAAAATTAAAGGTTTGAGTGGTCAAGTAATCCAGGGAATGCTAAACATACAGAGGATGGTGAGCGCGAAGCGTGGAGTAGGTAAACTGCACAAATTATTGACATTGGAACCAGGTAACAAAGTAAAGCTAGGTGAGCACATCCACTGTCAGAGTAATTCACAGTTTCAGAAGCAGGAGAAATCAGAATCCTGACATGGTCCAAACGAATAAAGGACGGGCAAAATAGTGAAGTGAAGCTAGCGAGGACTGAGACATAGCACTGACCCTAAGAGTAATGATGCTGTGATTAATGAAAGCCTGCATGGCGTCTGCTCTAAAACTTGGCTCCTAGTCCCACACCATTACCTCTTACACCCTCGGGTCTACACTGGTGTGAGGTGTGCGTATGGATCTGTAGGCCGTGTAACGCCGACCACCTATGGTCCTTGCTTAAGTGCATCCGTCCCGTAGTCGTTCTATGGCGGCCACTGTAACAGACGAATCCTGAGGGAGCCGCCGCTAACCATATAGTTATATATAGTGCCGGAATGCTGCGCTTCTACTTGCATTCGCAATGTACCGCAGCAAAGTCAATTGCTTTCGGTCGGTCGTCCGCATACTAAGGGATTACACGAAAGCTTCCAGGTGGAGAGCTGACAGTGTGGAGCAGAAAAGCTTCTCGAAGTAGATAAAATCTGGGAATTTGTTTGATCATAATTTAGCGATGTCACGTCATAATATCGCTGATAGACAGTTACGGTTTTCAATGAGTAAAATCCACATTTTACCAGGACACAGCTGCGTGATTCATTGGACTAAGTTAATGCCGGACCACTTAGCCCACACTAGGTAGGATTCCGACGAGCAACCATGAGAAAGTATGTTCCTACTTCCTCCGGCGCTATAACATTAGGGTATTTGCGTAACTGGTTCAAAATTACATGGGTATTAAGCAGGGATTTCGTTTGATAGGGATGACGTTCTTTTACCCGAAAGCGTGGGCCAACCTGTGACATAGCAAAATGTATGGGCAAGGTGAACCCCGCGAGGTCTTTACGACAAATTGAACGGATGGAACTTGCGTGTTTCAAGCGACGCAGGAAAGCCGAAGTGAAGGCATCCACATACCCCACGATTGTCAAGTAAGTGTGATTTAAGACCATAGGAATCAGTTTTGAAACATCTACTGATAACCAGTGAAACAGGCTACACGGCTTTAAAAGCCAAGAGCTACAAGAACAATTCCGCTTAAAGTTATTTACCTCGTGCCTACCTTTTTCAGTAGGGTAAACGTTTAAATCATACCTTGACAGCAAACGTTGAACAGTCAGCTTGAAGTACTGTTTAAGAGCTCCGTGCTGGTGGAACTTGAAGCGCGCTAGTACCAATTGGACAGGCCGGCAACTAGTTTCATGCTGATGAACTGTCTTACACCCAAGCAGGATCCAATACAGCAAGATAATAATCTAAGTGGGAACATTGGTAACGTACCGCTACCGAGTTGCTGATTTTACTACATGAAGCAAAAGGTAGGAGGGACGATCGCTCTTCGGCCATACGTTAGAATTTTGTCGCCAATATAATCACCCGGGGTTGCATTTTTAACAGCAGTGGCGCTGGTTACCGCGGTGATGAATAAAATTATAGTGGTGCAACGCAACTCTTAGTCGGTTAGCTAAGGCATTGTAACCCGACACCTCCCAGAGATTTTCCTGCTGCTGGGAAAAGTAGTAGTGTAGACGAGGCCACCAAAATGAGAGACGGGTCAAAGGCGCAAACGTAGTAGCGCTGCTTACGCTTTACGACAAATAGCTGGTGATCCTTTCGACAAGTCCATGGATGAGAATATCAGTATAATATGGGCAATAGAATCAGCATAATTACTGTAGTTCTGGGTCACAAATGTATACAACCACTGCCTACAACCGCCGATTTAACAGGGAAAGCTGGGGTTTATTGTGTGTTATGCAAACGTCTGTAGCACAAAGGATCAACGGAAGGAACTGGCGTTAAGCTGTAAGCCTTCATATATACTAGTGGCTAATGAGACCTGGCTCGCCTAGGCACACTAACTCACTGACCGAGTGCTCTGGGCGAAAGTTTAATAGACATGAACCTAATACTAAGGGAAGTCTATGTATAATAAGAGCAAGAATGTTAAATGGACTCTTTGTTCTACGACAGCATCTAACCTGCAAGTTGTTGGGGCGTACTGAGCGAGTAATGTCAGTTGGACGTACTCATTCTTGTGTGACCAAACACCCTTGTGCTTACTGAGCTGCGAATATGGTGTCAAGCTGCTTGCTCAGAGGAGAAGCAGTGGCTAAAACTAACGCGCTATTGGCAACTTCAGCAGGCTGCGCGCACCTTTAAATTTTATACATATCACTGCGGGCACCTTACGATTTATTAGAATAAATGACTACAAGCACAGGCGCTTACATAGCATTTTAGCTTAGCAGCTTGAAGTCGCGTTGCATTTTCTCCTTTAACTCCAAAGATTGCACTAAATAAATCTGATTGTTTGTCAAATACCCACACTTATGCTCTCACAGGCGGGATGACCAATATGCCATTTTCTTTATACAACATCAGAAGAAGCGACTGTTGAAATCCCGACTCAGTTGAAACGCATGCAGCATCAGCCCTTATGATTTACCATGCGCAACATATAAACCGGGTTTCTGAAACAAGCGTGCTAGCTTAGAATAACAGTGTTGCCAAATCAGATGCAGAAATGTTAGACACTTAGATCATCTCAAAAGTTGTGAGGCCTGTAATAAGTACGAGGTTCGGGTAGGTTTTATTTTAGTGAAGCATCCTTAGGTTGCTCTCTTGCCTTAAGTGAGAAAACTCCTCAGAAAAGAAATTCACAAAACTGATCTGTAGTCCAACCGTTAAAATTAATGGACTTAAAGTTGGTTAAAAACACTTCTGGTGCTAATAGCTTAGATTGGTCGGCTGCGCCACAGTAGACACGACTAAAGTCCTTCACTAAGGCCTCATTGAGTCGATCGAGCGACAAATTGAAGTAACGATTTCATGAAAAGCTTTCAGGTAATAAATGGTTACGAGTTGGTGACATTATATACGTTACAAAGATAATACATTAAATGTAGAGAGACAAACAAAAGATTGTTTTGTACCCTTGCAACTCAAGTGTTAACAGCAGGACCAAAGCTATTGTCTTTTAATTCTAAGGATATCATTATATACATGCACCACCTCTTGGGATATACCTGCGACGTCCACCTGGCAACGGTTACAACACAGGTCACCACAATATTCCATAATTCGCACTTCTGATACCTCAAAGGAATTCAGGAAGCATATTTACCACTGTGCCTACCGAGATTAACCGCTCCAAATAGTCTCGCTCCAATGCGAAGAAGCTAATCACACAACCAACGGAAAACCATTAGCAAAACGTGGATGCGAGTAACCACGAGAAACATCGGTTAATAGTCCGCCTATCAGATGTCATTACCCGCCGGCAGTGTTCCAGTACGTGTTGGGTTTACACCTGGCAAGCTTTCTCGCTACATAAGTCACAGCTATCTGTTAAGATCGCTACGACCTGGCGCATGTGGCTGCCACCAATAACAACACCGCCCAGTACGACGCCTTAAAAATTGACAAATACCACATTTCAAATGTTCTACGCATATACCCGGCCTCATAGATGTACACATACTTGTTTGCACAATGACATGCCACCAATCGAAACACGTTTTACAGATTGCTCCTCATGCTTCCCTCACCCGACTCGCGCTGGGTAAACAACCCCATCGGCCCAGATCCTCAAAAGCACAAATTCCAGTCCGTTGCTTCCTGTGCTAATTAACTTTACAACTCGTATTCCACAAACAATGTCTCCGGCATAATTTCGATTGTGCTTGTTGAGGCGCGCCTCAATAAGCTCGAGGATAGCATCCAATCACATTTTGGACCATATGGGAACCCGCAACCTAATACATTAGTATTACTTCTACTTTTTGACCTGCTGATTATGTTGGTAGGTACAACAATACATTATTCCGATCATGGCCAGGAGGCGGGCCTCGTTATAAATACGTAAAGCAATATTTTATTCCCGACTTCATTGTGGTAGGCCAACTCAGGAATGACCAAAAGTTAACAGCCATTAGGTTGCGCAACCGATAGGGTACAATGCATTTAATTGGCTGTGGCCAAAAGTTGTGCAATTTGCAGAAACCGAAGAAGTGCTTATGAGGAGCGAAAGCGTCAGTGGGGTGATGAGGAGCAAGATTCATGTGTGCGTAGCGTAAGCAGGAAAAGCACAGTACGTAAAGTGATGACAGCACGCGAAGACTGAGAGTATAATTTTGGGGCCTGTCAATCCAATACTGAACAATTTTCTCTAGTCAACGCGCCAAAATGTAATTGTGGACAGTGGACTTGCTCAGTGGCGAGGCACCTCCGCCAGCTCGCAATGTTGATAAACGGACTTTTGTGGTTTTTATAGTGAGAACGCTTGTCAGGGAAAATCCATTACGTCCTGGAACCCTATGGTCGTTTGATTTGAACGGTCATGTACGTCTGGCAAAGCCTCTTATCAAACATTTTTTCTGTTGTTCGCAGTCTTATTATTATCTGTTAGCTACATTTCCAGAGAATGTGCGACCCCAAAGTCGCACATTCTCTGCTTTTATGTATTTGCTGGAGTGTGAGGAATCCGCCTCTAGTTCTCCTGACTGGACATTTGTAGTTGTGTCGGGTGTAATTGGTCGGTTTTAGTACATGGCCATGGTCCAGGTGAGTCGTCGTTGGGTAGTTCGTCCCACCTCAGACGGAGGCAGTTGCTCAGTCCAATCCGGGCTCTGAATTGTTTCCGACGTCGGAGAAATGAGAGAGGAACAGAATGTTTATTTATTTCTTTAAAGCAACGAAGGAGGATGGTGTTATTACAACAGTGGACTTGTCTACTGCGCTGTTGCATCGTGTTTTCCATTGTACATCATATGTTTCCTCTAAATGTTAGACCATAGGATATAAATAATGCTTGTTTCCACGTCTGTTCTTTGCGGCCCTGTTTGTCTCTCACCTTCCCTTTCTCCGAGGTCTGGAAATTCTTGGGTATCTGGGATCGGAATGTGAAAGAGCTTGTGCCTGGGACAGGACATAGAAACCCCCAAGGACCTACATAGAACACGGCTGTACAACAAGTGGATAAAAATGCGCTCACTACCACGACCGTCGTCCAGTAATGGTAGCTGGACATGACGCCTTTATACTCCTGCGAAGTATACATAATCCTGTAAATTCTAGAAGCAAGAAACGGAAGTTTTGCTCACCTGGACACGAAGAGGACGAAGGTCTGACCATCCATAGGCCTCGGCCATTATGGCCGCCCTGAGCAAACATAACCTGTTCAGCTAACAGAGGAAATTAGAAGGCATTTGACGGCGGTTAACCGAGGGTTAAATCAGTCAACGATCAGCTCTGCCAGTTTTACATTAGTGTACAAACGGATTTCTGACATTGTTTCAGGACGTGGTGGGTTTTTGCCTGGCAAGCGTTCTCTCTATAAAAAGCCACAAATGTCCGCTTAACAACACTGTGACGTGGCGGATGTGACTCGCCACTGAATTAAGTCACTGCCCACAACTACATACTGGCAAGCCGACCTGAATCCTAATGTAATATTTTCCTGACAAGTTTTCTCTACAAACTGAATGCACAGCCTGTTTACACTACGCCCATTAGAACCCAACTTGTCGTCATGTTTTGACGAATTTATACCTCAAGATTAATTTTACAGTTTCCAAAGCTTGGACAACTTTCGGCTTAATGCCGATTACATACATAGCAACGTGTTTGTTGCGAAACATAAATTGCTTGTAAACGTTGATCATGCCTGGTCAGGTGTGTCTCGGAAATTCGAGAATATACTGTTTATTTATTTATTTATTTATAACCAGTATCTTCTAAACTTTTGTAACCCTATTCGCCTACATACATGGTCAACTCGGAAGTACCGTACCGTACATACCGTTAACTATGTCAGAAATGCTTACTATCTTAACCTGCCTTGACCTCGATACGTGAGCGGAACTTGGAAACATGCACCTTAATGTTGTCAATCGCTGAGAAACTGCAAAATAGGACCTAGGAACAGTTAAGCATGCAACTTCAGGATGGTAGGCTACCGTCACACTAAAAGGAGGCAGCTGCGCTTAAACTGCACAAAGCGACTATGTAACCTTACCGGTAGGCTAGGTGATAGTTAATTTTTGGATGTTTGTGAGAAGTGTAAATTTTGTAGAAAGTAGAAGTCAAGATTAAAATTCAAACACAATAATTTGCCTCGACGGGAAATCGAACCCCAGTCCACGAATTTCCGGTCCGCTGCTCTACCACTGAGCTACCGATGGCTGCCTATTAGGTGCGTAAATTTTAAAACATGACTACTGCTTGGTGCGCGACGTATTGCCAATAACCTCACAGTACCTGTCCTGGTGTTGCACTTCTCACAGACATCCAAAAATTGATCTACCATCGCCCATTGGACATCCAAAGGACAGGTATTTCGCTCCTTTGGGAAGTGACGGGTGTGTGAACCAATCTGCAACACCAGGACAGGTACCTTGAGCTTATTGGCAATACGTCACGCACCAAGCAGAAGTCATGTGCTAAAAATTTACGCACCTAATCGTCAGCCCTTGGTAGCTCAGTGGTAGAGAAGAGGACAGGAAATTCGTGGACCGGGGTTAGATTTCCCGTCGAGGCACATTATTGTGCGTGAATTTTAATCGTGACTTCTACTTTCTACAAACTAGGTGATAGTTAGCCTGATATATCTTCTGCGCAAGTGCATGTAGAAAGTTTGGAAACTGAATGTGTGAACACTTCTCCCTATGCCTGTAAGGACCGGAGTAGTATGAGTTTATCTAGAAGCTATGTCTGCGTAGCTGTTGTGATTTTTGGTCAAGCTGTCTCGTTCCGATTTTTCTAAGGATAAATTGTTATTTCGAATAAACTGGTGCGTTTTCGCCTGGCAAACCTTCTTCTTAGCCATACATCTCGGTTTAGCAACACTGTTACAGTAGTTCACTTGCTACAAGCTAATGTTACTAACTTTTGCTTCTCCGGATTACCGTAGCCAAGAAACTTCAAGCATGTCTATTGGCGTTGTCGACGCAGTTAAGCCGCCAAAGTTCAGCGGCACATATAAAATCCCAGCAACACACTTGCACACGTGCGCACCTGCCTATATATATTTATATTTGTATATATTTATAAATACACTGTTATAGCAAACCGGCAGTCTGTACTTTCCTCCATCACTCGTTATCATGTTACCGTGACTACGGCTGTATAGACGTGCCTCACGTTGTCGAGGATAACCTGTTTATTTAGTTATTTGTTAATTAACAGCCTTGGATGCCACAAAACCTCACTGCCTACTAGGGAAGCTATATGACGTTGCATAAACCTTACCCTCTGGTTTGGAAAACAGAATTTTCGGTGGCAAGCCCACAAGAGGAGATGGCAATGACGTCAAACCCAGCATATGCACCATTCACGGTGATGTGCCCTGGTGTTCTTTTCTAGGCTTGTTACTGTTCGTTATGTAAATAAACAACATGTGTTCTTTAAATGCACCGCTACAAACTAACAGATGACCTTACGCTTATCAAAACGGACATTTGAGGCAATTTTAAGACACTTGCACTGTTCCGAATTGGATAACCTCGTGGGGCATACATGTTGCCAGAAACGACCGTAGGCAGCTTACTCCTGATAGCCATGTGAATGCATTGCATACGCCCTTCGAACACTTGACGTCGTGGTATGTAAATTCGTTGTTAACCGTAGTGAAATTTTAAGGAAAAACTATAAACTCTTCTGTACAATGCAGCATTTCGCGAATAAATCACGGAGAGTTATCGCGCGACCGTCAAATGTTACGCCGAACTAGCTCAACGACTTTCCTTCCTTTATAAAAAGCAACAACAACTCAATGCGGAATCCTGTGTGCAACCAACTATACGATAAGTCGAAATACTAACGATCAGGTTGCACGGTTAGTTGCATGAAGTGATGCGATTAACGCTTAATGAACTTAGCCATCCATGCCACGTTACAGATTGACACCCGAAATGTAAGTCAAGATACACTAAGGGCCACATAATTATCCATGGGTTGTCCTGTTTGTATTTGCTGCGGCAAAACATATGCAAGACTTGAGCTTTAGTTGAAACTTCAGAGGTCTGACTAGCCTGTGAAAAATTAAATTCGGAAGGTGCGGTTAGTAATTGGAACCAACACTTTTTACTCTAATAGCCTAGAGTATTGTAAAGGCAGTCAATAACTGTACTTAAGGAAGTGCCCTCGCTCTTTTTCTAAAATTATTTTAAATGACAATGCCGAGCTATGTTTTGTAGCTTATTTGTTTCTTTAACAAAAGGAGGAGAAAAAGCAACTGTGGGAGAGTAAGATAGCTTGCCCTCAAAAACAAAGAATAAAAAGCCACTTAGGCGAAGGTCTAGGTAATACTTGGCATGTATAAAATGTTTGTTAATCCCTTCGGAACCTTGGCCTCAAGTCTTGCAGCCGCAGAGCGACAGGCCATTAGCTATCTATTTGCTGAATGATTTGTCACATACGCTGCATACCGTGCTTGCTTGTAAACATAATCACTAAAATGTACGTATACAATGCTTTTCCGATAACCATGGGGAACGATGTTACTGGAAGATTATTGTTGACGATTGGAACATTGGAACATTGGAATGTAGAGAGCAGAAGGAAAAATCCTTTGTCAGCTCCATCGCCTCCCGTTCGTCACAGGGATCAAGGTGGACATTGCAAATCGGTTCAACTGGAACCGCTGCGTTGACACCAGAAGCAACAAGCTCCGAGTTTACTCAACAGGTAAGAATCCAATTGATATTTGCAACATTCCTCCGACTGCGCATCAACGACATACACAGGTAGCTTATTCCATTCGTACACTACTCTGGTAGACAGAGTGACATTACAACGGACCTGAAGTCTCCTTTGTTTAAACAATTTCCATTGGTGACCCCGAGTCGAACTGAAAGAATTGAGTGAAAAGAAATTCTGCAATTCAACTCCAAGTTCTCCTCCAACGATACGCCGTGTGAAAATCAAATCCCCGCGATCTCGACGGTAGGCTAGAGATAACAAGTTCAGGCACTAGAGACGATGCGAGTAAGGCAGGTTTCGAAATTCCAGAACAGATTTAGATCCTCTCCGCTGAACATTTTCAATCAAGTTGCATTCAAATTTGGAAAGAGGATAAACAGCCGGCAGTCCATACTCAAGAATCGGACGTACATGAGAAGTGAACAGAAGCCTGAAGATCTCCGGAGTCAAGCGAGAGAAGGATCATCGTATGGCGAAAAGCAACCTGTTGACAGAAGCGACTTTCCTCAAGGTATCCTCGGTCGATTTTAGGTCTGGGGTCCCAATGACGCCGAGGTCCCTCTCACGATTAGAGTTCGGCAGCAAAAACCCACCGATATGATAAATTCCGAATGGTACGGAGGCACCGATCGGAAGAACGGAACATTTATCATGATTTATGGGTAATTGACACCTGATCGACCAATCATGCAGCGAATCGAGCCTTGTTTGTAGTAAATCCTCTTCATCTGGACAGGAGACTTCCATCCATATCTTTAAATCGTCTGCGTAAATCAAACAATCTGCCCGTAGTACAGATGCTAGACCATTAATAAAGACTTTAAAAAGTTCAGGGCCAAGAACGGAGCCTTGCGGAACACCGCTGGTCATATTTACAGGGGAGGAAAAGGCCTCATTTACTTGCACACGGAAAGTGCGGTCATGCAGGAAATCAGTAAGCCAAGAGAGGATTTTCCTGAAACACCAATACTGCGAAGTTTGCTAAGCAAAATTTCGTGTGGAACCTTGTCAAAAGCTTTACTAAAATCCACAAATACGATAGCTAGACGCTTACCAGCATCCATGGATTTAGCCCACTTTTCTCGAGCTACCAAAAGATTGGTGACACATGAACGCGAAGGAAAAAACCCGTGCTGCGCGGCTGAAATGATCTTGAGGTTCTGGAAGTGCAGGTTGAGAGCTCGCTTAAGAATCCTCTCCATAACCTTACAGACGACAGATGTTAGACAAATGGGCCGATAATTCGCAGGATCTTGCCGATTACCTCCTTTGTATATGGGCTTGACTATGCCCGCTTTCCAGGCAAGCGGAAGACGCCCGGCCTCAAGTGAGCACCGAAATACTTGGCAGATAGGAACAGCGATATGTTCGGCCACAATCTTGAGGAAAAGAGGATGCAGTCCATCAGGTCCAGGGGAAGAGTTGAGATCCAACCCGCACAAAAGTTTGTATACCACAGTAACCTGTATGTCCATATCGCTGAGAGCGAAGAGCAAGGATTAATAACAATCAACTGACGGCTCCCCGTTGTATAGCCCGATGAATAATGGCGAGCTAAAAGATTAGCTTTATCAGCATCTTCGTAGAGCACGGTATGAAGATCGTGGGAATGCAGAGACGGTATTCCACTTCCGGCTCTGGTGCTCCTTTTCAAGTAGGAGAAAAGCGGCTTCGGTATAGACTTGGAATGTTCAGCCAGATGACCTTTGTATTGCTGCCGTTTCGTACGTTTTTTGAGGTACATACGTTCCGGACCAATTTATAATTGCTATAATCGGTTTCCAATCTTGAAAGCCTATAGCGATTCCAAAGTTTGTGTCTTTGGTTCATGAGCGATCTTAGCTCTCGGTCAATGCAGGGGGTCCTCTAATAAATGGTTTTCGTTTGGATTTGGGGACAACATCATCAATAAGGGACAACATTTTCGAGTAAACAAGGCTCCAAGCATTATCGACGTCCAAGTGCTGAGGAAGACTGCAATCCTGCTCGCCAGCGGCCTTCTTCAAGCGGTTGGGATAAGCACGCCAGAAATTCCGCCGATAGACACAGTGGTTGTGAATGCTCAACCGTGTGGTCGATTGAAAGGAAAGTAGGCAGTGGTCACTCCTCCCGATGGGTAGTAAGACATTCAAATCAGAAACATCCGATGGTGCAGGCGAAAGCACAAGGTTGAGTACTTGCGGCGTCTGATCAGGGATAATGCGAGTAGGTGCCGCGACACGTTGAATTAAATTGCTTTCAAGAACAGCTTCCAGAAACGTAGAATCGAAGGAGGCAGGTGCAGCATCACAGTGAAGAAGATCCCAATCAACTTTAGGGGCATTAAAGTCCCCCACTAATAAACAATCCTTATTTCCACCATGCTTCGTTAGAGAGGCCAGTAAACGATCGCCAGAACTCAGGGGACCTCTGTAGAAGACATCGAGAAGGAGAGATCTACATCCATCGTGAATACGACACCAAAGCACTACGGAGCAGTCATCACTTCCCAAGACGACATCAACTATATGGACCTTCAGATTTTCCTTCCAGTAGAGTATGACGCCGCCCCCGATCTCAAACCAATGCGACCAGCTCGGGAGAGACGGTAACCAGGAATATGTACTTCGGGATCTGGGATTTCTGGGGACAACCCTGTCTCCGTAAGCGCCATAAGGCCCGGGAGAAGTACTGCCGCAAGATGCACAACTTCATCTAGTTAATTACGCAGACTGCGCACGTTCGCAAAAAGTACGTGCAATCCAGTTGTTGATTTTAATGTCCGGGAAGGGCAAGAACTGGCTTCCAGCACGTTCTCTGCACTTTCCGAACCACGCGAAAATCCTCAATACGCAAATCGGTTTCACCGTTCGCACGGCGAGTTCTCAATTCATCGACTGCGATCTTCATTTTAACGCGGTCTTCCGGGGATAGATCCCGTAAGACGTGAAAGGGCTCCCCCTTGATGCGCGAAGTTCGTCGAAGGATCCGACGGCATTCATCTTTACTTTGGCATACAACCTTAAGGGGACGCACCTTGGAAGAATCTTCGTGTTTTCTGCCAAGTCGAAAAGCAGAGACGATATTAATCACCAGTTCCCCCTCATGGAATAGTAGGGAGATCATACGTTTTAGAAACAATTGGCCATCCAAAATTCTCCCTGCTGCTGTTGTCTTATCCGACTCCGGGGAGTTCATTATGATGAGACAACGTTCCCGGTTTGGGACTTTGGCGATCTCGGGGATCCGTGGCTTGGAAGGCGGCTTGTCCTGGAGCAGTTTCTCCAAATGGTCGATCCTATGAAGAACCGATTTCAGCCCGCGCTTTGGAGGTGACGCTTTGTCTTCCACAGACTTGGCTGTAGGCTTATATTTATACACCACGGGAATCCGGCTTGCGGGAGCAGCCACCGTGTTCTCCTTGACGACGGTCGCAAACGTCTTAGGCAGCGGATTACTAGGCTGGTCACTAGAAATGTGTGGCTCTGAGGGCGGGGCAGAAATTTGTTTAAGAACTGGCATGACAAAATCAGGGGAAGATTGTATCGCGCGCCGAAATAAAATAGTTCAAATTCCAATTTAGGACGATTCTACGCACAATTTGGATGCGAACGCCAACCATGCCACGAAAATTACACGGACGCCCAGAGTTTGGCTTTCCTCTTCTACGACCTGGGCCGCACACAGCCACCTTGGTAACGTATCCGCGTGAGCCACTTCTGCGAGAAAGCCGCCGTATGTAATACTCCCTGCGTTCCTATTGGATTACCAGACTGTATTTCCTCACACCTTGCTGCCATTTGCAGCGGTTATAAAAAGAAGCTTGTTGCCATAATTTGTGGGACTTTTCTCTGCATTGAGGACGGCTAACAAGACTGTAATAACCAGCGTCGAGCTTCACTGACAGGGGATTTTGAGTCTTCTGAACGCGTATTACATTTACCACACCAACGAATTCACTTTGGTGTAGTCAAGGTTATAACAGTGAGGTATTTATTCAGGCTGTTCTGCTTTATCAGCTTTTATGTTTGCAATCATAATTCGCCGTGGTGGCCTTGGAAAAGTGCGCGTTGGACGAGTGTAGATAGCTTAATTTTTGTTTCCGCGCAAAGACCATGAAGCTGCGATGTTCGAACAGATGGTGAAGGACATGCACGTACCACCCGAAATATTCTGTGAGCTCACTGATGAGCAAAAATATGTTCTGCATTACGAGATACGACAGGTTTGCTTGAATTCAAATATTTATTAGTACTTGCGAATAATAGGAGCAAATTCGCCGATATAACGAATGGCAGCGATCCACTGATAATGTTGGCAGTAAGTTTACTTATGATCAACTGCATGGTTTACATGCAGAAATGATATTTGTTTTTAACATAATCACGCCTAATTGTTTGGTAAAAGTTATACGTATATAGTTTGTCTGTTGCGCGCTATAAACATACGTGGATAAACGCCCAACAAAAGTAAAAAATATGAAAATAGGTTGTAAAATATTTTTATGATGAGTCGTTAACCTAGCTAAGCCAAAAATAAAATGCAAGATAAGAACTGGCTGGCGGAAAGTGGGGACGGGTGCTATGTGCAAGTGTAGTGAAAAGGCTAAACGGAAAGCGCTTAACTACATAAAAGAACCCCCATTCTGTAAAATAAGAACGCCGGACCTAACTTTCGGTAAAGCACGATTTTCGGTAGGCCGTCAGTTATTCGCACAATCCGGTCGGAAGATAAAACTTAGTCAGCACAATAATTCGACGCATTAGATCCTATGATCGATGAACGAGGCTAGCAGACCGTGTAGGACTAGTTAATACTAGTCCGAGACGATGCGCGGAATTAAGCGCGGATATCAGAAGGCAATTGGAGTCGGACACAGCGGACTGTATTCGATGGGTTACAACAAGAAGCGGACGGATGAAGCGAGGCAAGAGCGTACACGTGAGCGCGGGGACTTACAAGGCAGTTGTGTGTCGAGCCGGTTGTAAGATTAAAACAAGAAGGAGTAATGTACAATTGGTCAACAAGTAAATTGTACACAAAAGATAACAGTTATCTTTTTGGGCGCTACAGAGCTCCCCCCCTAGAAGGCTGAACATAGAAAGCCTTCGAAATCGAAAAGGAATGTTGAAACGAGGTTCGTAAGGCGAAATCGTGCCGAGAAAAAATGGGCGTGCGTTCGTGTAAATGGGGTTTCGTCGGAGTCCGCTGTGCCGTTTATGATTTGTTATTTATTGAATGCAGGGCAGGGTGCATTTCGGCGAGCCGTTGGAGCGGGCTTGTCGGACTACAAAAAACTGGCTAGCCCAGAAAACGGCCGACAGGACCTCAACCTCCGCTGCTGCCAAACGGTGCGCTTGGGAGTGGTCTCTCCCCCCGCCGCACCCCGCCCCGCGCCAAAACGACCCTCGTCCCACGAAGAAAACGACCATGGTCCCACGGAGAAGCGACCCTCGTCTCGCGGAGAAGCGATCCTCGTCCCGCGAAGAAGCGATCCTCGTCCCGCGGAGAAGTGATCTTCGTCCCGCGAAGAAGCGATCCTCGTCCCGCGAAGAAGCGATCCTCGTCCCGCGGAGAAGCGACCAGTGTTCGCGTCAGGGTCCTCGAAAGCATTCCTCGTGTGGGCCAGTCGATCGAAGGGGAGGGTTGGGGCATGTAAAGACGAGAAAATAGAAAAACACGCGCAGAAAACGCCAAAAAGAACAAACGAATGAGCTGCGTGTTTAAATATTTTTTGGTTTTTGAATATTTTTTTCGAAAAGGTTTTTCGGGGGGTTTTGATATTTTTTTTCAAAACGTTAATCGACCAAAAATGAGGCAAATATATACAATATCTACAAAGTTAAAAGTATTTACACTGTACATAGTCGGAGAAGCGAACGGGCTTACGTACCTCCCGACCACGGCGATTGGTCGTGGGAGGCGGCGGACTAGGTTCGGGTGATGTCGGGACTGCTGAAGCTTGCAGACCGTGATCGTGGTCTGGTTGGACTTCACTAGCATGCGGAAAATTGGTACGGTGAGTTGTGACGTCGCACGAGGCACTACTAGACGAAGTAGGCGAGGTAGTTTCTTCCATAAAGGCGGGTTTCAGACGGTCGATGGTGACGACTTCGTGTCGACCACCGCGGTCAATAGTGTACGCCTTACTCGCACGATGCAGCACCTTGAAGGGTCCTATGTACGGCGACTGAAGAGGCTGTCGAACACCGTCTGCGCGAAGAAGGACGTGTGAACACGTAGACAGCTTCTCGGGCACGTACACTGGTGTCTTCTGCGATCGAGGAGCGGGTGGACGTAACTCACGCATCTGGTGAGCCAATCGATCAGTGTAACTTCCGTAGTCAAAAGTGGAAGTACATGGGGCTGGTGCTACCAGCTGTCCGGGCAACCGCAGCGTGCAACCGTAGACTAGCTGCGCTGGTGTGGCGTCGAAGTCAGTCTTAACCGTGTTTCTTAAGCCTAGGAGAACGAGGGGAAGCGTTTCAGACCATGAAGGATCTGCGTGCGCACGTAGCGCTGCCTTCAACTGGCGGTGAAAACGCTCCACCATGCCGTTAGCGGCCGGATGATACGCCGTCGTCTGGACGTGGCGACAGCCTAAATCCTTAAGCAACGTGGCAAAGGTCGACGAGAAATGTGACCCTCGATCGGTGGTCACGATGGCAGGACAGCCGTATTGAGCTACCCAGCGCTCCATAAAAGCTTTCGCTACCGTTTCCGAGGAGCAATTTGGATAGGGACGGCCTCAGGCCATCTAGTAAATCGATCGATGCAGGTCAGTAGATATACAGAGCCTTTGGAAGGCGGCAGAGGACCTACGAGGTCGACGTGCACGTGATGAAAGCGTGCGTCTGGCGTCGAAAACGTGCCTAATGGGCTTCTCGTGTGCTTGTGCACCTTCGCGCGTTGACACGGAAGGCAAGCAGCTGCCCAGGTACGGACGTCCCGATTAACATTGCGCCAAACGAATCGTGCGGTTACGAGTTTAACCGATGCACGAACGCCTGGATGAGACAAGCCGTGCAACGCGTCGAACACGGTCTGCCGAAACTCGCGTGGGACGACTGGGCGCGGCGTGCCCAGAGATAAATCGCAGAGTATCGTTCCATCTGCTGATGTCAGCGGAACGGGTCGTATATCCAATGAGGGAGACCTGCGTAGTAGATCAACCTCAGGATCGTTGAGTTGTGCTGTGGCCATGGCTGCCAAGTCGATAGCAGTGCCGGCGTCAGCGGAGATAGCTTGGATGCGGGAAAGTGCATCGGCGACGGCGTTGTGCACACCTGAGACATGCCGTATATCGGTCGTAAACTGAGCGATATAGTCAAGGTGGCGCGACTCTCTAGGAGAGTATCGGTCGGTAGTCGAGCCGAGCACGTAAGTCAGGGGTTTGTGGTCGGTGAAGACGGCAAAGGAGCGGCCTTCTAGGACGTGTCGAAAGTGACGTATCGCTAGATACACTGCTAGTAGTTCTCTACCGAACGTGCTGTAACGAGATTCGGTAGGTTGTAGGCGTTTGGAGAAAAACGCTAAGGGCTGCCACGTGTCGGATACTCGTTGCTGCAAAACAGCGCCGACTGCGACGTCCGAGGCGTCAGTACTGAGGGACAGTGGGGCGGCCGGATCGTGATGCGCTATAAAAGCTATGTTGGCGATAGCCTCTTTCAGCGACTTAAAAGCAGCGCGTGCTGCGGCAGGGAATTCGAACTTCTTGAGCTTCCCTCGGAGAAGGTCCGTGAGGGGTTGCATCAGCGAGGCGCAGTTGGGTATAAATCGTCGGTAAAAGTTAACAAGGCCATCAAAGCGCCTGAGCTGTTTGAAAAGAATGAGGCTCGGGGTATTCGATGATGGCTTGAATTTTATCCTGCAGTGGCACAACGCCTGCAGAAGAGATACGATGGCCGAGGAAATTGACTGAATCAACACCAAACGAACACCTTTCTGCGTTGCTCGTCACCCCGTGTTGAGATAAACGATCAAAAAGTGTTCGTAGATGGCGCATATGCTCTTCTTGTGAAGAGCTTGCGGTTAAAATGTCATCCAGATACGCGTAAGCGAAGTCTAAACCGCGACAAACTTGGTCGATGAAGCGCTGAAAGTTTAGCGCGGCATTCCTTAGACCAAACGGCATGCGCAGAAACTCGAACAAACCAAATGGAGTCGTCACGGCAGTTTTAGCGATGTCCGCTTCGGCTACCGAAATTTGGTTGTATGCGCGTACCAAGTCGATTTTGCTGAAGATACTTTTACCTGCCAGACTGGCGGTGAGATCCACTATGTGTGGGATCGGATAGCGATCAGGCGTGGTCACCGTATTCAAGGATCGGTAGTCGCCGCAAGGACGCCAGTCACCCATGGCCTGCTTCGGGACCATGTGCAGAGGCGACGCCCATGGGCTGTTGGACGATCTGACGATACCAAGTTGAAGCATGCAGTCAAATTCGGCTCGTGCTGCCCGTAGTTTGTCTGGAGCAAGCCGTCTTGGTCGTGCGCTAACTGGTTGACCGCAAGTAACTATGTGGTGAGCGACCTCTGTCGTGACTGGCGGAAGCTCTGCAGCCGGTCGAACCAGTCGCGGGTGTTCGGAGAAGAGGCTCAAATAGTCGGACGGTGCGTCTGCGATCCGAAATACAAGGCTGATTATCGGGGCATCTGAAAGGACACCATCAACACCTAGTTTCGTACGATCGTCTAAAAGTCTGTGGCGACCAGCATCAACAAGCAACCCAAAATGGCGGAGGAAGTCGATACCGATAATTGCGAAGGGTACAGACGCAACCATGAAGACCCACTGAAAATCTCGGCGAAGATTGAGGTCTAGGTTCATCATGCGCTGACCGAATGAAGCTATCGGAGAACCGTTGGCCGCACGCAAGTTGTACCTAGGCTCCGAGTGCTTGTCGCTAGCGGTCGCTGGGATGACGCTGACTTCCGCTCCCGTGTCGATGAGGAAGGTGATGGAAGAACGTCGATCCTTAACGTAAAACAATCGGTTTGCTTGGTTATTGAATGATAAGTTTGTAGTGCTAGTATGCGGGCTATTCGTTTTCCCTGGGTCGTGCCTAATGCAGGGAGCCCGACAACCTCTAGCTCTTCCACCGTATTGGCGGTGATACCAACATACTTCTTCGACGGGCTTGACCTTATCTGACTGAGAACTTGTAAGGAAAATGTTGCGCTTTCGTGCCGAACGAGGCGTACTCGGTGCAGGCACAGACGAGCCGCAATGTACGGTAGCCAAAACGTGGTCAGCAAATGACCGTGGAACCCGCTGCTTCGAAGCCTTCATTGCTGCTATCCTGCTGCGAAGTAGCGCAATTTCCTCGTCTTTAGAGTCAGATCGGTCTAGCGACTGGGAACAAACATGGGAATCGGTTTTCATCGGTGTGAATACGTCACCGGTGTTACTGGTCGTCTGCTGCGGAAAACGTTCAAACGCAGCGTCTGCCTTGGTAACTAAGTCTTTCAAGGGTGCATCTATAAACATGGACAGCATTACCGGCAATGGCTCTGGGAGACGTGAAAACTACAACTCCTTTATCCCTTCTTCGCTCAAGAATAAGGGACCCTCGATGCGCTGAAGTTCGCGGAGCAATGCCGACGGCTTGCGATCTCCAAGCTTGAGACCATTGAGCTGCTCAAATCGTGTTCGTGCGCTGGGTCGTAACTCTTTCAAAATCGCTCGCTTCATCGTTTCATACTTTGCCTCATTCGATGGGCAGAGTAGAATGTCCTCAATCAACGTCACAACCGACGGAGGAAGGCGTGGGATGAGCTGATTGTACCTTGGACGGTCCGCCGTTATGCCCTTATTTTCTAGTTCGATCTCAAATATCTTAAACCAAACTTCTGGACTGTGTTCCATGAAACTTGGAACAGCCAAAGGAAGCATGGTTACGCTGTGAAACGACTCAGATGCAACTCTCAAAATGTGAGTCGAAAGATAAAGAACGAACAAAGTACGATAAAAGTACTAAAAGTACGCAAGAAACAAATGAATATAGGTATATAATCGAGAAAAAGGAACGAACTCACCAAAAAATACAAACGAGAAAAATGTTGAATTCGCGCGTGCGAATCGGGGTCACCAATTTGTAGGACTAGTTAATACTAGTCTGAGACGATGCGCGGAATTAAGCGCGGATATCAGAAGGCAATTGGAGTCGGACACAGCGGACTGTATTCGATGGGTTACAACAAGAAGCGGACGGATGAAGCGAGGCAAGAGCGTACACGTGAGCGCGGGGACTTACAAGGCAGTTGTGTGTCGAGCCGGTTGTAAGATTAAAACAAGGAGTAATGTACAATTGGTCAACAAGTAAATTGTACACAAAAGATAACAGTTATCTTTTTGGGCGCTACAACCGACAACGATTAACAGCAAAACACGCGTAGCCGAAACCAGACAGCGAATCGGAACCCGAAGAAGTCTTTTATCGGTTGTTGGTCAGTTAAAACAAAGTTGTACAATAATACTGGAAATGAGGATAAGAAGGTACAATTGGGAAGATATGTACAATCGCTACGGGGTTCCCCATAGATTGTGAGTTATTGAGACTTAAGCTTGATACTTGTGTGCTATTTATTGTAGTCTGAAAGGGAGAAGAACTGTACGCTTGAAGCGTGCTCGGTGATGTGATTTCAAGTTTGTGTCGTACGATGCTTGGGGTGCAGGAGAGGGCTCAATAGGAGGCGTACTTGGGAAGGTCGGCTAGTCGGTGACAGGATTTTCCGCGGGTTTCGGTAGTGATCGCGTCTCGATGTAAGCCGACTTCAAGCGGTCACTACTCACATAGCCTGATAACCATTTCTATCCAGCACGAAGTACTTCTCTTTCCAGGCAACAACCTTAACGAGGGTCCTCGTAATGCGATGTCAGAGGTTTACGGACGGAAACTACCCGCACGAGAAGGAAGGGGCAAGTGCACAAATCCGGGTGTACCTGTTGACTCCGAGGACTGATTCGAGGTGAAGTTGGACGAGTTGTACTGAAGTGTCGCCTCAGGCGTGTAAGGTACGAGATCGGATCAACTTCTTCAGTAACCCTTGAGACTAGAACCATTTCCTCAGGAACTTTGAGAGTAGTGCCAAAGACCAATTCAGTGGGAAAACAGCGGAAGGCATAGTAGCAGATGCGCGAACGACCTGTAGTAAGCTGTCTAGTAGCACAAACTCCATGGGCCAGCTCATTTTAATCGCGGACATAGGTCTGATTGCCGCAGTATCAGTGTCACCGAGACGACGAGTTTGGTTAAGCGATTGATTAGACGGTGTTGTTTCACTTCCACATGCAAAACATAGTGCTAAAGAAACTCGGGTCTAAAGATGAGTGTCTGAACTTTGCGACAAGGTTTACCCATTCAAAAGATCGTTGTAAATTAAGATTAGGCGTACGCGAACGCTGGCCATACGCGTAAATGATGGCTTTCTTGGCTGCTTACAATGAGCCGGTCACCTTTCCGGTACCGTTATTCAAATCTTGTTAGTTAATACTAACTTTAGCGCCTGTATCAACGGGTTTAACTGGTTTTGTTTTCCGATCGACTATGAAGAACAGGCGACTGTGTCGATTATCAACATCCCCTCCTTTACGTGTTAGTTGACTCGTTTCCATACGTGATGCGTTTGAAGGTAAAGTGTAGACGACACGATCTGGTCTACTGACCAGGGCGCTGAAAAAAACAGCAATGTACTGATCTAATCGGAGGATTTGAAGATGATGAAGGGTTTTTTATGACGATATTTTCGCGGCCATCTGCGCCCTTAATTCCGCTAACTGGGTACTATAGGTCGATTGGAACTTGCGAAATCTGGCAGTAATATTCCCAAATTCCGTCGGTTGTATCAGACAACTGGGACAATACCGCATGTTCACTAGCACAGAGTACGTTGCCAATCCAACAGGGTACTCACGAAACCACGTCTCCCGAAGGAAAGCGTTGTCTGCCGTGATGAATTTTGTCATTTTGCATATTTTGTAATAAATGAGATGGTTTAAGATAACCCAATTTGGTTCCGCTTAGACGTTTCCGAACTCGTTGCCAGTCTGACAAGCCTGCTTTTTTCAGTACTGCTACCTTAACCACTTCATAAGTTTTGCTGCTCTGACAGATCCAAAAGATTATGAATGTTGTCGATAACATAGAGAGGTAGTACCGTTACCACGTGGTCTAATTTAATCCGTTCGAGGTTAGCGGCAACATAGTGAACCAAGAATTAGGATTAGTATGGCAGAGAGGCGGGATAGAAAGTTTGACTTCACCAAGCTAGGCTGCAGAATCTAGCTAAATAACCTTATAGCGAAAGCGCTGAATTGAACCGGAGTTAAACCGAATGATAAAAAGGATAAGTAGAAATGTGGACCAAACATGCCGCTAATCGAAGAAAGCAAATTAAAGCAGTTAGTTCGCTTCAACAATTTGAAAAGCACGGAAAGAAGACGAAGGCTGGTAGATGCATGCATTTCGTATTGTCTCCTCAGTACCATTAACAATAACCGATATGCATAGATATAGCTAACAGTGAGTGCAACCAGACAAGCTTAAGGTGCAAAACGAATGACGGAAGTTCACACCTACGTCCAAGGCGACTTTAGGCTGACAAATAATTGTTTCTGAACACACAAGGCTGGCTTAATCCGGCTTATTGCGACAACCTCAGCAAACCGAAGGAAGCAGGGATTAGGGTGACGTAACACAACTTTAAACGCTGTGCCCAGCTCTAATTGGTGAGCCGAGTCTAATAGGTGTTTGCCTATCAAGGAAGCCGGCGGTCTGCGCGAACATAGAATCTGACGAGGGTAGGCAGTCTGAGCAACTTCACGTTGAACCCATTTTGGCACATGTTCCTTTATTCGGGAAGTCAGCGTTCTATTAGTTCTGCCTATGTAACTTTTTCCGCAGTCACATACAAATTGGTATACACAGTGTGAGTTGGCCCCAATGCATGCATCTACCATCCTTCGTCTTCTTTCCGTGCTTTTCGAAGGCAAATTAGTTACAAGCGCACCAATTATAGCGTTCACAACAATTACAAAGCGTCTTGCGCTATATATAAGGTTTGTGGATAAACGGTCAATTGAAGTTAAGTAGAAAAGCACAAAAATAAGCTAGAAAAAGGTTTGTTGTGAGGTCGATAAACTAGTTAAGACTAAAACATGGCCCAATAAGAGAAATAGCTGGGAAGTTGTGGACGTATGGTAAGTGGAAGGAACGCAGATCAAATGCGATTCAAGGACACAGCGAATGTGTCTGTGACTCAAAAAACCTTAGCAAAATTCACTAATACATAAAAAACTAGGAAGTTATAATATTTTGTAGTATATTTGAGACAGTCAAACTGGGCAATCTTCCGACCACTACACTTTCCTCCTTGCAGTTCTCTATGTGACACTATTACTTTGCTTTACAGAGCTGTTGTGTTTGGTTGCGCTGCTTTACTGAAATACCTGCCTTTTAACTTTAGAGCGTCCTTTTAGGTCAAGTGTCAAAAGCATATATACTGCCCATAAGTGGCAACCACATATGACTTAAAACATTTTTCTTTTTAGTGGTAAATAAAGGTCAAAAGAGATCCGGTGCTATGTTTTGCCTAGGCGTCTTGTAATCTACTTACTTTTTGCTGGAACTATAAATCCAAACTTGACCAATTGGTCACTTTCGTGACCTTCGGTACTAACAGTCACAGCTTTGCCGGTCACATGATATATCAAAGCGGATAATAAAACCCAGATAAAAAAGCGGTAGCTGCCAGTCTGTATTGAAAAGTTTCGGAACGTATACAAACTAGTAAAAATAATTGTAATTTTGTACCCGCCATTTGTCTGAGTTGCGGAAGGTAGTTTGTATTATGTCTACATGGCTTATTTTAATGTCCGCCCTGTCGAATTCTTAAATAAGACAGCATTCAAGGTAAGAATGTATGGTGCTGCTGTCTACACACACTCCGTTCATTACGAGTGACGACAGGTCTATGCTGTGAAGGGCATTACAGCATCCTGCGCGGTTGCTTTTTCGAAACGGCATGCCCCAAAGAAACACATTTCAATTACAGGATGGTTATTTGGAACCTCTTTGTTGCAGCTTTCACATATCCAGTAAATGCACTTTTCGTAGTCTCGAATACCATCCGCCATATATATATATATATATATATATATATATATATATATATGGCTGGCGGCATCCGGTTTCGGATTTTCCTGTCACTGTGGCCAGACACAGGACGCCTGCGCCTACAGAGGGACCATGGATGGCTTGCGCTGCACCACCCACAGCTCCAACCACACACCCCATATCCAGTGTAAACCCGAAGGAATAAAACCGGGAGGCATGCGGATGGGAACCACGTTTCATCAACGGAGCCGGCCCACACTCCTTCACAGGCAAACACAAGCACACTATATTTGGGAATCAAGCGCACACAAGGCGGTGGCTGGACCGTAGTCCGCTCCACACTGAGTGCATGGAATCACTCTTTGATCCTAACACGGCCACAGGACCGTGCACCCCGTCCCCTCCAGCAATGACCACCTGTCTCCTGGAGCCAGTATGGACGAGGTAGTGGGTAATAGACAGGTAGGCACCTTGTCAACATGCACATCAAGCGCAGCCACACCGGGGATATCAAACAACAGCCAAACACTTGAGAGAGAGAGAGAGAGAGGGAAAGAAAATAACTCGATTAATGCATACGGAAACGGTGACATAAACCTTAAGTTAATGAGCATATGAAATAAGTTGTTTATAAACGAATCATAGATAAGTTCACGAGGTGAGAAAGCATACTATACGGAAATGCCACGAACACAAAAATGTTATGAAAATCGAATACAATTGGCTTAAGCAAGGTGTGCAAGTTAATGGTATAGAATACAGGTAGACATTTATATGAGAAAGAAAGGCATTAAGGCAAAATTGAAAACCCACCACCTGAAATAAATAGACTTAGCATGCAAGCACGCGGTTAGTAAAAAGAATGCAGTGTATCTACAGACGCTGCACCGGTTTTGAATACTTCTCTGCAGGACCCGTCGTCGCTTCTGTAGTAGTCCGGAGTGGCCTCGCTCATGGCTCACTAAGCCTGCCTGACTAAGGCACTCGCGACCGCATGTTCTACAGCACCATGCGCTTGATGTCGATGGAGTACAATTCATCGGTGCTTGCCGCTTCCGCACTTGCCGCTTCTTCTCTGCATGTATGAGGTCTTTCTTCCGCACTTCGGCAACTGCCTTCGTGATTAGATGGCGCCATGCACCACGATCAACCGCCTTCGATTCCCATGATCTGTAATCAAGGTTAGAACGTGTGAGGCTCACTTTGATCATGTCCTGGTAACGTAACTTTGGTTTCCCCACGTGCCGCTTCCCAGTACTCAGCTGACCGTATAAGAGTTGTTGCGGTATCCGCGTCGAATCCATACGGCTCACATGACCGAGCCATCTCAGGTGTCTCAATAAAAGTATGCAGTCCACTGCATACATCCCACTTCGGCGCAAAACTTCCGTGTCTGCAACTCTGTCGCCCCAGCCGATCCGCAAAATTCGTCGCAGACACTGCTGATGGAACCGCTCGAGATATCGCACATCCCGACGGTACATCGTCCACGTTTCACTGCCGTATAGAAGAACGGACAGTACCATGGATTTGTACACCATCAGCTTCGTGCCAATGCTAAGCTGATGGTTGTTCCACACTCGGTACTCAAGCTTCCCGAATGCTGCCGCTGCCTTCGACACGCGAATACGCAACTCACTGTGTAGCTGCTGATCAGTCGACATCACACTCCCAAGGTAGCTGAAACGGGAGGTGGTTTCCAATCAGCACCAATGCTGATTCGCGGCAATATTGAAGATTGCACCTCCGGTGAAGGCTGAAAGAGACAGACAGTTTTGCTTGTGTTGATGGTGAGCCCGAATTTTGCCGCTGTCGAAGCCAGAGCACTAGTCATGTGCTGCAACTCATCCGCGCTGTGTGAAAACAACGCACGTTCGTCAACAAACAGCAACATACGGATAGTTGTCTCACAAACTAGAGTTCTCGCACCGAAACGACGGATGTTCAGCAACCCACCATCAATACGGTGCTCCACACGAACACCGTAAGCACAAGCCGCATCAAACGCAAAAGACAACATTGCATGAAGATATATATTAAACAGGGCAGGAGCTAAGACACAGCCTTGCTTCACACCAGAGACAACTGTAAAGTCATCCGAGGTCTCTCCAACCAGCTGCACCCTCGCTCGCATACCACTGTGCAGACATTCAATTAAACTTACAAGCTTACGCGGGCAACCAAACTTACCCAACACCAGCCACAATGCCTCGCGGTTCACCGTATCAAATGCCTTGGTGAAGTCAACAAAAAACGAGTACAATGGCTGGTGTCGTTCTCTGCACTTCTCTTGCAACTGACGAGCCGCAAACACCATATCTATAGTGCTGTGACCCGAACGGAATCCACACTGCTCCTCCGCCACGTTAGGTTCCACAACCTGACTGACGAGGCGGTTGAGCAGGATTCAGGCAATCATCTTGCCCACACAACTCAGCAAGTTGATGCCACGATAATTCGTGCAACATTGCTTGCTACCTTTGCCCTTGTACGGTGGTAGCACAAGGGCATCCTTCAGCTCAGGAGGCACCTCTTCCTCAATCCACACGCGTTGCACCAAGTGGTGCAGCGCAGTCAACAACGCGGGTCCGCCGTGTTTCAATAATTCAGGCAGGATCCCGTCGCCTCCGGCACACTTGCCGTTTCGCAGCTGAGCAAGTGCTCTCTGCGTCTCATCCAGTGTCGGCGTATCCGCCAGATTCGCCTTCACATCGTGCTGTTTCAGGCCGTTCAATGTAGGCCAGTCGATCTCTGAACGGTTGTTCAAGAGACAGTCAAAGTGTTTCCGCCAGATCTGCATTATGTCTACAGTCTGGGTGCAGGTAGCGCCTGAACTACCATCGATCAGTGTCCTCAGCGGCTCCAATCTCGGTCCATACACCGCCTTCAAGGAGTCAAAGAATTCCTTGTGTTGGCGGCGTTCGGCGTAGCATTCCATCTGCTTCGCCTTCTCCGTCCACCATGCATTTTTAATGCGACGGAGCTCTCGGGTCAGTTGCCGTCGAATTTTGCGAAACTGACTACTCTTTCCCAAGTCGCTGGGGTCTGCAGCATGTGCAGCAAATGCTGCATTCCTCTCCGACACCAATGCGCCAATCGTCGCATTGTTGTCATCAAACCAATCAGGCCGCTTACAGTTTGCGCGCCCGATGGTCTCCTCGGCAGCAGCTGTCACCTGATCGCGAATGCAGTGCCACAGGTCGCCCACTGTGGCTATGCAGTCCACATCACACAGGCATGCAGCCATCGCCTTCTCCAGCTCAGTACGTTTCGCCACAGTACCGAGGGAGAGAATGTTAAATTTACGCCGATTCACGGCGGGAGTGCAATACACAGATTTACGAAAATATATGTACAGTTTGGTCCGCACCAACTTGTGATCAGTGCCACACTCAGCTCCACGCAGTACACGTGCCATGCGCACTTCACGTATATCACGCTGACGTACGATGACATAGTCGAGCAGGTGAGCGTGACCACTCCGTGGGTGCGTCCAAGTTGCTATATCACTCGCACTCAGTGCAAACCGAGTGTTCGTGATCGTCAGGCCGTGAGTGGCACACAGTGAGAGCAGTCTGTCACCGTTCGCATTCGCTGAACCAATGCCATGCGCACCGATAACATCTGTCCACGCTGATGCATCACGCCCAACGCGCGCGTTAAAATCACCCAGCATAAATAGTCGGTCGCTCCTCGGCACAGACCGTATCACGGAGGATAGCTGAATGTAGAATTGATCACGCGTGTCATCAGGATAACACATGGTCGGACCGTACGTGCTTATAAAAGTAGCAATCTTACCTCTTCCGAGTCGTAGGCGAACAGTCATCAGTCGCGCGCTGATGCCCGTTGGTTCACCCACCAGCTGGCCATGGAGGCGATCGGATATTACTTATGAATGGAAGGATTTTGGTATTTTTGTTCGTCGCAATCAGCCGACAATTCAGATATGTCGACCAGCTCTCCGGAAAAGCACCAGACGGCCGTTTCGCCCTATTGGGGCTCATCAGTGGTGCGCATCCTTCGGTCCTCTGCGGAGGATCGAACCCATGACTGCTAGTGGCTCTTGCCAACTAGCCCACAGCTTATGCAACTGCGCCATGGAGGACGGTATCTGACTATCGTGAATTGTTAGCTAAATGCGATATAGCCCGACGCATCCTCCACTGCCATGCAGGCACCTGCCATGCAAATGACAGCGGTCGGCCTTCCGGCGTCAGGACTTCCCGGTTACGGCAGCTATGAATCGACATAGCATTTTGTGGAATCCGTACGGGCGAATTGGTATTACTTATGAATATTGCAAATCCGACCCATGTTCACGTGGTGCTGAGGCGGCGTTGCCCACCCAGTAGAATGTGTAGCTAGCAGCTGCTTCATGCCACTTACCTTGCTCAGCGAGCCGAGTTTCACTGAGCGCCACAATATCGATGTTGTAGCGCGCCAGCTCCATCGCGACCAGTGCAGTGCGTCGCTCCGGGCGCTCGCTGGAGTTCCGGTCCAGTAGTGTGCGCACGTTCCAGCATCCGATGCTGAGTGCTTTGCGCGCAGGCATACGACTGCATTGGTGGGCAATCTCACGCGAGGTGGTCGTTGTGCTTCGAAGGTTTGCTTGAGGGACTCCACCCGGAACCTTTGGCTCAATAGCCTGACCCACAAGGCAGTGGGTGAGTTGGAGGTTTGCTTGAGGGACTCCGCCTGGAGCCTTTGGCTCAATAGCCTGACCCACAAGGCAGTGGGGAGCAGATCAAGCTCGGGAATGTGATTTCAGAGACAGATGGGGATCTGCTTGACGGCCGTCACACGCAGCCTTTGAGGTACTGGAACGATTTATATATGTTTTGCGAGCGCAGTAGGACACACCTGCGACCACGGCCAGACGCAAGTGGGCTTTTGGCGGGTTTGCACTAATTTGACCAGGGGCTGCCTGGCTTGAGGCGGGCAGTAGCAAACCATTGAACACCCGGAGGTGTCCTCCCACCGTCAGAGACAATGCGTGGCACTCGTGCTCTACGCCAATCGAGCTGTGAGCTTATAACCCGTAAACCTGCTGTCTCCCATGGCTAGGTTTTACGGGAAGTGGGCCATCGACCACTTCCTAACCTCCGAAGAGGATGGACTAGGATACTGCCAGGGCGCCCACACCTGACAGGAGAACGACTCGGGTCCTGAGCCAAAGCCTTCGATTAAATATACACCCGAAGGGCAGCGGGTCTAGCACATGGTCAGTTAGCCGACTCATGCGGATTGGTGTCCTGGATCTTAGCAGGGAGAAGGGCGAAACCCAACTCCCACCCAGCGGTCTCCACGTGGAGGCGCCCAGGACATGAGACTATGGCGCAACAGTAGCAGCAGTGGGTAGACCATCTGTCAGGATCTAGCCACTACCAGCCTCAGCGCACCATATATATATATATATATATATATATATATATATATATATATATATATATATATACATTGGTTGGCGGGTTCCGTTTTCCGATTTGCCTGTCACTGTGGTCTCCACGGAGACAGCCACAGGAAGCCTGCGCTTACAGAGGGACCATGGTTGGCTTGCGCTGCGCCACTCACATCTCCATCCACAAACCCAATATCCAGTGTAAACTCGAAGGTCGGGAGGCATGCGGATGGGAGCCACGTTTCGTCATCGGAGCCGGTCCACACTCCTTCAACAAGAAGAACAGAAGCATTCCTGCCTAATTGGGAAATCATGCGCAACAGACGTACACAATGTCTTATGTGACTGGATCGTAGCCCGTTCCACACAGGATGCATGGAACCACTCTTTGAACCACCGTCACGAAGAAGGTGCATGCAATCCCCTCCAGGAACGACCAGCTGTCTCCTGGAGCCAGTATGGACGAAATAGTGGGTACCAAACAGGTAGGCACCTTGTCAACGTTCACATCTGGCTCAGCCACACCGGGTAGCCCAATCGACATCTAGCTCCTGAAATACATGAATACACAGCACGCAGAAAAACGTACAACATCCGTCGCCGTATTCCCATGGATTAGTAACTCGAGTAGGAACGGAAGAATCGCGTTTCTCCTCCATGTGCAATAGTGCCTTCTCCTGCACCTGGGCAACCTACCACTTGATCAGCCCACGGAATTCGCCCCGATCAAATCTGCCTTTGATTTTCAACGCCTGTAATCAACCTTAATTCGTGATAAGCGCACCTTCGGCAGGCCCCGTGTCGCTTCGCTGCACTAAGTTGACCGTACAAAACTATATGAATATCCTCGTCGAATTCATTCGGTATACATATATACATGGATTGGCGTCATCGGTAGCTAATGACGGTTCGAATGCAACATATGCACGTGTGCCTCTAAACTTAACTATGAACAACCAAAAACTGGATAGAGACCCATTAAACCTCATGAACAATAATACTAAACACGTGCAGGGGTTTGCTTTGTAGGTAAGACTAACAGGCATTTGCGCCAAAAGATGGGAAAACGCACGTACGAACTGTCAGTGTTTTAGACGTGAACAGAAATGACAGCCTTAATTCTTGGGCATCAGTATTTGAACGACACCAGTATAGGAATAGTGAAGCAACTGACATCGGTACGGCTACCAGGTAAAAAGATAATTAAACAAGAGGTACAGTAAACTAGTGTGTATTGAGGTGCTGTCTTTTGCTTCTGAATTCAGACTTTCGCAGCTGATGGAGAAGGGCGCACAGCCTGCGAATTCGATGGGTGTTCAATTCAGGCGCTCCGTGTCGCCGACCGCCGTTTAAGACTAAACTGGTCTCATCATTCGTGCTGATTCTCAAAGCATGTATTTTGCGTAAGCTTGAGCCTCGACAGAGGGTAATATTACACATTAGTCGTTTAGGCCTCGTTGGCGCGACAACAATCGCAATACTACAACAACTAAAGCCCGCTGCCAACTGTCAAACATTCGGCTTTCCAAACAGTATTCACACCAGTTTGTAAATTTCAAAAAAGTAACATGGCTGTCATCCAACTTCTCAACCGTTAACACATACAGCTGTGTACTTTGCTGTGACCGTAAGCTATTTAGTAACGAACTGTATCGTACGTCACGGTTGCAACCTTTCGGCACTCCCCTCCAATTGTCCATATGCGCCAATTCCTTTCCGATGTAATATGGTTGGCGGCATCCGGTTTCGGATTTTCCTGTCACTGTGGCCAGACACAGGACGCCTGCGCCTGCAGAGGGACCATGGATGGCTTGCGCTGCACCACCCACAGCTCCAACCACACACCCCATATCCAGTGTAAACCCGAAGGAATAAGACCGGGAGGCATGTGGATGGGAACCACGTTTCATCAACGGAGCCGGCCCACACTCCTTCACAGGCAAACACAAGCACGCTGTATTTGGGAAATCAAGCGCACACAAGGCGGTGGCTGGACCGTAGTCCGCTCCACACTGAGTGCATGGAACCACTCTTCGAGCCTAGCACGGCCACAAGGACCGTGCACCCCGTCCCCTCCAGCAACGACCAACTGTCTCCTGGAGCCAGTATGGACGAGGTAGTGGGTAATAGACAGGTAGGCACCTTGCCAACATGCACATCAAGCGCAGCCACACTGGGGATATCAAGCAACAGCCAATCATCTGGAACGACAAGATGAAATAAAACAAATACAATAATGCATACAGATACGGTGGCATATCTCTAAGCTAAATAAGCATATGAAGTAAGTTGGTTAGCAACAAATCCGCGATAAAGAAAAAATGTCCACAAGTTAGTTAAACATGCTACAAAACGCAACAGAGTTACCGAAGATAAGCGCAATTAATGTAAGCAACGTGGCCAGTTAATAGAAGAGTATTCAGGTAGGCAGAACAAACCAAATAAAGTGGAATGAAATTTAGCCAGCTTAAAAAGACCTAGTTTAAGTGTAAGTTGGTTTAGCCCAACTGCGGTGAAGAAGCATCAAGAATGCTACATCAGCCTCAGCATGGGGCACACTCCGATGTAATATACTAAGACACATACGTACCATTACCGTTGCCATTACTTTTGTTGGTCTACCCGGATGATTAGCCATGTTAAATTCAACTGCTAGTAGGTACCTCTGCGCTTCCGCCTTCAATCCGCATAGTACCGGCGTTTTCATAAGCACAGATACATTCAGTATGGCTGCTGAACAAGGGAAACATAGTAATGCTCACTCCCACCACTAACCTGTGGAGCGGAACATGAACTGCCGACATCAGGAAAAGCGGTAATCAATTAATTTTCGGGATTGTTCACGTGTTACGGATTTTCCAAGGTGATTTCTTTTCTATTGCGTGGTTTAACGTAGTTAAACGAGACAAAATCGTTGAACATTCGGTTCAAAATCTCAAACTTTACATTTATGGGTACTGTAGGCGGATAAGGGCTATTAACCTTTTGTTGCACGCGCACCCAGCGAACTGGAAACAAACACAATAATTTTCCAACCTAGCATATATCCATAGCAACAACTCAATTCGCTCGGAAGCTCCGCGCGGACGCCAAATGCGAATAAGATCATGGATAGACTGCATTTTTCTTCTGCGATGCTTTGGCTCCCTAAGCATCATGCTAGTTAGTATCGGGCACATGGTCGAGATAGGATCATGTAATCTGCCAATCAATTCAAGGAGCAGAATAAAGGTAGAAAAAGGAATAGCAGTAGGCTTGCACAGTCTGGTGAGCAATACCATGGAGCTTACACAGTGATGTAAACCGCGGACGAGTAATAGTAGGAAGATGAAGATGCCATAGCTCTCTGTCTCGGTATGTCACCATACTAGAATCCATTTGAGAAGGTAGCAAGGTCACGAAGGGTACAAAAGTGTAGTGGGCGATACATGCAGTAATCGCGAAACACAACCGAGTTAAGTAAGCCCAATAAAGATAGGTTACCTCTGGATCTTCCATCTTACACAAGTAAAATAAAGATACAGCATTGCACTGAGAGTAAAAGTGTACACCAAGCACGACTGACATTAGCGCTAGAATAAGGATGAGATGATGAGATGGAGTAGGCACTTTTTCCAATTTGCAGGATAATGTTGCGCTTAAGTCAACTAATTTTCCTAAGCTCAGCTAAGATAAACTCCGCGGATGAAGGACGGGAATTGTAGCTTTTATCACCTTAACGAATAACAAGTGAAACGGAGCATAAAAACCACAACCTCATCATGTTAATCGCTGGTCATTTACTTGCCGGGATTGTTCGCTTTTTACAGATATTCCTTTGGTTGCATGGTCCAACTTGGACATGTCCACCAGATTGCAACTTGGCCACCAAAGCAAGCAAACGTTGCTTTTGTACGCTTTAATCGGGAAAGTGTTTAGACGCTTTGGTAATGGTAAGGTATAAGTCAGGGTAGCCCAACTGCGGTGAAGAAGCATTGTATAGGTCATATCAAACCTCAGCATAGGGGCACTCGTATGTTGGCATCTGTGTTCGGATTACCAGTAAGACAAGTACAGAGCGCCTGCGTCCTTGCAGAAACTATGGGAGGTTGTCGCTGCGCTGCGACACTATATGAATAAGTGTAGTATCAGCGCCAAAGAAGGGCGTTCCGTTCTGACTCACCTTGCTCCATAACACTTGACGGATTTCACATGCACCGTCCGCTTATGCTAGCTAACACTTAAGTTATGGTATCCCTTCTACTACTAAGAGCCACATGTCAGTCTGTTGTGCGCGGTCTCACAGTTGGCCTGTTCGGCATAGCACCATCGTAGCCTCGCTTGTGACTGGCCAGACCGGCTGGGCTAAGACACACACGGCCGCATACACTACAGCTCCATGTGAGAATAGCCGAAGAATTGTATTTCGCCGGCAGCTGATGTTTGAGTGCTGCACGTTTAGTTTCCCGGCGCCCCAGCTGTCTTTCTTGCGCTTGAGCACCGGTAAGCGGGACGAGATCATGCCAGGTGCAGCGATTCGTTGCAATCTCCTCCCAAACCCTTAGGTTAATACGTACTCGGGCCAAACTAACCTTGATATTGTCTTGGTAGGGCAACTTTGGTTTGCCTGCATTCCGGCCGCCTGCTCACAGTTGCTCATACAACAGCTGCTTCGGGCTTCTCGTCACATCTATACGGCACACACGTCCAAGGCACCTGAGGTGTCGCAGCAGTAGCATACAGTCCATGGTGTACACGTTGCTTCGGCGGATCACATCAGTGTCAGGCACACTGTTTCACCAGTGGATGTGCAGAATCTGGCTAAAGGATTATTGTTGGAAAGTTTCCAGAAAGCCGATATCTTTTCCGTACAGTGTCCACATTTTTGATCTATAGATAAGGACCGAGAGAACAATGGATTTGTACACCATCACCTTAGTTCTAACAGTATGATGATGATTCTTCTACTCTCAATGTTCCAGTTTCCAAAAAGCCGCACTCGCCTTTGCTATACGAACGCGCAGCTCGTCGGTGATCTGTCGGTCGGTTGACAACGTGCTACCGAGGTAACAGAATGCCGACGTTTCCTGTAGTACTTCATCTACAATCCCTATTTCTGGCCTGAACATTGACTCCAATCCCCGTGCAGGCTGAAGTAAGCATCCGGTCTTTCATGTGTTTATGCTGAGTCCGAACTTGATCACCGTGGAAGCTAATGTAGTCGTCATACACTGCAGTTCTTCCTCGCTAAGTGCAAACAACCCACGGTCGTCAGCAAACAGCAGCATACGGATGGTTGTCTCACGCACTAGGCTTCTTGTTTCAAAGCGGCGGAGATTAAGTGAACTTCCATCGATGCGGTGCTCAAATTGCACACCGTCTTCACACGTGTTGAATGCGCACAACATAACAGTGTGGAGCTAAGATACATCCTGGCTAAACCCCCAAGATAACGACGAAATCATCTGAAGTCTGTCCACTCAGCTGCACCCTTGCTCTCATAGCAGTATGCAGGCATTCAATCTGACAAAGAAACTTTGCAGAGCATCCAAACTTTGAGAGAATCAGTCACAATGCCTCATGGTTCACCGTACCGAACGCTTTGGGGAAGTCGATGGAGAGCGAATACAACGGTTCATTTTGTTCACGAAAATTTTCTTGTAGTTAACTTGCTGCGAACACCATGTCGATGGTGTTTCGGCTCGAGCGGAAGTCACGTTGCATCTCAGATACGTTTCCAGTTCCGGTTCCAGTCTATGCGTCACAAGACGATTGAGTAGGATGCGTGCAAAAGTCTTGTCGACGCAGGTAAGCAAGTTGGTGCTACGATAATTGTTAGAGTATTACTTCCTTCCTTATCCCTTGTACAGCGGAATCCGAGGAGCATCACTCAACTCAGCAGGCACTTGTTTTTCCATCCAGACATCTTTCACCAAACGAATGATTGCGCGCCTCATAACTGGTCCTCCGTTCTTCAGCATTTTTGGAGGTATGCCATCAGCACAGGCGCATTTCCCATTAAGTAGTTGAGAAAGCAATCTCTGTGCTTCATACATTCCCGGTTTGTTCTCAATTTCTGCTAGTACGTTGTGCTGTTGCAGCACGTGCAGCATGTCCCAGTCAACTTCCGATCGTCTTGGGATGTCTGTCTGCACATTTTGATTTGCACATAATTGTATAAACCTGATGATTTATCCAAAACAGATGTTCGCTTACCCTGGCTTCTGACCAGACAATTACGTAGAACTCTGTGCGCACCAGCTTGTGATCAGTCCCACATTCAGGTCCACTCATTACCCGCGTTATGCGCACTTCACGCATGTAACGTTGACGTACTCCAGTAAGTGAGTGTGACCACTCTGTTAGTGAGTCCATTTAGCAATGTCACTAGCACAGAGAGTGAACTGAGTGTTCGTGATCGTCAATCCATGTGTGGCACACAATGTAGGCAAGCGCTCTCTTTCCAATGACCACACCAATTCCGTGCGGCTCAATCACCTCAGTCCACACTGTGGTATCACGTCCTACACGTGCAATGAAGTTACCTTACAGGAATAATCAGTCAGCCATTGGCACAGACCTTATAACAGAGGCCAATTGTAAGTAGAAATCGTCTTTCATGTCACCCTGATAACATGGTGGGACCATACATGCTAATAAATATTGCAAACTTACCATGTCTGAGGCATACGCGAAGCGACATCAACCGTGGACTGATACCAAGCAGCCTCCCCGTCAAGCGGCTATTCAGGCGGTCAGCAGTTGCAAACCCGAAGCCTTGTTCAGGTGGTGCTGCGTCGAGATTTCCCATGCAGTATGAAGTGTACCCAGTACCATCCTCTCGCAATTTACCCTGGTCATCCAGTCAGGTATCACTCAGCGCTGCGATACTAATGTCGTAGCGCGCAACCTACATGGTAACTAATGCGGTTCATCGCGTTGGTGGTTGATTGGTCTCCCCATCGTGCAGCTTGCGCACATTCCAGTATCCAACCTTGAGTGTTTGGCGTGCCTGCCTGTGGCAACGTTTGGCTGTTGATGCCGATGACGGATATATGGGTGGATTTGTCTTCTTCGGGGCTTAGGGCGAGATGGGGACAGGGACGAACGAATGAGGAGTGCTATGGAACCCGGGAAGAAGCAAGTAACCAGTGATGGGTAATTTGCGCTTAGGCATCCTACAGTGTGTGACAACTAGACCTTGGTAGTTCGACGAACAACGTCGACGTAGGGTGCTATTATTCTGAATTGGACTGTGCATTTTCAGTGGCAGTACGAGAATGAGGTTTGTATATTTACCAAGGAATCCAGGAACCAGTATCATGAGCATGCACCACTACAATATATGTATATATATATGCATGTAGGTAAGTGCATATATTTCTATAATGTGTAAGAAACTGTTCCTAAAATAGGAACGGGTCAGTATATATATATATATATATATATATATATATATATATATATATATATATATATATATATATATATATATATATATTATCGCGCTTCTGCTTGAATGGATATTAAAGCCAATTTTCAACTTCTTCAATATTCTTTGACCTACCTTGGAAAATTTCGGCAGATGACTTATCGGATAAGAACGTATATAGCACCACTTATAGATTTAGGAATATCTAGAGATTGGTATGAAATGATGCAAGGTTTTCCCATGCCTTGATTGATGTTAGTGTGCTGTTCCACAAGATCGCCTATCTAATGAGGCAAAAGTTGGAGCACATGGTTGTTCTAACCCTTGGCACATAAAGCATAGGCTTTTTGTTGCAAACTTTTTAATGGTCATCATGTCTCGTTTCTTAATTAGGCAGGTAAGAATGCGTTTTCTAATGTTATAAGTTGTGAAAAACATCAGACTTCCCTTCAGACGTTGCAGCCAGGGGAGCTCGATTTGAAGCTGCTTACAACGTTCGCTCCAACTTAGGATAGTTGTGCTATCGAACAAAGGTTTGGTGAATGACCTCTATAAATTTTCCATAAGCTTCCTGTTCATCTTCAGCGTAATGTCATAAATGAAGTCGCAGTATGCTAGAATGGGACGAGCAAGGGTTTTAATTAGTTTGAATTTGGTAGAGGCTATATGGATGTTTGGCATATCTTAGTCATGGATTGTCTGACTTTGGCTACTTGGTATTCAGCTTTGGCAAAAAGCGAGGGTCGGAAAAATACCGGATTACAAGATCACAGGTAGACTGCCGCATGTAGCAGTAAATTTAACTGACTCTTCGGGGATCAAGCAACTATGTGACTATGCTTGAACTGTCAGCAGAGCAATTTAGCAACCATGTGTCAGACCATTTCCCAATGGAGTGTAGATAATTTTGAATTAACAATAGTATGCGTTAAATCGCATCACACCGTACTTTATTGACTATCTCGATGTCATAAGCAAAGAGAAAGATTTGGCCATTTTTGAAGGAGCAATAGCAAAGAGCCAAATAACGTACCTTGGAGGAGATTGCTGGCTGTTGGGGGTGGTAAAGTTTGGTGGTCGCACGAAGTGAAAAGCTGTATCCGATTACCAATATCAGAGTAAAACCAACCGAAAAGAGGGTTCTGGATCCCGAAGAATTCAATCTTTTTCAATTACCACTTGTGTGGTACATTGTGGAATGCTTTTTCAAAGTCCAAAAATAAATCATTATTTTATTATTGAAGTCTATGGCTTCAGAAGTGTAATTTAGGTAGTGTGATGGGCACGTTCTGCAGGAAAATCCATCGAAGAAACCATGCTGAGAAACGGTAAACAGCTTCAAAGAATTAAGGAATTCGAACACAGCTTTTTTGGTTAATCTTTCAAATAGTACGTCGATGGTGGGCGTATGGCGAACCGATCGGTAATTAGTAACTATTTGTTTGGGACAGCCTTTTTTGCGTGGGATGATGAACGAGGTTTATCGTTGATCAAAAATCTAGCTAGTTCGTAGGGAAATTGTGAACACCTTCAACAAAGGAATTGGTAAATCTGGTCCACCCATTTTAATGGCACTGGAAGGGATGCCTTCTGAGTCGACCTGAGAGAAGATTTGTTGGTTTTCATTAGCTACTGAATCTTGGTGAGAAATAGTTCCAGATCACATAGGCTTTTGTTTGTTATGGATTGAGGGGTTTAAGGTATGGAATCAAATACAAAACATAGAGGCGGCAGAGAAGGCACTGATTGCCTCACAACTAGCAAATAGGTCACTAATGGTATTACCATGTACATCCAAGCGTCGCGTGAAAGAGGAATACTTGTTGTTGATTCGTTGGCGAAAACCATCGACGAATGTTTTTGTTTTGCAACACGTTGGTAGAGCCTTTGCTTCCTTGCTTTGAGTCGCATCGACTGTGCGTGTTTGATCCTAGTGGTCCGTGTGTGCACTAGCAAAACTATTTAAAAGTTTCCAGTCCTGTGAAATCTTGTTAGTCCTTTTTGCGTTTTCAGAGGGATTAAGCGTTCTTTTTTATTCTTTGGGGCGTTGGCAACACGTTTACTCTGTGGAGTAACCTGGGTTATTTCATAGTGGATATTGGCATCGTACTGTGCTACCGGTAGAAAGACATTGCTTGATAGGAAAAATGCACTTATTTCGGAAGAACGGACCAAATGTTGGGGGCATATGCAATCAATTCCATGCATCCAATCTCGTGGGAGTTGGTTTATATTGATATTTAATCTGGTATGGAAAAAGTTCAGTATGTTGTGATGAGTACCAAGAAGACCGTCCAGCAGATCGATGTTTGCGTCGGCGATTCCTACTGTACTTATCTAATCAAGTAAGTTATATCACATAGTGGACATATGCCCACCCTCCAGCCATGACAGTCGACAGAGAATCTGTATGTGCTAACGAAGCTGAATTTGGTAACAAAGTCATTTCCGGGAAATTGCAACTCTCAGCTCTTATTTTCTGTCTGCATGTAGCACGGATGCAGAATGTATTACCGAGCAGATAGTGACATCAGCAGTTGGGGCGTTCAGCGTGCTGTACATGCAACCGAAAAGTATCTGATATGAAGTGCTAGCAACAAGTAATCAAAGAGATTCCGGAAACTTATCTAGCTCATGATGATCAAGAGGCATTGGTGTGCATATTCAATGCAGCGATTTTTCCGAACTAGTTCGCTGTTTGAAAGGAATCCCAAGTATTAATATAGCACCATGTTTCAGTGACGAGGATGGCGCTTGGATGCTCAGCTGTGCAATCATGCTTAGGAAGTGAAGTTTGCTGTTAACAGATCTCACATTGATCATAAATAGAAAAAGCCGTGTGTGTATGCTAGTGGGGTTGTTGAGAGTGTTAGGTAAGGTTGAAAATTGAGGAGCACAAAGTTTAGGTATAGAGAGTGTATACAGTGATTCATCACCGGTCTCTAATGTATTTATGCAGGCGGGTGTTTTTGATCAGGGTTACTGGTAATACTGGCTGAAAAGAGACTTGATGCATGAAGGCGGAGGTGTTTCTGCCTTGGTAATGAGTCATAGTGTCATGTGTATAAACTGCAGGAAGATTGAAAATATATTATTTGTTTCTGTTGGATGCATTAGTGATGGGTGTTTGTTGTTCCACAACCGTATCTATTAAAAAATAATTTTAATTCGGTGGTGAACGGTGAGGGGCATTGATGTTTGTGGTCTGGTAGGATGTGTTGTTATGCAATATGCGGCGATTTTTAGGCAGTTATTTCTTTGTTTTCGGGTGTAGCAATCTGAAGGTGAAACAAAGTTTTGGTAGTGTAAAGGTTAACAGATATGGATAAGTAGGGACGAGTTGCTCTGCACTTGCTAGAATTGAGATAGCGAGTATTGTTATGGCAGTAATGAGAATGTTGATGTAGAACATTGGGAACTGTCGGCTTTTCGTAATTAAATGCCTCTTGGGGGTATCAGTCTTCGAAACCTTGTAGCAGTTAACGTTAGACGGTTTCACTAGGTCTTCCTTTGCCAAAAACATTTTCTAAGACAGCATATCGACAGAGAGAAGCAGTGGAAAGACAAGCGCCGGGCTCAAGTTTTTCGACATTGACTGCTGGATGCACAGAACGTTTTGCAATAGAAGCTGGAACACTAGTGTTCGATGTAGCTACCCTAGATGAGAACTGCCAAGGTTAACACCAGAGGCCCTGGGGGCTTCGGTTTGTGTTTTTATTCTGAGGCTTGGTGAAGTTGTCAGCCACAAGAGCATCATCTTTCTTCCCAAAGCGTCAAAACCCAGCTTTGAATATGTTTGGCTGCAACATTACTTATTTAAATGAGCAATATGTGATTCAAACGTGTCTCGATAGGACAACCATAGACACTCAATTCGTTTCCACAGCAGCGTTCTATTGGTCATCGGTGTTGACTTGATTTTCGAGTTTATTAATTGTAGCGCCCGGTGGCTTAAGACTGTTAGCACTAACGATGAGTTTGCGCATTTGATTTCGTCTTTTAATGTATTACGCTATTTTGTGGATTTTTCTATTTATACAATCAACCAAAGACTAACCCAATTTGGGTGACTGGCCGGAAGGGATTGCGGTCAACAACTAACTGCATCCAGATGTAGAGTCCTCATTTGGAGAAAGTCTGAATTTTGAGTGGAATTTAGCGCACATAAGTAACGAGCTGCACCTCCACGAGCAACTTAGAATGTGTGTCGCAACCTAAAAACAAGGAATACTCAAAAATATAACGCTCAAATTTTAACTACAGTTGCAAGCTGTGCCCGTGAATTCAGTGGCCAATTGATTAAGATTTGAATCACAGACACTTATGTCTCGGGTCTCAGTTTCAGCTCCGGTAACCTTTACCTTAAGAGTTCAAATCTGGGAACTGGTCGTGGGTTGCGGTGTTGAGAGAGAGAGAGTGGCTCGGAAATTTTCAGTTATGGGTGTAGTCCCCACACGAGCGAAGTGGATGAGATTTGCCTCAACACAAACCGTGGTCCCAAGTGAGATTGAGTAAAGCAATCCAATTACACAGAAGGTACCAAGACCAGTAAATGAATGTTTAGCTACCACGTGAAGTTCTATTTGTAGAGCTCTGTTATATTAACCAAGGCGTAAGCCTTTAACCACTATCAGTCGCGCTTCACCTCTAGCTCAGGCTCTCTTTACTTTAAAGCGTTCAACTTAGGATGAAACAGGCCGTAAATTGTTAGGAATGAAGGGCATGGGAACTCCACTTTATTGAGCGTCATTGACAAGAGAGGAAATTATGTTATTACTGACCAGTTACGTCCAACTAAGTTTTAAAGCCCAAACCGCGGCTTTTGGCATAGAGTTAAGACAGTGTAGTTCTTAATATAAAGTATGTGATTTCAACATTACACACCAAATGTACCTAATCAACTTCCCTGAAAACCATGATGATCAAGCAGCCCAGTAGGTGCCAAGAGTCGTTAATCGGTATTTCTTCTTAAGTAATCACCGTAAAACAAACAACCTTTAGGGACAAAACATGCAATGCCTCGAAAATAGAGAAAACTGGCAGGTTATTATTGTGTTTCCGCCGACAGTACGGATAACCGATGCAGCCACTTTGGTCACGATACAGCCACTTCCCAAATCAGAAGACAAAGGCCTCTGGCGGGACTTGTATGGAGCACTCGGAAGACAGAATGTACAGCCAAAACATTGGGTCGAGAGAAATAGTTCATGAGAAAAGGACCTAATTGAAAGTTCCTGACTATAGCAACCACTAGATGCGCAAAAACTCGCTTGTTGGCTGAGCAAGTAGTGTGCTTACTGGAGATCTTCGAGGTAGGTCCTTCTGATTGGTCCACCTCAAGGTGAAACGAGGCCATTGGCTTACTCCCGCTGGTTAGTCAATCGGCTACAAGTGGCATACAACCGATTTTCTCCGGACTGCTGCAGACAGAGAGATGGCTAGCTTCGATGGTTGCTATGGCCGGGATCCGGTAACGCCACCCTAGCGAAAAGGGACCTACGACTTCCTCCTGGGATGCAGCTACATCCTGACGACGGACCACCGTGTGCGATCACTCCATCCTCGTGACTGCAAGCTCGTTCCTTTTATGGTCACAGGGCAAGGATCATTAGGTGGCTCCTGATTTCCAAGGTATATCTCGAAATTGTGCAGCAGCGTATCCAGTAGCAGCGATCGTTCACTGGTAGCCGTGTGAATGCTGGTAGGCCGCAGCTGGCTTGTAGGTCTGGTCCAAAACATAGAAACCACTCGAACTTTATACAGCACTTGTCTAAGACTGCAGTCGATCGAGCCTGTGGTCCACTGTGGTCCTCCAGAGCGATAGTCAATGGAACAATGGTTTATTACGGGTAAAAAAGCATCGCTTAACAAGTCCCGTGGAATGGAAATTATTGTGAAAATCAATTGCATAATAAAGTGAAAAGCGTTGTGGTGGACTCACCATAGACTTATGTGGAATAGCGGAAATGTTCGCGTATTAAACGTATAAATCCATCAATCCATTGGTTAGGCGTCTGGCAAGGCACCGTTTGATTGCGTTTTGTAGCCCCTGGCTAACAAATCATAAAATGAAATGTAAGTGGGACAATGCATCGTCAACACGTTTTTTAAATATCGCCAGATTGGGAGCAGAGACGACATAATTAGGGAGAGCGTTCCAAGGCTGGCACACGCGGAGAGAAAAGAAATTTCTGCGGCGTTCAAGCCTGTTATTCTGAATTGTCAGTTTCAGAGGGTGACCTCGTAGTTTAGTGTTGTGGTTCAATGCCAGCAGCGGACGGCAAATGTGGTTTGGGTTCTTCAGAATCTCGTAAACAATTATGTGATCCCCCGCAAAAGCCGATATCGAGTGCTGTACATTCTTAAAGATTTCAGTCTAAGCTGATAGGACAGATGAAAGAGGCCCCTGACGTTCTTGGTTGCTCGAGAGCAACAAGATCCTCTTTTTGTCACGGCTGCCACGTCTGAATAGCATATTCCACGTGAGGTCGCAAGTAGGCGTTAAGCATTTGGGGAAAGGTTGAGGGTTTAAACAGACCAAAGGCTCTGCGAAGAAGGCCGAAGTGTTGATTTCCGGTTCTCGTCGCCTTCACTGCTTGTTTTGAACACCCGAGATCTTCCTGTACCAATACACCCAGGTCACGCTCCTGATAAACCTTCGCCAAGGTGTGGTCTCCAATCTGGTAAGCGCTCACCGGCTGGTGACGCAGATGCATCACTTTGCACTTAGCTATGTTCAATTGAAGCTTGTTCCTCTTTGACCATTCGTAAATGCAATCTAGGTCATGTTGGAGCAGATCCTGGTCTGCCTTGTTACTAATCGCCCGCCATATCTTGACGTCATCGGCGAAAAGCAGGAAGTTTGAGGAGATGACTCTTGCCAGATCGTTGATAAACACCAGGAATAAACGCGGTCCCAGCACTGAGCCTTGTGGGACACCACCTTCCGCCTCAATCGGGTTAGAAGGTTATCCCCTAACACGTATTTGCAGCTTCCGTTGGTGAAAGAAGCTGCCAATGCAAGCAAATACAGGATCTCCGATTCCGTAACTCTGTAGCCGTTGACGTAAGATGCGGTGATCAAGGCGGTCGAAAGCTTTGGAGAAGTCCAGATATATGACGTTAACTCCGACCCCATCGTCAGCCACTTCCGTCCAACTACCTTGTGCAATCAGTAGCTTAGTGGTACATGACCGGTGTTTACGGAAGCCATGCTGTTCCGGTACCAAGATGTTGCATTTCTCCAGGTAGTCCATTAAAGCCTCAGCGACGAATGCTTCCATCACCTTCGCGAGCACAGGGAGGAGAGTCACTGGACGATAGTTTGCAGGATTGGAACGGCTACCGCCTTTAAAAATAGGGGTTATAATGCCATACTTCCACATAGTGCGGACTTGTTGTTCATCAAAGCACCTTTGAAAGAACTGTGACAGTGGTTCAGTTAGCTTGTTGGCCACAGCCTTCAATGCCTTCGGGCGGATGTTGTCTGCTCCTGGGGAACTATGCTCACGCAGTGAGAGTAACTTCATTAACACCATTGATGGGTTGAAAATAACATTTGTAAACAAAGGTGTCGGTAATGTGCTTGCTATTATGGGACAGGTAGATGTTGCGAGTTCAAAAATTGGGGCGTATCGCAGCCGCAGGGCATTAGCTGCTTCTTCAGCGCTTTGTACTCTACCGCCTGTTGTGAATAGTGGGGTTATTCCATGCTTCACTTTACGAAGCTTATTGACATGCTTATACAGCATTTTGTTGTTTGCCATGAACTTTTTGGCTAGGCACTGTTGCTAAGTTACTTTGTCCTCACGGACAAGTGCAGTGCAATGGTTGCGATGGGTCAGGAAATTTCCCCAAGTCTCTGAGTCGGGGTTAATCTTGTAGGCAGCCCATGGTGCATCCCTTATCGCCAGGCATTTGCGAGTCTCTAACTAAAACATTCTGTCCTGGGTGAAATAGACGTACTTGCGTCCTGTGTCGCTGCTTGAAGTACTTTTCAATTCTAACGTTCCTCTCTTGTGGAGCGATACGCTTTGGAAGTAGCAAAGAATTCAGAGTACGGAGTTTCCTGCCCATAAGCGCTTCTGCTGGGGACAGCTGGTTTGGCACTTAGGGTTTCGGTGTTGATCTGTACAGTAGAAAGAAAACATCCAATATCTCTTGTGTAGATTTTTCCAGTCTCATCTTCAACAGCGTCCTTTTAAGGTATCAGCAAAACGCTCGGCTTGCCCATTAGACTGTGGGTGGTACGGCGGCGAGCATGGGTATGTGTTACCGTTCTGTGTACAGTATTCGGCGAGCTGCAAAGATGCGAACTGAGGGCCATCGTCTATGATATTCCATCTTGGGCGAAAAGTATTCTCAGTACGCCAATGGTTGTGCCACTTCTTATGCGTTCCATGCAGAACGCATCCGGCCACATGCTGATGAAAGCAACGATGTGATACTGTTGTCCATTCACCAGAGCAAAGAATTCCGCGTGTACTTGCTGCCACGGTTTCGTTGAAAACGGCCAAGAAGACAATTCCGCTTTCCTGGGAGCCTCACTTACAAGCGCACGATTCGGACCATATTTCCCTAGCTTTTCCAGCTTCGAGTAGATATTCGGCCAGTAAAAGTAACTTCGCGTAATCCTTTCATGCTGTGAATGCCAGAGTGTCCACGATGAAACTGCCGTAAAATCCTTTGGCAATGCTCACTAGGGATAACAAATCTTTCCGCCAAAAGTATACAACTGTTGGCAATGGATAATTCGTCTTTTCTCCGGGACAGACTTCGCAATTCCCCATTTAGGTTGTCTTTCGGCCACTGTGTAGTATGAATGCTTACCGCTTGTTGTAGGACAGGATCGCGCATTGATGCATCATTTCAAAAGTTACCGGAAGATTTCTGAGCGTTTCCAACAACGCCCGATTCAGTTTTTTCTCCAGAGAGACTGCTGCATTGATAGATTCTTCTTGCTGACGATGCTGGCTTTCCAGTAACCGGGAAAGTGCCTCAGCTTGCCCAATGTCCTTTGTAGAAATATGCTTCACGGTAAGTCGTAGCCGAGTGGACGTAGTAGACCACCGCTGCAACCTGTTTGTCGTATGGACACGGATGTCCGACTTTGATCCGAAAACTACCAACAACGGCTTATGGTCAGTAAGAACTGTAAACTTCCTTCCATACATCATTTTCTGAAGTTTCTTTACAGTGATGACTATCGCCAATGGCTTCTTCCTCTATCTGGCCATAAGTTTGCTCTGCGGGAGACAGCGACCGGGCTGCATATGCGATTGCCTTTTCCGATCCAACTGGGAACTTGTAGGCTATGACTGCACCAATGTCATAGTTCGAGACGTCTGCAGCCACCATGATCTCCAAAGTTGGATCGTAGATTGTTAGCAGAAGGTCGGATAATAATAGTCTTTTTACCTCGTCAAATGAGCTCTAACATTCTTCGGAACATTCCAGTGTTTATCCTTGGTCAGCAGGTCATTGAGTAAACAACGCAAGTGCTGCATGTGCGGTAGGAACGGGCTGTAACGACAACTGAGTCTTAGGAAGGACCTTAGCTTTAAAACATCTTTGGGCGACGTCATATTCTTGATTGTCTCGATGTTTGCTAGGTCTGGACGCCTGCCGGTCCTATCGATTAGAACGCCGAAACCTAATCGACTCTTTGAAGAAGGTAGACTTCTCAGGTCAGAGTCTGAATCCATATTCCTCAACACGGCCAAGAACTCGATCCAACTTTACTGTATTGGCCATCAGCACTGTCTCCGACAACAATGATGTCGCCTAGGTATACGGTTGCTCCATCGACATCTGTCAGCATTGTGTCCATGATCTTCTGCAATACCGCTGGTGAAGACTTGACTCTAAACGGGGGACGGTGATGCCGGTACAAGCCTCCATGCGTATTGATGGTGAGTAATTCTCGTGAAGCTTCAAGTACCTCGATCTACACGTATGCATCAGAGTGATCCAGGCTTGGGAACCATTTACCACCACTTAATTTTGCGAACAAATCATCTGGGAGTGGTAAAGGGAACTGATGGGCGTTCAATGCAGCACTTAGACCCGTCGAGAAATCGGCTCATATTCGACGCTGACCTTTTAGCTTTTTGACCACCACAATGGGTGCTGCCCAAGACGAGTAGTTCGCCGTATGGATAACCCCTGCTTTCTCTAAGCGACATAGCTCCTGATCAAGCATTGATGTTGCTGCACAAGGTAGAGGGTGTCCCCTACGAAACATTGGAACAGTATCGGGATTAAAGCATAGTGAATCTTGTACTTTGGTGCATTTACTGAGACCTTCCCGAAAAACTGCTGCATATTTTTCTTTCTTAAGCGCTCGATAGCTACAGTTTTAGGAGTTGTTGTTTTGTGTATCTTGACGCTTGCACGAACGTGGTTGATCGGAACATCAAGTAGATTGAAACGCTCGATCTCGTCTAGACCCAGAAAATACAAATTCTGGTGGCTCGTGACGAAGATCGTTCTCTATGCGGCAACGTCGACACAACGACACTCAATCGACTTGACCAATCAATCTCAACTCGGTACCTGATACACCTTTTGCCTGCTGACTAGTAGGTTTGATTTCTGTTGACCCGACAATTTTCCACAGCCATTCTGATATGACCGTAATGTCTTAGGCCGTACTGATTTGCAAACGCGTCTGTCTTTTATTAATGTTTATGTTAAGTTACTTTTTACGATCTCTGACATTGTTAGTAAAAATGACGTTCACTCGTCTTTCGTGCATCATGAACCGGCCTGAAAAATGGCTTGGATCGGCAATTGGTTTCTGTGTGCATACGTCTGCGACATTTCTGGCAGGTTTGCTTGTTGCATGGACACCATCTAACAACATATCCGTCGCCGTATCGCCAACATGCTAATGGTGGCTTACCTTGAGGGGTCTTCTTGTGATAAGTGGCCGGAAACTTGTTCCTCAAAATGTGCTGATCATTATTACACGTTAGCTGGAGGTGGAAAACTCCTCAGCGATACAAAAGACAAAAAAGAAAAACAAACAGTGGCACGCTCGCTGAGTCCCCAGTAACGAATGGACATCGTTCCGGAGAGTTAACAGCTGGCTATCATGCCGTAAAAAGAGGGTCATATTATGTATCAAGTGTGAGATCGTGATTGGAGGGGGATGCTAAACAGGAGGGGGATGGACAAAGGAACTCACAACACAAACGCCATTGGGGCCGGCTCCAAGCCATATCAGCAAGTATGTCCAACCAAACTTGTTCACCGTCCTTAGGACCCCAGCCAGGCAGTCGGGATGCACCAACCGACGCCAACTTCGAAGTGAGGGTTTTCATTTCTCTCGACCAAGTTATCACTTTGCTTCCCCTCCTCTTCCAACCGCAACCTCAACGAGCAAACAATGCACCTCACGGGAGTCGGTGTGCTGGCATGCGCAACACGTGGCCCAGCCATCGGAGCCTGGTGCATGAGATAATGGTGCTGAGCGGTTTACTCGCTCTTTCTGCACCAAATACGCGACGTCGAACACGCTTATTACTCACGCGGTGCTCCCACCAGACATGAGCTACGCTGCGAAGACAGCGATTATCGAATATGATGAGCCTCTTTATGTCTGTCGACCTGATGGGCCACGTTTCACAGCCATATAGGAGAGTTGAACGGACGGCTGCGTTGTAAACTCTGCCCTTCAGGGCGAGAGTAATGTCGCGTCTGCGCAACAGGTGGTGTAGATTGGCTAAAGCACCTCCAGCTTTTGCTATACGGTTTGTAACCTCATCTTTAATCCCACGGGTGCCAATATAGCTGCCCAGGTACTTGAATTCCTGAACGACTTCTATCAGATCACCACGAAGCGTTAGCGCAGGGTTGGGTCCATGACAATCTTGGAGAAGCAATTTGCATTTCGATGGAGCAAAGCATAGCACAAAACGATTGACAGCCAGTGCTAATCGGTCCAGTGCTGTTTGGCACGTTTGGGAGCTGTCACAGATTAGGGCAATATCGTCTGCATACTCCAAGTCAAGAAGTCGCTCACCAGGGAGTAGCTCCACACCTTCTAGGTCGTGTCCAGCGAACGCTGTTTCCATGACTTCATCAATAGCGAAGTTGAAGAGGAAAGGTGACAGCGAGCATCCTTGTCTCACACCGCTGATGAGACTGAAGGGTGGCGACAGTTTGCCATAAACCCTCACCCTGCTATATGCGTACAGCGCTTTGATAATGTTTACATATTTATCAGGCACACCGTTCCCTAACAGACAGTCCAAAGGGCACGTCGATCGACTGAGTCGAAGGCACCTTTTATGTCAAGATACACGACAACGGTGGGTCGCCAATAAACATGGCGGTGCTCCAACACTTGACGCAATGTGAAGATGTGGTCGATGCAGCCCCGACCTCGGCGAAATCCGGCTTGCTCTTCACGAATCTGGTTTTCACGAGTGCCAGTCAGTCTGTGGAGAATGACAGAGGCAAGCAAGTTAGAGGCAATCGAAATCAGACTGATTCCTCTATGATTGCCGCATTCCAAACGAGAGCCTCCCTTGAAAATTGGGACAATGACGGAGCGGTTCCAGTCTGTCGGGACAGTTCCCTGCTCCCATAGTTTTACTAGCAACTCGTGTAAATCATTTACTAGAGCAGGTCCCTCGAATTTGAAGAGGGCTGGAGGAATTTTATCTGCTCCTGCGGCATTATGCAATTTCAGCAGCCTGATCTCACTTTCGACTTCTGTGCGTGAGGGCGGATCCAAGGAGACGGCCCAAGGAGAACGGCGCTCAATGCCCGAAGAAGCAAGCGATAATTCAGGTTGGTTAAATTGCCTTGCAAAGTGTTCAGCCCAACGCTCCAAACGTTTTGACAGGCTGTGGATCGGTTGCTGACTCTCGTCGCGTATGGTCTCGCTGACACTAGGTCTCCTGCTGCCTGTTTCCCCGTATCAGACGGAATAACTTACGATGGTTACCAACGGCAGCGGTTGTTTCCATCTCAGAGGCACTATGAGACCACCAGGTTTCACAGTCATTCTTCAGGCTAGCACGTAGTTTTGCCCTGAGCTTTTTCCAATTTGCTTTGCCACATGAAGACATATCTACTAACAGCAACGCTCGACGAATATGCCACCAGTGATCTTCGACGGTGTTTAGTGGGCGCTTACTCAGCCTAGATGTCAGCGCACTTTTATACACATTCAGAACACCTGGCTTCGCCAGCTGGCTGGTGTCAATTCCTTCACATCGACGTTGCGGACGTCCACCGAAACGCACCAGGTCGGCACAGACAAGTGCGTGGTCAGAGTCCACGCTCGTGCTCCAAATCGAGCGACCATTTTGGACACAGCCTCTCCAGCGGTAACTGATCGCGATATGATTGATTTGCGTCCATGGCTGGCCCGAGGCTGGTGACCGCCAAGTCACGCTTCTGCGGGTGCTGTGTCGAAAGTTAGTGCTCGCGACAAAGAGGCGAGCATCTTCACACAGCTGTAGCAATCGCTGACCATTATCATTACGAGAGTCTGCACCAAGTTGGCCGCCCAGATGAAGCTCATCAGAGGACAATTTTCCGACTTGGGCGTTCAGATCGCCAGCCAACACCATAATATCCGTGCTTCTTCTGCAACGAAGGAGCTCGTGAATTTGCTGATAGAAATCATCTTTTACCGAATCAGTGCTACAGTTTTTAGGGGCGTAGGCCGCAATGACAAACAGGCACCGTTTGTCCCCGCGCGACTTCTTTGCACGGAACGAACCAGCTAATCTAACGGCGCACATCCTACTGTTTACTGGGATCCAATCAATCATGGCAGCTTCAGCCCGAGGACTCAAAACAATGCCGACACCAGCTTGACCGGCATTTAAAGCTGCATCATCGCCAGACAGGCGCAATGAGAATGTGCCGCCAGTGTCTCATGTGGGGGATCTCAGGGTAAGCACGGAGCTGGGACTTTGCAGGCGTGTTTCTGATAAACAGCAAATATCGATCGATAGGGTCTCTAGTGTGCGGGCAAGTGCTACCTGTTGACCAATCTGCAGCAAAGTGCGCACGTTGAGGCATGCCAGTCTTAGCGAGACACGCGGACTCCAAAGGGAAACGGATGAACTAACTTTGTCCGCTTGGTTGAACATGGATTGGTAGACTGGATTGTAGCGAGGCCCTGCGATTGTGTGTATTTGAAATTAGAGGACAAACGACTACTGAAGTAAGCTAGGGGAGGGCCAAGAATTGGGGATTGAAAATGGGGGGATATAAGTAATGTTGGAGCGGGACGATAAGGATGAAGAACACAAGAAGGAGTATAAGAAGACGGGAAGGCCTGAGCAGTAGCATCCATACTCCTATCCACCCTGCTCGATGCAGCAGATAGGGTGCCGTTTATTATCATCTGCGACGGCCAGAGCATCAAGAAATTGTTGTAGAAAAGCTTCGTTGTATCGCGTGGGCAGAATACTGTCAGGTTGCCCCGGCCTAGACAAGAGAACGATTAGGGTTCTTAACCAAAGCCTTTGGTTTAAAAACCTGACCGCAAGGCAGTGGGTTTTGGCACTGGACTACGGAGCCCGTTTTATGAAATGAGGAGCCACCCTCATTCCAACCCCCAACCTGGAGGACCAGGAGGCTGAGTTTGTCTGACCTCTAACCATTGACCAATCTGGTATGAGTGGCTCTGAAGATGCAAAAGCACCACCCAGCATAGCTCAATGGATCTCTGAGGCACGCCAACCATCGCACCACAGTAAGGTCCAGCTTCACTGCGATGGCGAAATGTGCTGAACTGCGAAATCCTTGGTATGCGCATTCGTATCCTCGACCATAGCTGTATTGTGTTTTAAATTGGTGATTTACTGGGCCTCTGCAATGACAGCTTGCAGTGTGACATCCGGGTCTCGCTCCAACAACCCGAATATTCTGTTTCGGACCACGGCATCCCTAGGAGATTGCAGGCTGCACAAAAGTATCAGACACTCGAATTGGTCTTAATTAAGTGCTTTCAGCTTGACGTTTTGGCACTCTCGCTTCACTGTTGCTGCATGGCGTGGAGACTGACGCTGTCCCATTTGCACAGCTACAGTTATTTGTATCGATTAGTGCAAAGTGATATCGGAGAGCCAAACAATCCCGTAATTCGGGAAATTGATTCATCAAAGCTGAAATTTTGAGCACCTTTAGGCAAAATGTAATTGATGTAGATGTCGTGCTCCACAGTTCCGAGTTTACGTAACAGCAGCCGCACTTTTGATGCATTATCAAGATTTGCCAGCTCCGTCTCTTAATTATCTTCGTAACGTCTTAACCATGAATCGAAAATCTGTCCTGAAGCGGGATCAAAAACAAACTCACGGACTGTTGAATAGTGCATCAACGGAAGGCTTCTCAGCATTGTGGACTGATGTAGGCTGGAGCGGTAGTGTTCTAGTGAAAGCCGCGATCATACTCAGCTGTGCCGCCTCGAATTGCTGCTGCTGTTGAGGCAAACTAGCTTTCAGCTCTTCTGCCAAGATGAACAACTTGAGTAACTCTGCTCGCGTCGTCAGAAGCTGTTGTGTTTCCGCTGACAGTATGGGTAACCAATGCAGCCACTTCCCAAATCAAAAGACAAAGACCTCTGGCGGAACTTGTATGGAGCACTTGGAAGACTGAATGGACAGCCAAAATATTGGGTCGAAGGAAACAGTTCATAAGAGAAAAGACCTAATTGAAAGTTCCTGACTATAGCAACCACTAGATGCGCAAAAACTCGCTTGTTGGCTGAGCAAGTAGTGTGCTTACTGGGGGCCTTCGAGGTAGGTCCTTCTGATTGGTCCACCTCAAGGTGAAACGAGGCCATTGGCTTACTCCCGCTGGTTAGTCAATCGGCTACAAGTGGCATACAACCGATTTTCTCCGGACTGCTGCAGACAGAGAGATGGCTAGCTTCGATGGTTGCTATGGACGGGATCCGGTAACAGCTACTAATCAATATCTTGCTAGTATTCTTTGAACATTATTAACCCAGGAAGATTTAGGCCTAAACGTTCATAGAGTGAGCGTAGTTTCCGTGCTTCAGCATAAATTCTATGACGCTCTGTACAGCTTCTACCAATCAATGGGATTGACCGCGAAAGACAAAGATAACTTAATGGCAACAAGCGGAATCAACTGATTGGGGACAAACTAGTTGACTGTTCTATTGAGTGAGATTTTGTAAACGTACTCAGTGCAACTATTGACAAATGCGTTATTTCCTACTGCTAAATAATTAAATTTGAAACCATGGGCCACACTACGAAAAGCAATGCACGTTAATGGATTTGTCAACTTCGGCTAAAGTTTCTACCAATCTAAGTGTACGCACAGCTTCCCTAAAATTTGTCGTAATATACACGTAGAAAAAGCTCAAAGCTTAGGGAGTAACTTAATCAGATAAGAAGAGGGAGCCAATTTTATCTTCCTAAGTGATTTTCACAAGTAAGAAGAAAAAAAGCAAAGGTTCAAAAATCCGGTTCTGCAGTATAATAAAAAGGATGCTCTTTCGCAGCAGGCTTTTTGGCTGACTAACAGCGGACGGATGTGGCACAACTAATGACGGTATCATCCCTCCCACATTTGGTTCAGGCTGTAGTTCAGCTATGGTATTTTGCCGGCCGGGAACGTACTTTGTTTTTTATCCATACAGAGATAGGATGAGGGACCAACGAACCAACCTAGGTGAAGCCATTTGTTGAATCCCATTCTTTTGGCCAAAAGAGAGAAACAAGAGGTATATGATTCCTTTATATCATGAAGAATTGGCCAAGTAAATAATGGTGAAAGCGCTGCTTCTCGACGAAGCCGCGAGTAATTTCGTTCTGCTGCTGTCAGTGTTCATGAGACATAGGCAATGGGTCGCTGGTAACCCTCCGATAATTCATGCAGTAAAACAGGTCCAAGACCGTATGATGCAGCATCACGAGAAAGAATAACAGAATTTGGCTAATTGTAATGCACAAGAACACTTGCTGATGCCAAAAGCTTCTTAACCGCCATGAATCATTTTCATGAACCCTGTTCCAATTCCAACTTTTGGCTTTAACTTGGGATTTGATGCAGCAGAGGTGTTGCTGCCGACGGTATGAACCTAGAAAACTGGGTAACGGCACCGAAGAATGACCGCATTTCATGAAGTGTTTGAGTGCTGACGCTTCAAGTAGTGTCCTTGTCTTTTCTTTTAATGGCCACAATCCTTCTCGTAATAACCGATACCCAAGCTACTGTACACCCGGCACAAGCAATGCACACTTTTTAAAACCCAACCCGGCGTCCGATAATCGTTTCAAGATGACATCCAACTTATGCAAGTCTTGGTGATAAGACGTCCAGTAACCAGTATGTCATCAAAGTATGCACATGTATATGGTTTGCCCTTCACCAGTGTGTCAATAATACGCTGAAAGATAACCGGGGACGATCTTATCCCAAATGACATGCGTGTATAGCGAAATAACCCAAGGTCATTGCTAATGGTGGAGTATGCACGGGCTTTATTATCGAGTTAAATTTGTTGGTAGGCGTGGCTCAGCTCTAGCTTGGTAAAAAGTTCGCCACAGGAGAGAGAAGTGTAAACGTCTTCAGTGTTTGGCAGCGGACATCTCTCTAGCTGTAATGCCTGGTTACTCCTAACTTTACAGTCCCCACAGATTCTTATGGCACCATCACTCTTCAATACTCGCACTATAGGGGTTTCCCAGTCCGAATATAGAACAGGTTCTAGGTTACGCTGCAACTGGAGTCGGCGCAACTCACTCTCGACTTTCTCACGAAGAGCACAGGGAACAGCCCGAGCTTTCCAAAACCTCGTTATCGCTTGTGGTTTCAACACTAGAAGAGCGGCGTAATTTTTAAAACTCCTTATATAAACCCGTCGAACAAAATCGCATGTTTCCGCAAGATATCAGATATCTGTGTATGGGTTGTCATTAAGTTGACGTTTGCCATGATGCTGGGAAGACGTTTAATGCCTTCATGACCAAGTGTGTTTGAGCCAGGTCCCCCAGTGACGTACACACATATATGATTCGTTGAGTTATGTTAGGAGACGCGTGCAATAAATGTGCCCAGCACCTTCACCATCTGACTCGTGTAAGATCGCATGTGCATATTTAGTGGATCGAGCTTTGGGAGTTGTGACAAATCCTCCGGTCGTATCAGGGTAACCGCGGAACCGGTATCAATTACAAAATCCACAGTTTGACCATTTACTTTGACAGACACGAAATGTGCTCTTTCCGTCATTACGTTGCGATTAAAAGCAGTTGTGGTATTGATCCAATTGCGGGGTAACTTCTCGGTGATGCAGTTTGTGGCTTCATTTTGCTCAGATGCAAATGACCTCCGCTCGGAAAGACATACTTTCTGAATAGGACCCGTTTTATCACGAACTCTGCACACTGAATGAAAATGCTGACATCCAGTTGGGGACGAATGACGCTCACCGCAACGATACCAACAAAAGTCTCTACCCTGCACAAGTTGAGCTGCGGTTTGCTCAAAATTAGGCTGGGAGAATTTGTTTAATTCTTGTGAAATCAACTAATTGGAGGAAGAAAACGCAGCTAGTTTCTGAAAGAGGTTTTCATGCTATCGAACAATATCACAGGCTTTTTCCTCTGAGTAGCGTTCCGTCTTTGAATAGCAGCCGTTCTCGTGTCTTCTCATCTAGAAGACCCACAATTAACATCTATAACAGTATCGGTTTTTCGAACTGGTTCGGCTGAATCTGATCATCGTCACAAACGATTGAGCAGTAAGAAGTTGAGGGATAAACTCATTGACACCCTTATTCGATTGTTGTCGCATGGTGTCGAATTTATAGCTTGCTGTGAACACATGTGGGTTCCCCCCCAAAGTGAGTCCAGGAAAGAGAACACAAGTAGTGGGTCTCTTTCTGAATAGAGTTGCAAACTGTCAACATGTCTCTGGCCCTCATTACCGAGGTGGTGGTGTAGCATTTTGATTTTTGCAGCATCCTCTAGCGTGTTGCTGCAGCCAAGAAGCAAAAGTAGATTAACCTAATTAATGAAAGTAGTTTTCCACTGTGTCCATTGCTAGGTAGTAGGTTTTTCAGTGGGGGAATTCCAAAACGATAGGGTTGCCGTAATCGAATTTGCCAAGAGTAATCCGATAGCCTTCGTCGCCAATATGTTACACGTAACTGAAAGCAGAACAACGAAGTGGAAGTAAGAAAACTTTAGTAGCAAGCTTGGAGCGGTACATTCTACGCAGCACATGTGAACAGTATAAACTGAATGCCACGAAGTCACATGAACGTGAGAACGAGTTCTATACCAGTTCCCGGCCAAGTTGTCCTCTTGGGCAACAAAAATAACCTGAGGGGGCATTCAACACGAGTCTACTCAATTAATTTGTTCCGGGCGTACGCCAGTCACTTGTGCAGGTGTGTAGGTGTGCGTGTATGGCCCGTCGTCTTCAGCCAATTGGGCCTCAGACGCACTAAGTCGTAGGGGTGCAGGTGGGACGCTTCAGCTCCTACGCACAGAACAAATTAATTGAGTAGACTCATGTTGAATGCCCCCTCAGATTAGTTCTGTTGCCCAAGAGGACAACTTGGCCGGGAAATGGTGTAGTTCGAAGCGAATCAATGGCGGACACTGATTGGTTGGCATACAAACACGTACGCACACAGGTACGCGTGCTCCTGCGCAGCAGGCTTTTTGGCTGAATAGCAGTGGACGGATGTGGCACAACCAGTGGCCGAATCAGATCGAGTTTAAGGATCCAAACAGTGATGGCTTTTTTCCTGCTTCAATGAAGAATAAAGCCTCAAAAATGTGTCAAAATAAGATTTAGTTAGTGGCGTAGCGTTGTTTCTGTCACAAACAGTGGTTAAGTATGGATCCAAAGCGGTGGAACGATTCCCTTAGCTCTGTAATCCAGATACACGTGTCTACTTTGTTAGCGGCAAGCATCCGGTTTGAACGTTTACAAATACTTTGAGAACTGAGAACTGGTGCGAAGCAGCGAGTAGAGGTTGCTCTGTGTAGCTGCATCATTCGTCGTTTTCGGACATGAACTCTTTATTTATCGTTTCGCTCTCTGTACTTTGCCTCTGCAAATTGTCGGTCTAGTAGTATCTTGAATTGAGACACTGTGTTGGCTTCTACTATATGCTGAGGCAGGTCGTTCCAGACATTCACCACTCTGCGTTCAAAACAGAGTTGATGGGCGACCCGCTTCAAATCCGGGACGATAAGTTTATACCGGTGTCCTCGCGTGCAGCTTGGTGTGCGCAGATGAAGTAGTTGTCTCAACATGGGGTAATCACCCAGATGTAATATCCGGTGCGTCATGATGAGGTCAACCCTCAGCCGACGATAAGATAGGGTGTATAACCCTAGTTTCTTACATCGGTCTTCGTATGGCATACCTCGTAAGTTGGGAATCAGCCTGGTGGCTACATGCTGCACCCGCTCAAGCTTTTCTACTTCGCCCCGGGTGATGGGACAGTATGCGGGAGTGCCGTACTCCAGCATTGGTCGTATTATCGAGACGAAGAGGCGAGAAGCAATCTCTTCGGACCAAGTGCTAAAGCTGCGCCTGAGAGCCCAAAGCATACGAAGGCTGTTTTGGTACAGCCTATTCGTGTTGTCAATGGACTTTAGATCGCAGCGTGAGAGTACACCGAGGTCGCGCACGAAAGGAGCGGGATGTAACGGTTGACCAGCCACTGTGTACGTTCGGCCGTGATCACACTTACCCAACCTCATAAATTGCGACTTAGCAGGATTGATCGGAAGGTTAACCTCTGCAGACCATGTCGAGAGGCGGTCGAGATCCTGCTGAAGTAAATCGCAATCATTGAGTGTGCGGATTACTCTCCACACCTTCAAGTCATCTGCGAACAAAGCACAATGTGATTGTAGTAGCTGAGGCACATCGTTTATATGGATTAGAAACAATATCGGTCCCAGTACAGTGCCTTGGGGCACGCCGCTGCTCGATGGATACCACTCAGTTAGATGGTTGTCCACCTGGACTCTCCACTTCCGATCAATAAGGAAGTTGCTGATCCATTTGTGCAGCGAACCACCAACACCGCACATCCTCAGCCTGTCAAGGAGCACTGCATGGTTAACCTTGTCAAAAGCCTTACTGAAGTCAATGTAAATGACGTCAACCGATTGGCCTTTGTTCAGCGCTTGTAACCATTCGTGCCTCGTCAACAGTAGGTTGGTGATGCACGAACGACCTTTCAGGAAACCATGCTGTGCGGAGGTTAACAGGTTTTTCGACTCGAGAAGTTGCAGAAGGCTCTTCTTCACGATCTTCTCGAGCGTCTTTGCCAAAACTGCCGTCAGGCAGATCGGCCGGTAGTTATCCACTTTGCTTGGGTTACCACCTTTCGGTATAGGCTTTACGACTGAGCATTTCCAGTCGTCCGGTAGTAGACCAGTGGATAGTGACCTGTTAAACAGTTCAGTTACAGAAGGTGCAATTATGGTCGATAATGACTTGAGGATTAGTGGGTGTATACCATCTGGCCCAGCAGGTTTCGTCCCGTCAAGATTTGCTAGAATCTTGCGTACATCCTCAATATTGCAGTCCAGGCTGTTAAGTTCGGCTGGAGCGGTGCTCGTCGAACTCATTACAGACACCTGGTCACTTGCGAATACGGAGGCGAAGTGCGTTGCCAATGCTGACGCACGATCTGTACTCGAGGTTAGGGGCTGCCCATCGGAGCCTTCTAACACTGGGATATTGGCTATAGGTCTTAGGCGCCGCTTCACATATGCGAAGATCCTCTTGGGAGCAGTTTTTGAGGCAGAAGCAAGCTCCTCTTCGAAGCTTCTGCGTTTTCTTGTTTTCGCGTTGTTGCAGCGATTTCGTTGTACCTTGTACGCATTGTAGTCCTCATCAGAGCCAGATAATACGAATTTGTTCCATAGTCTACGTCGCCGTCGGGCCATTTTGTTGTACTCTTTGTCAAACCAATGTGGTTTGACTGGCCCAACTTTCCGAAATTTGAGGGGCACAAATCGGGCGCACAACGATTTCACTCCCTCTTTAATGATAGCCCAACAGGTTTCAATAGATGAATCCTGTGGTAAAGACCAGTCTATCTGGCTCGCTGCTCGAACGAGGCCATTAAAGTCCGCCTTCCAATAGTTGAAGGCTGACTCTAGTGGGAGAGGATACGGTAGCGGTAGTTCTAAACTGCCTATGATCACTGAGTGGTCACTCGCTCCCAGAGGTTCTAAGACTTGAATGTTATGTACACGCTGCTCACAGCTAGTCAACAGCAGGTCTAAGCATGATGGAGTCGCGCGTGCTGTAATGCGTGTCGGTTGGTTGATGTGCTGTGTGGCCGCAGTTTTAAATATCTACTCTGTAAACTTCCTCTCGACTTTACAGTGGCCGGGGAGAAGTTCAGCTCCAGGCCACTGTATTCGGGGCAAGTTGAAATCGCCCATGAGTAGGAACATCGGACGACTCATGTGGTTGCGAATACACGGCAACCAGTCCAAACAGCGGCTCAGTGGACTGCGATATACCACGCCCACGAGCAACTCGCAGCGTCTAAGGTGAATCGAACACCATAACTGCTCACATAGACCATCAGCGCTTTCGTAGGCGCTCACTAGTCTCCCACACAAGGAAGACTTTATGTAAAGCAGAACGCCACCGCGATCGTTTGATGGTCTATCACAGCGGAAGCATGAGTAGCCGGGGATTTCCACTTCTTGGGCGGTTACCTCGGAGTTTAACCATGTCTCAGCAAGGCCTAATACGTCCGGTCGCTGAGAGCTTACGAAGTCGTACAGCACATCGCGTTTGTTCATCAGACTGCATACGTTAGTAAAGGCTACGCGCAGACCGCGATAGGAAACGCTGGGCGCGCCTGAAGTATTAGAAACCTGTTGATCCGGATTCGTGGAGGAACCCGGGCAACTACTCGGAAATTTACAATACGGAGGTTTGTTTCTCCATCCTCCGTGCGCCGCTTTAGTTCAATCATGGCAGACTTATGTTTCTCTCTGTCTGCCGGTTCTAAGTCAGCGCGCACGTGGATCTTCATACCCTTCAGCCTATTAAGGCGAGACAATATTAACTTGGTACTTGCTTCTTCGGCAAATGTCACCGACTTTTGCCCTCCATTCTCCTTCCTAGACGGGCGATCTGCTGCACTTTGAGCCCGTCCTCATTTACATCGAGTAGTCTGTCAATCAATGATTGCAAATATTCAACGTCATGTGCATAACGCACCTGAGGATTAGAATCACCTGACTCAGGTGCGTAAAAGACCATGAGGCTACGGCGCCTCAGGTCATTAGATATTGGTCTTGGTTTCTTCGATGTTTGTACTCTCCAATCGTTATCCAGCAAGTTTTAATTTAAAAACACAAACAATATGGAAGCTGTAGGAGATTTAGCGATTTATTTACTTCGAAACTGAGCATATTCCATCAGCTGATTTTATCGACCATGTAAACTTAGCGAAAAAGGTCGGCCACTGTTGTTTATCTGCAAGTAGCATGGAAGCAATGTTTGACTTGATGGGCTTTGAGTGGAGCCTCATGAACATTCCATCTAAGTGCTGATTAGAATATCTATGCAAGAGTATACCAACAAGCATCTAACCTTTAGACATGTGGACTGGAACTCATCAAACAAACTTATCAGTACCATGAATTAAAATGCGTCATTCCTAACTCACAACCCTACTGTGGCTACAAATGAGTTTATGAACAATATTGCTCCCACTTATGGGGCCGTGTACCGTCTGTCGGTAAATATACAAATTTATTTAAATTTATTTATTTATACTGGCACCTACTGTGTGGAGAAATACCCATGAACATAGTGGTGAACTCAAGCTTCTGTCCAAAGCCGAAATCAAACCAGAGAAACTCAAATCGCTATATCGCAGGAGTAAATGCTTCGCAACATTGCTACAAATACACGAGAATTTACTACATCTACAACGTCTAACGCAAACAGCCAAAATCAAAGAAGAAAGTTGGATACTCAGAAATCCTGAGAAAGTACGTACATTGATGCAACTACTCAAAAAAGGAACCCTAAACCACCTCAGGAAATTGAAACGTTGGCTTTAGACGATGGTTCAATAACGCGCGACATCTCTTGTATATGCGAGGCTATGAACTCTAGTTTTGTCTCATGTTTTGTCCCCAACACAGCCACTTCATCCTCCACTTTCAAAAAGAACGACCGAACTATACTGCAATATCCCTGTGACGTTAAGAGAGGTGCAAAGTGCCATCCCAGCCATAAAACCACCAACTCGTCCAGGTCCAGATGGCATCTCCCCAACTGTCATAAAACTCGGAGGAAAAAACTTCGCACTATTGTTATTAAACATCTTCAGACTTTCACTCCCTACCGACTGCTTTCCAACTCATTGGAAGCAATCCATTATAATGCCTAAGCACAAGCGTGGCCTCAGCAAGCAAGGGTCAAGCTACCGCTCAATAACCCAGACCTCTGATACTGCCAAAGCCCTAGAACGAATAGTCAAGAAGAACATTGTTCAATATCTTACAAGACTGGATCTGATCAACCCCTCACAGCATGGCTTTCTTTCAAAACGCTCCTGCATTACATGCCAGCTACAATTTCTCCATCACGTCACGACTATGATTGACAGAGGAATGGCAATTATTATAATTCTGTTGGACATGCAAAAGGCGTTCGACCGCGTGCCGCACAAGCCACTGCTGTCTGCTCTAGAGTCATATGGAATTGGAAATCCTTTGCTTAACTGGTTCGGCTCATACCTTAACGGTCGAACTCAGGTAGTTAAAATCGGTCAACAACATTCTACACCGAAACCAATAACCAGCGGCGTCTTCCAGGGAAGTGTGCTCAGACCACTACTTTTCTTAATCTATCTAAACAATATATGTGACCCGATCAAACATGGACACCCATTTCTGTTTGCGGATGACGTCAAACTGGTTTACTCATTCCATCCAGACCAACTACATATATGTTTGGTAAACATCTGTGGACACCTATCCGCATTAAATACAGCTAGTGAGCGTTTATTAATGAAGTTCTCTGCAGTGAAATCCCAAGTACTTAGGTACAGATTCCGCATCCAAGAAGGCTCCATCATACTTACCGGAAACGTGATGCCAACATCTGATTCAGTTCGGGACTTAAGAATTAGATACTCCAACTCTTTCAATTTCTCCGAACATGTACTTTATCAGGTTGCGAAAGCAAGGCAGTTATGCGGATATATCACCAGAACTTTCTCCCTACCTGAAGCACGACTTGAGTCATTCAAGACAATAGTACGACCGACTCTGGAATATTGTACTATCGTTCACAGCCAATTGAGAAAGAAAGACAGAACGGCTCTGGAAAATGTCCAACGATCATTTACCAAGCTGGTCATGGGGCGCTGCTCAAACCTGACTTATTATGATCGCTGTCGAAAACTCCAGCTGGATCCACTTTGGCTGAGACGCTTAAAGAACAACCTCGTTCTCTTCTACAACATTATAAACCAACGAATTTACGCAGACAGCACCGCACTTGAACTACGGAAGACTGCAGTCTACCCCACACGTAATGGCGGCTACTTGATACGCACAAACCTTTCAAGTCATAAAACTCGATCGAATTTCTTCTTAGTGAGATACACTGATCTGTGGAACAAACTACCCCTACAGATACGCATGTGTACAAGCCATGTCACGTTTCGAAATCTCCTTCAGACGTTCCTCCCTATACCAAATGTATTGAAGGTATTTGACTCACCGCAATTTCTAGAAACATTGACAGAAGCTGGTGTAAAAAACATATGCGCAGATATTCGCTTACAACTAGCTTACCCACTATATGTCATTACGTACAGTACGAAATGCTGTCTTTGCAGCCTAGCAGTCCCTCCCTTTCTTATCTACTCTTGATGATACAAGCATCCGTAAATTTTACATATGAAGTGCACGGATCTGGGACCCAAGGCAAAAAAATCATGATCCGAAACGTATTCACTACACAAATGATCGCTCCCACTTATTGGGCCGTGTGCTATCTGTCGGTAAATATACAAATTTATTTAATTTTTTGAATATTGCTGTACAAAAACGTATAGAGGACCGTAGTGCTGGTGAAAGTTTATGAACCTACTTGGGGGTAAGTAGAGATCCTGTTTCACGCTTTATGGGCTGCAGGTGCTTTTAATCCGTTAGTTAAAATGATGCACGGCTCTGCTTTATCATAAAAAGAAAAATAACTGCAATAGTGCCCACTCATAGTAGCTAACCAACGGCTATTTTGGTTAGTTACAGACTTGTGGATTGCGCTTATTTTTCCGCTCTTTATTCTCCAGTAGTGTACATTGCACATTTAACGCAGCGCCGTAAAATGAATTGCAAACTTCCAAAAAAAGTATTGCAAAGTAGGCACACTATGCAACCCGAATCTTTTCAGTGGTGTGACCGAGTAGGTGAAACGTCTAATTTTCTTAGCTACTTAATAATGTAGTGAATGGCATGGTACCAAGGAAGCTGAGTTGAACGTTTCTTAGCTCGTGGGCATGATAGCTCAACGACGAAATGGAACGACCTTGAACGAACCTGCGTCCTAAACGCTCATCTGTGAACACGTTCTTTTGCTGCCGTTCTCCGGTACATTTTGTCACACGAAGGTATTTCCACACACATTCAAGCCAGATTCATCAGCGCTATCCAGTGCACTCCATCGTCCGGATCTAGTTTCTGTGGGTCGCCTTTTATTTCCACATTGCGGTTTTTGCGCCATTCCCGCAAAAACAATAGAGGAATTTTCCGAATCTCTAACCACACAGAAATATTTGTGGTCTCAAACGAAAGGCAGCCACACGTTTCATTTAACGAACCAACAGCCACAGCTGTGGACCGATCATCAAATCCGCTATCGTACATTTTGTGACCATTTCGCTCAGTCGCTCCGTTTGCCGCGCGACCGATCTATCCGCTTAAACCTGCACCGCCTGGGCCAGACGCAGATAACGCGACCACCTTGAACATGCAGACAATTCAGCGCCCGCGCGAGCCGCAGGAAACCATATTCGCTCAAGCCTCTATGTGAATTCCCTCGATGGACGTAATGGATTGTGGCGACCAATCGAAAGCCCAAGTTACCGCATCCAGCTGGACCGTAGTTTGTGGCCTTCCTTCAAGCGAAAAAGATGTACGGGTTGTAGCAGTTGCCAAGGCAAGTTCCATCGCGAATGTTCCAAGCTCACAGTGAACCAGTTGAAGCTACACAATATTAAACCAGATTCACTGTGGTTCTGTTTAGAATATATAATCATCCCACTGGTAAAAATTGTACATGAATCATCCCAGAAGTACGAAAGACTAATGACAACGGCTGAACAAGTGAGGAACACCAAAAGCGCTTCATTTGTAGAAAGTGTGACAGAAAGTAAATCCCAGTCATTCCCATCAGGCAGTGCGCTAGAAATGCATCATCTGTGGCATTAAACGCCAATACCACCAGTTGCTCAAATATGCATGAAACAACCACCGCTAGTCCGATTGAACTGAGCACAGTCAGGGTCTCGTTCACTCCTTAAACGGTTCCGAAAATGCAGAAGGGCTTCGACACCAGTGTTGGTTTGAACTTGGTTGCTGCCAAAGGTGATCGAAAATCTAGTTCTTCGACCACTCCCACTGGACCCATAGTAAATGAAGAAGACGAAGCTGTACCATAACAGCCTCTATCAACCGTATCCAGACCAGCCGGTCGTTTGAGGTCAACCAGAGTTGTATGTAATATACCAGCGCCAATCTGCACCAACGTTTTAGAATCGACGTGAAATTTCTTAAAAGAGAAACAACTCGATGACTTGAACCAGTGGAACTCCGTATGTTATACTATAGGTGTTGTAACTAATCCCATCAATTTGACATGCATTACCCGTCACCCAAACTCGCGGCACTACGGTGAACCAAGACTACTCCGAGTTGTGTTGACTTCTGCCAATGAAGCAGAAGCTGTCTGTTATCGACAGCTTGCCTCCGGAATGGGTCATGTTCCATCCGCCTGTTCCCGGATCTTCCGTGGTGCGAGCGCAGACAGGCGAAGCACTACTTGGACGGAAACCCGAAAGAATCCATAGCCAGGACCATCCTTGTGCACGGTGTTTCCGAGGCTGGAACTCATGATGAGTGCAAACCGATCACGCACGACCGGAAACAATGGCGGTACGTTGGCGTGACGCTCTCCCTGGAAAACGTCATGGCGCAATCAATCTGGAGGCTGCGCCGATCACCAAACTAAAAGGCATGTGGCCTGAACAATGCTAGTAGAGAGATGGTATGCGTGTCTCAGCAGCCCTCCTTCCGAGCTCCGGATCAAAGCAGCATCTGCTAAGCGAACACAGGAGAGCAGCCAATTAGTCAAGCCACTTACCGACTCCAATCAACTAGCCAAAGAAACTGGCAAACACATTACATACTAAGAGGTACTGGGTAGGATCCATGAATCGTACACAGATGAGTGCGTCATCCCCCCACCCAAAAAACTATTAGTGGCCGACCTTTCACCCGTCGGCACAACCTTTTCTCCCAAACACCCAGCCTACGATTCATTGCTAAAAACAGAGAAACTTTCCTGCATGTACACCAATGCACAAAGTCTCCTGAACAATCTTGCCCAACTGCGGCTACGTCAAGCGTCACATGCCTGGGACCTCAAATTCCTTACGCAAACCTGGTTGCAATCAGCAGTTACCGATGCCGAAGTCCTGATCAATGGCATGTCCCTTATCCGAAACGATCGTTTTATCAAAGGCGGGAGGCAAAGTTATACTACCGCAACGACCTGCAGTACAACCCGGTGGCCGATCCGGAAACGCTGATCATAGAATCACGCAGGTGTAGTCTGCGACTGATACTGATACTGATTAGAAGCAGCGAGTAGAGCATACTCTGTGTAGCTGCATCAGTTGTCGCTCTTGGGCATTAACGTATTAATTATCGTTTCGCTCTTTATATTTTGCCTCTGCGAAGTGTTTGTCTAGAAGCAACGACGCTCACGTTTTGGCCGTTGTTTATCACCCCCCAATGTCTACCCCAGAGACGGACTCCCGCCTGGCATTATCCTTGGGAAGTGTCCTACGAGGACCATACAGTCATTAGTTCATCTCAGACGACATCAATATTTATGATTTGAAACTTCCGACACCCCCAAAGAGCAGTTTAAGGCCGACCTGAAAGAGTATTTGGCAAGCACTCAGCTTTTCAACCATGTCAGTTCACCCACTCGATTCATAACCGGAAATAAACCACCTGTGCTTGTTTTAGTGCTCACGAACGAAGAGCTCACGGTTGAGAAACCAGGGCTGGAGAGCCCTCTAGGGCGGAGCGGCCACGTAACCATAAGTTACGACTTCGTGTGTTATGCGGAGTCTCGACAAAAACATACTAATTTGGTTCGAACAAACACCCACTAAGACCTATTACTTAGATCTAGTACTTAGATCTTAAATGACATTATTAGTGTTTAGAGAGATGATATATGGCATATAAAATGGAGCGTTACTGAATGTAAACAAAATAGAGCTTAAATAACAAACCTCTCAAAATAACCCTAACAGTCTAGTGTAACCATGGCCTAAGGTAACAATTAGTCTTAGAACCTTATTTGGTAGTTTTACAACTCAACTTACCCAGGACAGACGCCAAAAGCTGAAACGATTTTTGGCGTAACACATCGCCTAATTACTGCATAACATTTGCTGCCAGTAGATTAACCTGAGTTAGAGGAACTGGTGTACCTTTATTTGAAGTGTAACATTCGAATCCAAATGCCTGGGTGTTCGTTAAATAAGTATGGAAGCAGAAAAAGAAACACATACCTAATGCAAAACCCACAAATATATCAAGCTTCTCGGTCAGTAAGTACTAGAGTTCTGTTTTCTACTCTTTAACTGAAGTCAACGTTCCTCTTGTCTCTTATCCAACCGTCACTTCACTAAACTTTGACAGTCAGTATGTTCACGTTCGACTCATGGTTATACGCGATGAAAATGTGTGTGTGTAACAGTGATGAGGTGGGAAACACAAAACGCTTAGTAACTCGAGGCGAGTTGTTGAGCCTCACAACCAAACGGATGTTTTTAGAATATCAAGAAGTTAAGCACGTTCGATAACAGATCTAGTGCGGGAGCATATTTTTACATTGTCAATGTACTGAGGGCATCACCGTGGGTATCAGTTGCAACCGTCTTGTAAGACATATTTTGTTGGATGCAGAGCCAGCAATTTTAAGGAATGGTGTACCAACGCGAAGAAGCATGATGCCATCGTTTGAGTAAGCGCTACGAACATACTCTTATCCAAAACACTGGTCAGTACAATAAGTAAGCGACTGCATTTTTCGAGATATCCACAGACATTTACTATTATTTGATCGGCTTGAATATTTTAAACCCCTTATAAATATTGAGATTCCGGACTTTTACATAGAATTCCTAATTATTAAAAGTAATAAGGAAAACTTGCAATACATTTTGTACCTTACTTGCCTGTTACATGTCATTGCAAACGCAAAATAATTTGGAGATGGGTAAACCAGTCGAAATACATTTGAAACTGATCAAGAAGTAATGACTTCGGAAGGGGTTAAAAGCTGTTGATTGGTATGGACTATTTTGTTTAAGAGCGTTACAAGGCCGAAAGTCAACTCAAATGTTACCTTAAATATGGGGAGTTCCTAGGTGGTGGATCTTACCGAATAACAACACTTAATTCCCTGTCACGGATAAGTTGGGGGATTGCGTCTGCATATCGGAAGCGTGACTGCTACACGAAGCACTTTTCGATTACAAGTATTGACACAGTTAGCTGTAAGTCCTATACCGCTCACTCATTCGTTTACTTGACTTGGTCTTGCATGCGCACCAGATGAGAAACATAATCCATCGAGTATACTGTGCGGTTTTCCCAAGCCTTTTTGAAAACAGAGATCACTCCGCAGTCAAATTATATTGCTCGCATTGCTCAGCACTTCGCATACTTTCCTTTTTTAGCTTTAGGAAAATATTTACCGACGTGTAAATGTTGTGTGCATCTTTTATTACTTTGCCCACAGAAGCTGCTTTCAAAGTTGGGTTCAAATTAACCGATCTATTGTTAGATTGCGACACAATCTCTACTGTGAGCTCAGTTTATTATAAAACGCACTTGGATCGTTTTTTGATCACGAGAACCACATCTGAAGTGCAGGGGTTTTACCATTGCTGGCTTTCAGCGTTGCACTCTACGGCCGACGGTTTCGTCTTCGATTGGACTCGTCAGGTGCAGCCGGCTTGCTTAGGGGTGCAACTCCGGACCTGATGGTCGACGACTGACGCATTTATCACGGGGCCACAGATATCTGTGAGCAACCCATGGTGATAAAAATTTGATCTTGGGTTCGTAGTATTTGCATGTCGCAATCCAACCACCGTACAACTTTAGTTATCAGTCGCGTTATTTCTATCAATCTAATTACCACCGTCATTGTTGATTGTATCTTGTACTGTGTTTAAACTTTCCAAAGGCATATACTATATTAGTCTTGTACCATTTCCAAAGGCATGACGACAATATTGACCGTAGATTGATGGTGACGCATAAGAGAGTATTACGGTAGATTAGATTAACAACTTCCGCAGTGGAGTGCATGATTATTTTGTGTATTTAGCTTACGGTGTCTGCTGGGCTCACTCATGAGATGTTAATGCATAACTTTTGTCGCAGGCTGTGATACTGAATTTGTACGAGGAAGGTGTTGATAATACGTTTAGAATGAACACGGTCAACAGCTCTGAAGGACACATCAGTAACCGGTGTGCAATCAAGGCTTGTACCGAGAAGACAAACTAACATTCATTCCTTCGATCCTTGTTAAAATCCGCAGGATCTCAAACTTGTGCGATATAAAACCTCGATACTAGTTAGCCGTACCACAAAATCCAATCACGAACTTGAAATCAATCAGGTCTAGGTTGACTTTTATTACCTTGATCTTATCTGGGCGTACTTCAGTACCAGCCGATAGGATGAGAGGAACGTGGTGGGTTTTCGCCCGGCAAGCGTTCTCCCTATAAAAAGCCACAAATGTCTGCTTATCAACACTGTGACGTGGCGGATGTGACTCGCCACAAAATAAAGTCACTGGCCCGTGGACATCCGGAAAATGGTATCCAACCCACGGACATCAATGGCTTATTCTCACATTCCTACCGATAAAAAACAGTCAAAAATTCTGCGGCACATTCAAAAATACAAGCTACATTCATAGACAATTGCATACATATATACACCCATACACTTACATTCACTGTTATGCCAAACATGTACTCTTTGTACATTGTGATCACACTATATTAGCTAAGCATGATCATGCCTGTACAGGTGTGCCTCTCATTGTCGAGAATAAAAGTTTATTTATTTATTTATTTATCAAGTTTACGAGTGACTTCCTGATGTCATTTCTTCTCGTGTTCAAGCTAGTGTTCAACATGAGCCTAAAGCTGAAGATCGTGCTTTTTTTGGACGAATACGCCATGTGAGGCTCATCTATGTAGGAGTAGGCGAGGGTAAAGCCTCGAATGAAGTCATAGGTGACAGTGTCTGAATTAGCATGTTGCTCTACATTGCGTCCGCGTAATCAAGTTATTCCTATCGATATACATATATGTATATATGTACATATACATGTACATATATGCAACAATCCAAGATTAACAAGAGGAAGAAGAAGAAGAAGAAGGAGGGGGAGGAAAAGCTGCAATCTGAGATAGGCTATGTGGGTTCATGTGTTGCGAGGGCAATGAGCTTCCCGATTGCACAGGCCGAGGAAGAGGGTTGACTTAATAGACCCTACCCCTATTCTTTGGTCGTAAAGACCTGACCTTCAAGACTGCGTGGCGATTCCCGCAGGTTGCAGAGTACGAAGACCGTTGACAACCAGGTGGTTCACACACGTTCTTTGTGTTCTGTAGCATTCCTCATAGAAGGCAGTGGCCAACAAATTTGCTTATCCGCCTCCCGTTAGGTACCCACCTCTGGTTAGTGAAGTGGTTGGTCAGTGGCCCTATACCTGCTCACATTGGCTTTGACTCAGCACTGTATGGGTTGTTGTGATATTTGATAGGGAACCAGGGAACCAGCCCAGGAGTTCCACGCTCTGAAACGCTGGCGCTGGTTGTCCTCGGCTGCTTGTTCAACTCGCCAGCTAAGCAAACGAGACTACTTCGCAGTTACCTCCACAAAGAAGGCGTTTATCAATCCGAAACCTGGGGACGCGCCCGATAGCGTACAGATCCGTCACAAGAATGCTCAGTCGGAGGAGACAGATGACTCAGGAAACGAATTAAGCAGGCAAGCAAAGACAAAACTGGAGGATCGGTCCATTGCAAACTTAAGGCACAAACGTTCATCTGTGAGCATCCACTGCTGGTAGACGTTTCACGTCGTTTAAATGAAATCACAAGGATCAGCTGGTTGACGTAGCCTTCTGTGAGTGCTACTTTTAGCATCAAGATGCGGCTTACTGAATGACTTTAATCAATGGCCTTGTCGATGTGAATACCTTCCTGCCTGTAGACTGCAAATTCAGCGTTACTAAAGTGTTTGGTTTTTCGCGAATCAATATCATCTGCATAAAAGCATTTTTGCTGCAATCTATTTGTTAACGGTTACTTGTTTAAACTTCGTCGACATCTGTATTGCGTGTTGGAAACGTTTTGTTCAGATCTACGTTACAAAGCATCGGTTGGATTTAAAACAGATATCTTGCTAATTGCACACAGCTAAGTCATTCAAATAGCTTCGCTACAGTGATTGTCGACAGAACTTCCTTCCAAATAAATCACAACAGTTTTACATTTCAAGTAACAGAACTGCTTGCTAACAATCCTAGGTACGTAATTTATTGGTGCTTGATGGGGTCGATTAGACAAACTGATGACTGAGAGTTTGTCCTTTGTCTACTACTACTCACAGCGTACCGTATTTGGTGACAAACTTGTGGCATATGACACTATAAGTCCAGCGAATATCCATAAAAATAATTGTTCTATAGCGCAGGCGACTTGCTATACACTGGCAGTGAATAATATCTGCTATACTTGACAGTCTTCGGCCGGTGGCCGAGTGGTTGACACGTTTGCTTTCCAACCATAAGGTCACCGGTTCGAATCCGCGTAGGGGTGGGCGTCCTCGCGGTATACTCAGCCCGCGCGCGACTGGTGGTGGTCGCGCGGCAGCGAAGCGCCGTTACGGCGTATAAGCTGACACATACTTGACAGTTTAGGTTGCTTTTCAAGTCAAAGCTTCTTTCACAACCATGGGTGGTCAACCGATCTGTTTGGCTACAAGTAATGTGATTACTCAGTACAAAAAGTAGCATTTTCCCGGTTTTCAAATTGCATTATCGATCTAAGGAATAGTAACATGGTACATCCTTTCCCATGATTTCTCCATCACAATCCTGCTTCCAAATTCTAACGCTTTATTTGAGTCGCTGGTAAGCTGGAAGGCAAGCACACAGTGTAACATAATGCACACATGGCAAAAGGCGAAACAACGTGAGGCACGGTCTCAGTACTCTTTTTTAATAGTTTAATCATTGAAATACGATTCTTTGAAAATGACATGAAAATCATGTGTCTCGGACAAGAGTTAACACTCGTCTTGTTTTTGAACCCCATCTATAATCAAATCTAATAAATTATTCGTAGAGCTCATTTCCTGATACGTAAAATCATATTCCAACTTGGTTTTCCCACTTCCTCCGCCGTCAGAAAAGCCCTATACATTCACAGAATGAACAGTGAAATGTGAGTTTATGCGGATTAAGAAGCACTGCTCTATTCGCTAATCGACCGTTTCATCTAACCGAAACATATCACTAGTATTCAGTAGCATAGAACAGCATAAGTTTTGCTCTAATAACACCTGTCTTGTAACACATTGAACTGGACAACAGGTGGCGGCTATCAGCGTGATATAGGCACTAGATATGGTGTGAGCATCTAACAACCACTGCTGTGCTCATTTCGATCAACGGTGCTGGTCTTCAGATACACTGGCTTCTCGGGTTAGCCTCAAACAGAATTAGAGCATGGTAAACCGGCTCACAGCATGACATTATTGAAGAAGTGATACAGAGATATGGTCAGCTGCCGCAATCAGCCATCTTCATTTTATCACTTAGCTCTACGCTTCCTTTCCATTCGTGCGAGAACCTCGGATTTACTGTCCTTTAGCTATACGTGCTTTGAAGCGACGAAGAAAGCAGAGCATTCACATCACGCACTAAAATCATGAGTCTTGCATTTGTCAGCAACTAACACATCTGCTGTACCGTTTCGATAACTGTCACTGGTCGCGGTGTGTAAATCACATGCGTCTTATCCTATTCAAAGTCTGTTGTTAAGAACAATGCAGCTGCTCGAAATTGTTCTTAGTTTTGAGAAGGCATACATCCACCATCTGCCACTCTCCGGCGAATGCTACCTAGCTTTTGCCGGAACTAAACTTTTTAACTAGCTAGCGAGTGGTCAACCCATTCATGACACATTTTGCTTCCCCAGTTTAAGAGCAGACTTTTACCGGTATATATTGAATGTTCACCTGTACGTTGGTCTAGTTTATTTGCATAGCAGAACTACAACGTTTACACTTTGAACTATCGGGAACGTTTGCACTTGAAGCAGAAGTGTACTTGGGGTGAAACGGGATCACTGAACACATAAATCATGCACTTTTAAGCATCCCGGCGTTTATGCAACAAACTTTCCACTCACACGTACGTGATAAACACCCACTCTGTTGAAGACCAGGTAAACATTTTTATAGAGTTAAAAATGTTAAACCGACGCAGAACTTCTTGAAGATTTACACGCTTGATTGGGCCCAAAGTACATAGCGCATTCATTGGGAAGTCGTGGGTGAAATGGTGTCACGTACGTACAACGTGAAAGAGTAGTTAGCCGTGGTTTATTGTCCCACTGACGCTTATTCAATCGCCTAAGGGCTGCTGCACATAGACTGTTTCTCAAGTTGAATGATAAATCTGAGTTTTCTTGGTGTATTTATCAACGCAGAAGTACGCTTTGTGCACCAGAGTGGGCGCATGCTCAATACGTACACTATTGCTATAGATACCTTAGGAGATAGTAGCCGTCAAATGTGTGGTATTGAAAAGTAAACACAAAATGAAAAATCCGCTCAATTTATACTCAGAGAAACAGTTGCACATTATAATGATAACCTTAGTTATGTTAACAGTTAAGACGGCAAAATGCATCAAAACGCTATGATGGAAGAGGGGTCAAATCCCCAAAGTTTGTTTGCAGTGTAGAACAAAGGGCTTTCCGGTTAAGAGCAAACATTCGAGGAATTAAGGGGAAATCGTTGCATGCGTTAAGATGCCAGTGCGTCAACAGCAGAAATTTGAGCTAAGTTGCTGCAATTATAGTTCTGCATAATCAAGATGTGGTTGTTCTAAAGGTGCCTATGGAAGAAGGTGAGAGAACAGCATAACCGTCAAGGAGATCGTTGTTAGTCACAAATGAAAAAAGTAAACTACCGGGTAAACAAACAAAAGGATTTTTGTGTTGGTAAATGACAGCCTTTTGACCTGCTGCGACAGTCCTCAAATGCACGTCAACCAGAGAGGGTCTAAGACAGAAGGATATAGTGATGCACAGCTATGGAAGTAGTGATTATGGGTTCTTCGCCAGCCTCTAGAACGGGAAGAAATATAGATTTAATCATCAGTGTAAAGCAATATCGCATTACGTTATTATCCACAGAAGCTCCATGAACAAGTAATCTCGCTGATGACAAGCTTAGCTAAGTTACTTCCCTCCTGCGGCGTCTTAGCAGAGGACCCATTCACCATCGGCCTGCAGCACCGCTGTAGCTACATTCAGTAAATGTAGATAATGCACAGAATGGTTCGACATACCAAAAGATTACAGAATGAGAGTATTGCTACTTTTAAAGACCATAGATAGCGAGGAGCAAATGAACTTCTGGCCATTTAACTGCTTGCATGTTTACCAGATCTACTCAATAGCACATATGCCTTCGTGTGGCAAATTCGATTGCTAACTTGAGAAATGAGTCTCTACACGGTGTCTTGACATTTCTATGTTAGCAGGCATATTCCGGCCGGGAGCGAACACAGCAAAACTCGCAAAGCTCCAAGAAGATAAACCTGCGTGCCAGTCTGGAGAGTGACTGCGAAGCTTACGCAATCATCCTACGTTATTACGTTTAATATGGGAGGCGGGCGGCAAGAGAACCGGTGTTAGCAGAATTCTATGATCCGGAATTGCCAGTCAATCTACTTGTCAAAATGCGTGGAACGTTGCAAAACTCTAATCTGCCAGATTTACGAACTTCCTTTCCGGCTAGTAAATCCTAGGCTACCTTCTTGGATCCGTCCACACGTGCAGAACACGAACGTGCGAGCAGACGTTGAATCGGAATAAAATCGCGTGACTAGATATGTTTACACATTTTCAAATTTGGTGGATCTACTCTTTTGGATGATTTGGACTGTTTATAGATAAAAATAGGGAAGCGAAAAGTTGCTATATCGAACTAGGGTTGCATGGCTATACCCAGATGTTCAGAAAAGGTTTTTGCACAGAATGCGGCGGTGATAGAGGAATCAGTTTATTATTATGGACAAAGCCAAATACCACCGTAAAATGGGTGTATTACTTGCGGATCCTTCATTGTTCGTGATAACGTGATAACGACGATGGAAAACGCCATAACCAAATCTCTCAGACAAATGAAACAGAAAGGGCTAATCGATTCGCTGACATTCTAAAGGATTCTTTCCATTGGCGCCATTATTCGCAGATTATATGGATTTCCAAACTTACATAAAAGGGGGCTTCTTTACGACCCAAACTAGATGTGAATAACTTCCCGGTGTCATACATCTGGAAAGTGACTGGCCGAACTACTGGAACCAACAAGTAGGGAGCTAGCGACTCAGTTTGCGTGACGCGATCGAGTTAATTGACAGCCTTAGAAATCAAAATATAGGCAACAAGCACCTATTTTCGATCTATGTGACGTCACTGTTTACAAATATATTCCCATCTAACAGTCCATCGACTACCTTGTCGGATACATCTAACGCACTGATAAAAAACAGGACTACCGGTGGGAGAACTGTGAACGCTGCGTCAGTAGTGTACCCACAATGTGAATCAATATCAGAAATCATTTCAGGGTAAAGAATTCTTTTCGGTAAATCTCATCAGACCCAAACTTTTACATAACAGTGATTGTGGATATAGCGTCAACTGGGGCTGGGATTGACTTCTTGACTGTTTAAATGACCAAAATCGATAACTTGAGACAGAGATAGAGATGGTAGATCAAGTAAACTAAATAAACATATGTACACAATTCTCATTAGTACAAGGTAATTAAGTAGGTAAGATGACGTCCAAATAACTAAGTAACGGTGTCCGTTGGCCAAGGTAGTAATATCGGCCGTATAAATCGTTTTTGGACACATAATTCCGGCTTTAGATGGTGAATGTACATAGCCTCGGCGATGGATAAGAGCTGTTTGCGCAATCCTTGGGAGAAGTGTTCAGGTAATGAGTAAATGACTTTGAAGTCATTCTCTGAAGCTGTATGGCCACATTCAAGGAGGTGCGACATGATAGAGCTGTCTGAAGACCTCATTTCGCCTCTGTAAAACCATGCCGGGATGTGTTCACGAACCCTCTCAGATAGGCGTCTCGTCGTGCGACCCACGTATCGTGCACCACAGGAGCACGAGTACTGATAAATGATCATTGAACGGGTCAATGGCGGTAGTCTATCCTTCAAGGGTTTTGTAAGCAACGGCTTATTGTGAAAAACGATTCTCAAGCGGGCCGCGAAATAAGTTTTCTCGACAGCATCTTTCAGGCGTCTGGATAACATATCAGCTGCAGAATCGCCCTTAAAGGGTACATGTATGAAAAGCTCTTTCTTAGGAGCAATGTTCCTAGGTGGCTTTCGATTACGTTCTTTCAAATGTTTCATGATAAATTTATCCGGATAGCCATTTTCCCTGAGGGCGTCGCTGATTCTCTGTAGTTCTTCGTTGACGGTATCCGGTGTACAAATACTGCGCGCCCTGAAGGCGAGAGATCTGATTAAACTCCGCTTGTGCTGTAGTGGTACTGCGCTGTGGAAGTTAGTGTACTGCCCAGTCCATGTGTGCTTTCTGTGTACCTTTCTGCTGCATTATCCGTCTGAGTTACGGATAACTTCTACATCCAAGAAAGGTAACCGGTTTCCGAGTTCGTGTTCACAAGTGAAATGATGATTCTTGTGTGCGTCATTGAAAGCTTTCAGCAACTATTCCGCATGCTTTTCGGATTTGCAAAGTACGAAGGTGTCATCCACATACCGTACGTACATTTCGGTTTCATGGATGTGCGTTGCAAGTGGGCCATGTTCCAGTTTCGCCATGAATATATCAGCCAGCAGCGGCCCCAAAGGAGATCCCATTGCTACTCCGTCAATCTGACGGTACATTTCACCATTAAAAGTGAACTGAACGTTTAACGTGCAACGAAGTAACACCTCCTTTAGAAAAGTCTCCGGAAAAGTTGTGTATATGGGCAGTTGCCGAGCAAGCCGGAATTATGTGTCTAAAAACGATTTATACGGCCGATATTACTACCTTGGCCAATGGACACCGTTACTTAGTTATTTGGACGTCATCTTACCTACTTAATTACCTTGTACTAATGAGAATTGTGTACATATGTTTATTTAGTTTACTTGATCTACCATCTCTATCTCTGTCTCAAGTTATCGATTTTGGTCATTTAAACAGTCAAGAAGTCAATCCCAGCCCCAGTTGACGCTATATCCACAATCACTGTTATGTAAAAGTTTGGGTCTGATGAGATTTACCGAAAAGAATTCTTTACCCTGAAATGGTTTCTGATATTGATTCATATTAATGAAATGGGAATCTTTGCTTTGCTGAGGATCAGCATTGCCCGTAATTCATTGAAACTCCTAAATGAGTACCCACAATGTCCAGTTTAGCTTTGCCGGACAGTTGTGCCGACAAAAAGACGGTAGCTATTGGGTTACCATTGGGTCCGTTTGTCACTGCTGCGTTTATCGTTAATCTAGCGAAGCGTCCGTTGAGTGAAATGTTTGAGCGGATGCCACTCTATAAACACTATGTCGATGACGTGATATACATGTCTAACTGCTCCGTGGACCATGTTGAATTATTACGGAGATTCAATCAGGCCCCCAAGAACATTCAGTTTTGTATGTAATCCTAGTCTGGCTTCCCTGGATTTTCACCTGTCATATCAAGCAGATGGCTCACTGCAGCACAGAATCGACAGGAAAGGTTCCTTGTGAACAAATCACACAAATTATGGACATGTTGAGACCTTAGTTTTATAGCTACTCAATCTACCCTTGCTTATCTTTACTATTTAAATGTGCCGTATTTTGACTGTCTATACATCACCAGAAACGAGCTTGTTTTCTAGACCGAATTTTCATGACTAGGATGTAGGTTGTCACCTTTCCTTTCGTTATTTTTGAAGTTATGGAAACTGCGTTCATCGGGCACTACTTGTAAGTTGTGAAACTGAAGACAGGTGAGCAACTTCTTGACCTAGTATTTGCAGATGATATTGGCCTAGTTATTGACAGCTCCAGAACGGACCAAGCAACGATGGACAAATTAGCACGAGTTGTCAACAATTTTGGGCTGTGCTTTTCCCCATCGAAATGCAGTCCTTCGCCAGGGTTAGCAAATCACCTATGCGCACTTGTTATTCTTTTAACCACTAGTGGCGCGGACACGATATCACTTTTGTTCTAAGGTATAGAATTTACAACGCAGATCTACGTTTAACCCTCCTGTATGGTTGTGAAACCGGGGCCATCTGATCGACAGATATAGAGAAGCTGTTCCCGTTCGACCATCCGTGCATTCACAACTTAGCTCATGTCTGGTGGGAATACCGCGAGAGCAGCGAACATGTTTTGCTTCGCGTATTTGGTGCCTTAAGAGCGAGTGAACTATCCAACACCGTTTTCTGAAACACCAGGCTCTGATTGCCGGGGCATGTGTTGCGCGCTTTAACACACCGACTCCGGCAAGGTGCGCTGTTTACGCGCCGGGGGTGTGGACAGAACTAGAGGAGGGAATGCCAGGCAATGACTTGGTCACGAGGAATGAAGACTTCTACTACAAAATCTTCATCGGTTGGTGCCTCCTGACTGCCATTCTGGAGTCCGAAGTATTATGTACACTTTTGATTGAATACAGTTGTTGACACGACAAAGAGCCGACCTCATCGACGTTCGTGTTGTGAACTTCCATGTCTCTCTCCCTCATACTTAACTTCCCCATCAAATCACGACCTCACAAACGATGAAACGTATGATATTAAGCATTATCTTGCTAGTATTATTGGTTGTTCTTTAGTATTCTATCATTTTCGATTTCGATTTTTCCAAATATCCTTTTGTGTTGCGGCAAAACTTCTGATTTGTTTATCACCTCGAGCCAACGTGTAATGATGACAAATGTCAATTCTAGTATGTTCACTCATTCGCTTATACACACAACAAGGTCGTAAGATGCCTCGACTACTTGACCGAGGTCGGTCATGGTTAGAAAGTTTGATCACTTGTATAGTGTTGAGCGATCACTAACAAAGCTTTCTATCTCATGTATGTTGTACCGTGTCGGTGGAGATGGATATGCTTGCCATAAGCTCTGCGCATAAGGTTATACCGCAAGGCTTTTTCATGGATGTGGACACGCTGAAAGTCGCAACGAGGGACATTTTTGAGCACTGCCTACGCGATGCAGTGATGGAAACTATAGTATATGAATACCCCGTACGGTACAAATATCAGTATTGCAAGACAGGGACAATGATACACCGGTGTTGCTCGGTATGGTGGCCAGTAGTTAGCAACTGAGCCACCCAACTTGAAGGACACGTCGCCATCCTTCGTACAAGCAGGTTATCGTCGCTTACTTTCCAAGGACCGGCCACCTGAGCTTGAGAGACGGCTATGCGACGCAAACGTCTAATTGATTCTGCATATTTGAGGCGGTTGGCAGAAATCTTACTTATTTTTGGATGTCTACAGAGTTGTGTGGATAAGAGGCAACTACGTTCATTGACACAAGCACTAAGTCTCCTTACCATTGGCGTTTACACAAAGTCAAGAAGCTCTTAGTATTTTCCACCGGCAAGCTTTTATTTGCTTCTCCGATTATCAACTTATCCATGGATGAGCTTCCTGTCAGTGGTGAATAGCTAAGCTACAACAGATCTAGTAACAATCCTCGGGGAATGGGACGGGGTGATGATCGCGGTACATTTGGGAGGGTGGAACATTGAGTGTCAATTGAACAACTAGGTGTTGTTGTATTTATTAGGAGATAGGGGGGAGGGAGGGGGGGGGGGGGGTATAAATATAATTACGTAAAGGTATGTTAAATAGTTTTTAAGTAATTGAGTTGGATGTTTGACTGAGTTTAGACGTGATAAATTCCGAGCGGCGATACACATCAGTCTTAGGGGGGGGGGTCATGGGGCAGGAGGGGGGGCCAATAGCACACTATATAATCACATATGCTGGGGAGTGAGGGAGATGGTGGGGTATTATATAGGCTGGAGAGAGAGTTTAGGTGGGAGGAGGGGAGTAATATGTTGGGGGTATATGTGGGGATGGGGGGGGGAGGGTGGGAGGGGGTGTTTGGGGGTAGTGTGGGGGAGGTTGGGGTTAATTTAAGGGGATAGATTTGGGGTGGGGGGGGTTTATGGGGGGGGTTTTAGGGGGGGGGAGGGAGGGGGTGGGGGGTTGGGGGGGGGGGGTTTAGAGTTGGGGTGTTGGAGAAGGTGGTGGGTGTTTGAGGGAAAATGAGTGGATATATAAGATATTTATGGGGTGGGGGGTTTTAGTTGGGTGGGGGGGGGATTGTATGGGGGGGTGTGGGAGGGGGGAAAGGAATGTTAGTGGAGTGATGGTAGGTGTGAAAGAAATTAAAGGAGCAAAATAACTGTCCGCCGTCGCTGGTAGGTGATCGAAGGGGAAGGACTGCAACTGTACATGACATAGGAGGGTAGGACCTGAATCCATAACTGATCTGGCTGGGGGATGTAACGGAAGCGTGTTAGATGAGTTTGATATTGGAACAAAGCAGTTTAGAAACTTGGATGGCTCTAGACATAACCACGTGGACACACTATTATTTATTTGAAAGGAAAACTGATTTAACCACGGCTAACAAGAATTTTTTTGTGTTGTGAACCATATACCCCGTCCAGCACCCCGAGTCTTCTAAGTGAACATAACAGCTTCTGATGGAAAACATAACTAATCAACGGAGTACCAATCAGTTCGAGCAAAACTTAAGTAGTTTATTATGGCGGGTGGGTTCAGAATCTGAGATCGGAAATCACCCAAAGATCGAGTGTGCTTCGAGGTGGAAGACTTGACATAGACACCCAATCGCGTGACCACGATATGTTGACCGAGGGGAGTACGTTCAACCAACCCTCCTATCCTGTCGACGCTTCCAATAAGTAACCCAATTTTACGACTGGATCACTCAATGGATTTCGGTCGTGCCAGAAGCCGAATGAAACGTCAGCTACACGGACGGATCTACATACATTAGAAGGGTCAAGAGGAAAATCTGACGCCATCAGCAAAACGCATCTCATCCCCATGGAGAAAGCGGGGTAAGACCAACAAAAAAAATCAAAAAAGTAAAATGCCATGAAAAAAACACGACCACCGCTCGCAACTTCAGTAAAAAAAAACACTACTACACAAAAAAACAGACAAACCACCATCTAACTAAAAACAGAGCGTCGGGGCATTTGCGCTCCATCCCAAACCAGATGAACACCATGCAATGCTTACACCCCAGTCCAGGTTCTACGTAGAATACGCCTCAACACCGATACCATGGTCCACTTATACTCAGCCCGCAGCACACCGACGGAACCCGAGGTAACAATCATCGATATTCATACCAACACGTTAAGCAGTGATGCCAAGCAGGTCTGTGGAGTCTCAACGATAGTCACTTGGAGGTGACAACTATCAAGGCTAACTTTGTAAACACAGACAGAGCATGAATGCAAAAGCTCCAAGTCCAGAGTAGGTAAAACCTCAAAAAACCAACAAATGCTCAGAAGCCCACTACAGTGTATCACCCCGAAACAAGCACCACACCTGCCATGTGCCGCCACGTGCTTTGTATACGTGCCTTAGCACCATAAAGGTGATCGCTACACACTCAGTAGAATTGCACCACCAAAGCCAGGTCGACGTAAACGTTCGTTAGTTACCAGTTGACATATCTGATACTACGAGGGATGAAGTAGATGGCAACTGCCACACATAAACAATAAGATACTGGTGCATATCACATTAGAGACTCACTACGGTGCCAATCGTAGTTGGCTCGTTTTCCTATGCAGCTACTAGAGATTTAGCAATCAATAGTGAGCAGAAGTCGGGGAGGGCTACAGACACGGGAGGGTCAATATAGATAAAGAGTCGAGTGGAAGTGGGGAGTATATGGCCGTGTTACCAGACAGCCGTTCTGTTTTTGAACTGCCCAGTGCTGATGAAGCGATGTTTCTGGCAGGTAACGTCTTGGCCTACCAGTATTTACGATAGTAGATAGCACCGTCTACCAAGTTGCAATGCTCTAGGGACAATAGAGAAACAGACCTTACTAAGCTGTCCTTTGTCAGACCTCTCCAAGGGTGGCAATTCGAATACCAATCGCTACGCATTTTTTTAACTACTAAAGAATATTCACACACAGAATGATCTCAGGGGCACACTTTTACACCTATTAAATCAACTAATCTATCTATACCGTTTCTTGCTTATGCGGGAATGAATGAAAATTAATTTATTCTTCTATGTCAGGGAGGGTGGTGTTGCGCTTAACAAATTGTAATAGATGCAAACTCCCCTAAACATATCGCGCATCATCGTATCAGTTGCAGGATAATAAACATCGCATTCTGATTCTCTTACCTGAGATAGTGGAGTGTAATACAGTGATTCTGTAGAAGAGGATCGGGTGATGACGCTTTGCGATTAGGTATCGGTCATTACACAGTTCACCGGACGTTAGTAATTTTTGCTGCGGGGATTGCCAGAGATTTTCCAATGCTCGACTGCGGATATCATGAAACCCACCAAGATAATAATAACAAGTGGCGTGTAAGTATGGAATTAAGCATTTCGCGACAGTGGCTTTAATAAGGTTGGGAATCCATCTCGTAGAGGAGCAATGAGGGGTGGAAAAATGACAGCCATGACATAAGGTAGACGTTGACGCGTTACGACAGTTAACGAACAAAAAGACGAGCGGGCCCAAACACACGAATCGGACGACCTCCACGCATCCGATTTCATAGCCATTGATCTCTCAATTGCGGTAAAACGAAATTATCCGCCATATTATAGAGATACTCACCTCTACCGTACCAATGCATCACAACATTGAGTGGTACCAACGGACATTATCAAGAATGCCGAAATCGCGCCCTCGTGCATCTGGTACTATAACCTTAGAACAACCAACGGCCTTGCCCGGAAATGTGAGATGAGATCGTCGCCACACTGTTATCTGTGTTTATATCGCTATACTGTTTCTAAAAACCGACAGCACCGGCTCAGTTCTTAACCTGAGTGAGACTTTGCAGGAGCCAATCACCCCCGTCACATGCAGAAAGTGATATTAAGTGGACTGAATGCAGCGATCCGAGTAGCAACTTGAGGCTCGACGGATACGGAGTCTTTATAGTCGTCCACCTTCTAATTAAGTGAGGTTTCGGTCTAGCCCGTTTTCTTGAATTATCGGTCTAGTTGCTACTCCAATTGGTGCTTAGGTGTATCTCCGACAGTGGTATCGTGTTTAGTAGGCTAGACAACCCCCTTCCCTGTGACATGTTGACACTTATCAAAGTTTTTCACAAAGTCCCGGCGAGTGGCGGGAGCCTGGCTGCAGAGATTGCACCATGAGGGGAAACTCTGCATATAAACCATAAGGACCCGTCCTAGCTGTCCGGTGTGAATTTTCATATAAAAAAACTATCTTTGGTGACTCCTCCCTTAGCCTCTTCTGCTCGTGTTGGTGGTGCTTTACAGATCGCAATATGTCCCCGGCTTATTGTGAACCTAAGTATACATCCGAGATGGGTAGGCAATGCTCTACTTATTTCCGAAGGTGAAAACCCAGCGATATCCAGATAGCATAAGTGCTATGCCGCCTATATTGTAGCGCGACACACCTTCCGATTATCCTATTGGGCCGCACCACCTAATGTGCAGAGTTTCTCTGACTTCGGGTCAGCACCCTCAAATAAAAATATCCGCAACTCAAGAGTCAGATACAAGTGCAGGCAGCATTTTTACGACCTAAAGCGCCACTGCTTATCGCTGTTCGTTACTGTGTCATTGCTGTCGGCATGCTACCGATCGTAATCCATCGAGACATTTTTGAACGTCGTGTGCAAAAAGCGGTTCAGGGTATACGCTGATATAACCGGTAACACTTCCTACAACCGAAGCCATGCTCGATTTTCTCATCCGTCACCTGTGAAAACATCAGGAAAAGACGGCGCGCCGTTCACAGCGGCATACGCACTAGCAGAACGTCACATCAAAAAATGACGCCAAGCGTAGTACGTTCTGTGGGTCAGCCGAGATTGGTAACTTTGTATTGAGACAAGACTATGCTTAATCTTTCGAGGCACTTAGAGTAGCACAGAGCACGTGCTAGCACTTACGCTACCCTAAGTGATCTAGTTGTATTTCAACAGCACGTGCGAAAGTATGAATTGCTCTTAAGGATAGTCCATATGGATCCAGAACTAACCGAAATGCTCGAGCCCACTGTCATTTGTCAACATGAATAATTCTATGTGACCTCCTTCCCTTACCTGCTAATGCGAGATACAGGATATCCCGCCCCTTCCTGCTGCCGCAGCATTCGCAAAACGACTCAAAAACCAACACATTAGCACCCTAAATGCTACTTCGCCGCCTTCCCGGTAAAAACAGACGGGAAACAAATCACAACCAATAGTGTGTGAATGGTTCACCCCTCACGTTGATTGCAACCCGTCACCCCACAAACCATCCAGTTGTCCTGGATCGCATGTTGTCCCCCTGCCCATCTATTCGGCATGTCAATCGAACATGCGCTCGATAAGAAGACACGTAATTACAACAATACCCCGATATTAAGATGTCAGAACCTGTCTGCTCCGTGGGGCAACACAAAATCAGACACCCCTATCGAGACCTCCCTTCAACGTGTCCCCAAACTTACAAAATAGAGCAAACACATAACATAACCCACGACAAATCCCATGCCGTTCACCATTACATACCCCCCTTCTCCCCCTCCCTCACTCCAACCATCCCCTCCACATCCCTACATACATAAAACCTGCCGCACATCACTAGATTCCAATTATGACGAAAACCACGCAATACCAATAGAACATCAATCAATAGAACGAATGCAGCCCGAAAAACCTGGCCATAATTCAAGCGCCCGGGAGTGTCCACCTTTTCGAGTCTCATTGACCCTTTACATAACTAAGACCGCTCCACGGGAGAACAAGATTCGGTGTAGTCCGTGAACCCTTATATCCAAGATCCCTCTCCCCGCCACCACAACCACAACCGCCGCAGGCACCAAATATTTTAGAGCGTGTCAGGCGTCAAACCCATGTTTACGCGTTGTACCAACGTTCCACCATCTCTCTCCCCACCAAGACCGAACTCACCGTAAGCGTGCTACCGTAGCTATCAAACATACAAACTGACCCGCTTGACTGTTTGATTGCACGCACGTGAACCCAAACTCAGCAGCTAACACCTAACAAGCGAATAAAACGTGTTTCTCTCCAGCTCAAGCTCTAATAACCAGAATGTGGTGAGAACTTACTGCCTAGGGCGTAGCATTGGATCTGCTGAAAGTAAAAGCAAAAACCCACAAGCTTTTAGACAATGAAATACTACTTACACCGAACTCAGACAACACTTTGGCGATCCCAGAATTAATTAAGTAACATTAAAACCTCGAACTGATTTGAAAAACATTCTGCACTCCTGGGCTCAGAAGCACAAACGGACGGGGGCGAAAGGCCGGCTACAACCGCCAACAGTACAAGTCCCATGCGGGAATTTACTGTCTATCCGTGAAATTCCCCTGATGCTAAACATGTAATCCTGACCGGTCAGGGTCGGGCACACACCAAACCCAACTCTAGGAAGAATGGGACAAGTAGCGCAAGCCTGTTGACTTAAACACCTATGATCTTTCCCCCCTCAGATAAAACTGACCAGACTACATTTCCCTCAGCACGTACGTAATAAGTCAAGAAAGTCAGGGAAATCACGATTTAATACATTGGTGATTTATCCGCGAAACTGTTGCGGTGCGATAGCTCAAAAGTGTTACCACTGTACCATACATCTCAGTCACATTAAATAGTAGTGGCGCACCGATATCCTAACAAAACATCGTGGTGGTGTTTGCTTCTATTCTTTATTCCCCCAGCAACAGCCCCGCTGGGCGCCAACCAATGGAAATAAGCTTTCCATCGGAAGACCGGTTAAGGACTGCATATGTTTCGCAACGCGTATTTTCAACTCACCCCTGTAGAAAAACATCCGCGTAAATGTACGCCAAATTTGAGCCTAACCCACAAACGGCCGTCTGATTTCATAACTAGAATACCAGACCCAATGCCACTAGCAAGAGGTATGGGAGGGGCAATTATTGCTAAGCAATGAACACGCTGTAAGTAGTATGATGCGAGTATCTCGGACTCTCCATACACACGACATAATAAATGGAGGGAGCCTGTGACGCTCGATTAGTTATCAGCCAACATCCGGGGCACGTGCCCGTATCACCCGACACCGTACCCCTAACCTGTGACAAATGATCCGCGATTAGTACAAGGCACGAACCCGAAGGTGCGCAGTGTGGGTTCTAGCTAAGACCGAACTAAACTTGCCAGCTGCTTGTACACAATAACTCACGGCTAAAAGGTTGCTGCTCCGCAAGATGTTGCCAAGTTATCCCCAGCCAAGTAAAAAAGGAGTATCCGGAGCATGCGACCTGAGACGTGGTTAGTCACACGCTGCCGACATGCCCATACGGACACATGCCATTACGCCAGGCAGGACTTGACACTGTGAGTAGGTATTTGGGAACGACAGACCTGACTATACCAAGAGTTGAGTTGAGACTAAATTTCCAGTATTTAAGCGGAAGTAGACATATGACAGTGCGAGGTTATGCAATTCATTCAGATCTCCTTTGAGCTTACTTATTTTCGTGTTTTAAATGCAGCCCTGTAGTGATCAGACGGCTAAGGCAGAAAACACTTACCGAATAATATAACCTCAAGGAGTAACCCACCCCGCTCCTTCATAACAACGGGCCTCAGAAACGGAGTATTCAAGATTGGCGACTGCACTAGGGCGGCGAGCTCTAAAACAAAGATTAACACTCACATCTTGACCATAGTGGATGATTTCAGATGTGCAATGATTTACGAAAACCTAAGTCCACTCGGCGCTTATATAGATGCACTGAACGGCTCGAGGGTCTGGTCGCGACATCGCCTTAACACGGTTCAAACAGATATAATTGGCCTGTGTCGCTTACCCAGCAACAGAACATCATGATACTTCAAGTTAACCACGCTGTTATGAACCGAAATGGTTTATATATATCAGCATCTATAACACCGCGATGCGGACGAAACAGTATGAAAAAAACATGTCAGTGCCTAGAAAAAAATAATAAAAAAAAGGCAAGAACTACGTAAAGCAAATTAGTTACCCTTTCAGAAATATTTAAAGCAGTCCAGTAAAGAGAAAGAAGAAAATCATGTATATGCAACACAAATCTGTAATGTCTCCAGACCATCAAAATGTCAAGCATCTCGGCCAGCTTTCCGTCTTCATTACAATGGTCCGTTCAAAACGGTCGCATGTACAGCAATGTTAAGTGTGCATCATGTTTGTGACTTTGCCGCTGTCAATGAGGCAAACAAGAAGGGATAAAGCAAAACTAAATTGCGATTTCAGTGAGCCCTGCGGGAGAATAAAATTCTGATGATAATGAACGGGTAGAATAGAAAGAGATGCAGGATGGACAACAACTAGTTCTACAAGTTAGAATGTCAATCTGTGACACCTAATTCACTTACTCCGCTCAAACTGAATATCCGATCGCACCCGCAGTTGACGACCTTGCCCTTTAAAAAAACACAACCCCCCCCCCACGATGTGTCGCGCGCGGAGCGGAGGCATCATTCAAAACAGATGCAATTAATATTATCGCCTCCGAACAGTAAAAACCAAAATAACTTCAGTCCATTACCAGGGTAAAATGTGGTGAGCTACCCCCACTTCCCACGTGCATCTACGACATCCAAACCCGCCTAGCGACCCCCCCCCAGCTTTCCTCAACCCCGACCAGACTCACCACGTGCAATCCCCCCTACCCTCAGCTTGCCAACCCAGTACCATGAAAAAATCGACAAACGACCCCCAATATGCCAGCAGTCTCCATGCCTTTACCACGTCCAACTATCTCGGCCCAAACCCCGAGCCCTAGTAAGACTATTCCAGTGTGTCCGTCTCATTGTACATTTGTGCATATCCAATTCACAAAGTGCTCTACAGAGATGAGTATTGAAATCAAAGAGGATACACATTGTTGGGGAGCAAAATATAACGCCACTGGGGAAACAGGTAAAAAAAACAATCACTTCAGAAAGGAATTAATAAAAGCGTAAGAAAAACTGCAGAAGGACCAATACAACTATACCGCGAGATAGAGTTCCAACCCATCTTAAATTGTATGAGGAATCCTGGTTATAGATAGGGTCATAAATCTCACAGCAAAACATCATCAGTCATATTTCGTACCGCTATAAACACCGGTTTGTTTAGGAAATTTACAACATTACAAAGAATATTAGGACAAAGTGATGAGTGGACCAGCTCCTCCTGCAAAACAATGTTCCAACATTCGGCACGGTAGAACAGTACTGAAGTAACTTTCTTAAACCGTTCCCACTTGGAGGAAGATTAGTAACAAGTCCGTAGAAAAATCACGGGTAACCAGATTCACACCACGGACACGCCCGGGGTAAAACTCGTGGTATCAGATATTTTAAGGGCATCACACTAATAACTAGTCCATCGACTGGTCTAAACGACATTCGACATAAACCAGGAAGAGAAATATCGTACGTGATTAACATTTATCTTTAGTCCTAAAGGCACCGGTTGCGGCTATTAATAAAATAAGCACAGTGAGTATGCCACTCGGCAAACAATCCACAGTGAGAGACACTGGTGAGCTCTCTTAACCCCACAAACTAGTAGAATTCAAAGCACTAGGGTCCACATACCCTTGCTGAACCGACGTCCAGACTAAAGCTCGCTGTGCCGAAGATCAGCGCTACCCAAAGTTCCACGACGCCCCCAATTACTTGCGGCACATGTCACTACCGCAATTCTCCAACATTGTATCACAAACAAAGTGAAAACCAAATTAAAAAGATGTACCAGTGTCGAACACACTGACCGAGACCAGCTACCCTGACACACGGTCTACCGTCCCTCCTACTATCGTAAAAAGATCCTGATCAGCAGATCCAAATGTCCGTAAGAATTTCGAGCGAGAATCCAGCCATCCTCCTTACACCAACCCACGAGTACCGATCAGCCAGTATACCTACAAGACCTCGGCTTCAGTTGGCTGACCACCGAGCTTATAATTATACCCGCCCTCAAACAACAGAGTTAAGTGATTATACCACATAGGTTGGAAAGAAGCTTTAACCGTAAAATGGCAAACACCTGTACTGGACAATCAGCTAGAAGAAGTGAGCGCAAGGGAAGCAGAACTAGATATGGTGACCAAACAACCACGCAGCTTAGAATAATCAGGATACATTGTACATCCAGACTTCCAACCCGAGCCCATGGCCACAAACGAGCTCCTTACCCACAAGCTGGTCTCGGGGAAGGCCTCCCATGGATCGCAGAACAGTTGTGTTTGCCTAGCAACCACCCTATTCCACACAAACCCTACTTACCAACGCTTAAAATTTGCAAATAAGGCCGCTGTCTTTTTCGAAAATCAAGTGCAAATAGGAATATAGATTGCTAATGGTTAGTTGCTTTTTGACACGTGGATGACAATCTTTCAACATGAAAGGCGGAGTAGCAACAACCCATTCTAAGCTCAATAGCCTTAAGCGAGAGATCCGCTTAAGTTAGTGGTGAAGTTAAAACTCTAATACGTAGCACCAAGATAAGGACTGTTTCAGTAACAGTGTCTGCACGACAATACAAAGCAATATTTGATGGTAGTTCGAATAAGGACACCTGGATGGAGAGGACATCCTCGATGAAGGGGGGCCCAGCACACGACGCCAGAGTAACACTTAGGGAATAGTTTAACCAGAGCAAATCACAAATACGACCCGGCATTCACGAACATACACAAATCCAAGTGTAGCAGCGCGATTTACGCCCATGACAAACTTCACCGTGTTGATCTTCGATAATATGTTGTGACGAGGAGACGACCCTGTGTCAGCATTAGAAAAAATTAGATGCAAGACCTGTCTAGGAAACAGCGGACAAGGCGAGCATTGGAGCGTATGGAAAACGTCCGTCCACCTCAGACATCTCATCCCACTTACAACGTGCAACCCCCCCCGACCGACCTACCTCCGGGAAAACATACATGCAACCCAGCCAGACATCACCTAAACACATTTCACAAATATCCCGCACGAACACCCCGCTCTTAAACCCCACTTCCAACAATACTTTAAGTCAACATACAGTAAACTAATCCCCGGCCAAGATGTCTAACGTACTACTAGACCTGCCAGAATGTGAAAACCAAAGAAAACTAAAAGAGGTATGCTTGTTCTGAGCAGCAGACAAATACCGTGACTCGCCTCCCTACCCCACACACTTACAAGGCATCACTGAACTTTCCCGAAGCTCCACCTCCCCCCCCCCCTATCCAATTGAAAAACCTCACTCCTCTAACCTACCCGTGTGCGCTAAGTCCTATGTTGACGATGTAAGCACTTGAATACGGCGTTTCCAAATCGCAGTACCCTGATCGACGTACAAGTCACTTTACAGCAACTATGGCGACGGTTTGCAATCAACTACAAGTCAATGCAAGGATAGAAGGGTCGATTAGGTAATGTGTAAATATTAACATCTACTGCCTGAGATTTCACCAACCATTATAATAGACTAACGTAAGTTCTACAATGTCCAGCACCACTAAACAGTGCTAGATAATCCGGGTAGGAACCAACCTGATGGAAAAAAAAAGCAAAAACTGGGGAGAGAATATCCCTAAAATTCTAAAACATCGGAGTTATGCCCAACCACGCAACGTCTTGGAAAAGACAGTATAGCATTATCTTAATATAAGTATATACGTAATTTCCTCGCGGGGCCCTTTCACAAATGCAGTAAGAATGCCTGGACGGCCCACCGATTTATCCCAAAAAGCTAGCCGTGAATATTACTAAGTGAACGTATCATATGATTGGGTTATGTACATGCTCTATGTCGACAGGAACGAACTGACCTGTTACTAGATAGCTATTAAATGCCACAAACTAATACACTAATTGGGGTTAAGAGTACTGAGGGACTAAGTACAAAATCGGCATTTTTTCAAGACTTAATGCGCCTAATGACGTAATAGAAAGAAGAGAAAGCAGATTATATGCCCGTATACAAAGAATACCCGGAAAGTAAGACCGTAACGCGTATGGTTCATCCTCTAAGACGAAAGTATCAGCTTCAGAAAGTCAAGCCTGGGCAATTGAATCACCCGCATGCTAAGATCCCTCCCGCGTGACAAACCCTGTGTCAATAGGTGCAGGCGTGACCAGACCGTTCGGCATAACCCTCTCGCCAGCTAAAAGTACCGTGAGATCTATGTGGCAGCTAACGAACCCCGCCCAACTCTATTCCAATAACGCCGATAAATCTTTCCCCTGCTAGACGCGGTGAAATACCTGGGTCCGACGTGCCAAGGTGTCAGGCACACCGAATGAACCGTCTACACAAAACGTTACGAGTACCGTTAAAAGCCCAGCTGAATTCAATCATGTTCCAACAAATGGTCGGTTAGGTGTTGCCGCTCTTAACTTGCCTCCTCAGCAGAATGTAAGCGAAAATGAGTAGAGGGGTCACTCTCTACATACCTGAAAAACAATGTGATAGTCGGTACAGCCCTGCCGACCTTTAATTTCCGCAGGAAATAAATAATACCGACCACGTGAGACAACAATGTATTGTGCTCATGGGAATTTTAGACTAAGGTCCAGCCCATGCCTTGCATCGAATATCACACACTACCCAAGATTTTAAAAATACCGTAAATGTCCATCCACCGATACCAACCCCGTCACAGAACCCCTAAATAAACCCAGGGGGTCTGGGCCGAAAGAGAAAAGAAAAAAAAATGAATCCCCCGCCCCCCACTCAACCCCCCTTCCTCCTCCCCCCCCTCAGCTCCACCATGGAACTTCAATCCCCCGGAGAGTCTCCTCTCCCCTACCTCCACAAGCCCAGTGCAACCACACACTGTCAAAGCCAACGCATTCATTCGCACATGCCCAAAATGTGCCTACTGAATAAACAGTCACCCTTACATAAACCCCAGAAACCCACTTAAATCAAATTACTTATCCGTGCCTACACGCCGGTCATACCCGTCTACACCGTCCCACCCGGGCCTCGCTTCCCTGTCTTTTGTAACCAACAAATAAAAAACACCAGCCAGCCCTGTGACCGAACCACCATGGGTACCAAGGAATCACAAAAGACAAAAAATGTCGATGTGGGAGGCAGGCGCTAATGAAGGGATGGTATATCCCCATGCAGCACACCCCTTAGTCAGAAACCTGCCTTCCCTGTTCTCTCAAGCATTACCCTGCATTACCTTACCAACCTCAAGGAAAAAAAACCCCCCAAGAACAAACCCAAAACAGATAAACAAGTTATAACCATAAGCAAAACTGAATTCAGTGGAGCACCTCCCCCCTGTCACTCCCTCAGTCCCCACCCTTCATCAAACCCCCTTCGACACCCCATGGCCCCCAACTCCAAAAACCACCCACTGCCCTAGAAGCGGCGCAACTCCTTCCCCCCTGTCTCCTCCAGTCACGACCTACCACCCAATCTCAACCATCGGCCCATCACATGTGGAGCTACCCCGCCCTCAACATTTCTAACCGTTGTAAATCATATGAACTAAATCTCAGGAAATAAAATACACCAAAAACAACAAAAAAAACAAAAATAACAAAAAACAAGATAAAAAAAGCCTCCCGTAAAAGCTGTGCGCTCTAAAAAAACCATCCTCCTACCCACTTGCTAGATTAACTAGCCCGTGTGTGTTAGATATGTACAAATGTCGCATAATGTCAACATGGACAAACAACCCGGTCATTCGAACCCCAAGCATACACCCCATTCTACGAATAAAGCCCGGTAGAGATGACTCTGAACCCGTGCAAACAGAAACCACGAACATACTCCACGTTGCTACCACCACCCAATTAACACTCACGAATAAAGACTCATCTTTTGCTCACCAGTCCCCTACGAAATTTTGCCTCCCTATACTCTCACTGTCAACCTCGAGCCAATCCGAGAAACCCTTATATCCCCGTCAACGCCGATTACACAATTGCAAGAACACTACGTAGATATAGAGTTCGTAAAAAGCACACCCCAACTAAGACATCTGAAGGAGGTCGCCAACATAAAACAAAATTCATCTAATGTCATCCCCAATGATCCAGCCGGAAGCCCACTTAAGTACCAGCATAAATCAAAGAAAAACAAAGATCGTGCGTCAGATGCGAGGGAACAAAAAAAAAGTCCCCCCCCTAGCCCCCTAGCTCCCTGAAATCTATAAAATAACAACTGGATAAAGCCCCAACAAAAAGGAAAACTGTTTCCTTCCGATACACGCTTGAAAGGTCCCCCGTCGGCCCGCCCCTGTGTCCAGGAACAAGACTTAAGGTTATAGTCAACCCGTACACCTACGTAATTAATTTATCACATGCCACAAGCAACAAAACGGTTCCATTTAGAACGGCGCTACAAATGAACGTGGATCCATCTCCAACGAAGTTTTCGGAGCAATGTTGCCACTCGACACCCCTAGGTACCGCACCGTTACGCCCCCAGAAGCCCCCTTTCTCGTCGCCATTCCCCCTAGCGATCAGAACCATCCTCTCTCGCGCCTGGACACAGTCAGCTACCGGAATAAGACCTTCAGATCACCAAGCCCCAATTCCGTAACCCCCGATCGTATAGATGCTCCCATCCACATTGAAAGACTGTCTCGGGTCTTCTGCTCGCTCGCATGAAGACGCCTCTCTAAACTCCTGGTTATGAAGGGACGGGCCTCGCTGTTCCATAATCTTTGCATTATGTAAATGCATTGATCCCAAACTGGAATCAGGGACGTATTTTGTCCCGGTGCCCTGTTAGGCCGGCGCCTTCAAAAAGCAATACCCCAGAGACCCACTCCTTGCCCCTTGCTCTCCTCTTGAGCAATCTGCAATATGTCCCATTACCCACACTCTTTCTGCTGGTACAGTAGAAATAACCTATCCTCGATTTTAAATCCGCTGCTACCCTATTGTGGTGCCTTGTGTGTCGCACAGGTATACTGAACCACCTTCCGCACTGAGTCGACGTGGCAAAGGACCCCATCCCCCCAGGAACAAATATGTCATTCAGGTCAACATTCACGTCATTGCACGATTCCCAGCGATACCTTGTAATCCTCCGGGTGCCTAATGGTGTATTTGCCCGCGACTGGATGTTCGAGGATGCCCGGAAAATAAGTCGAGATATTTTTATAAAACGGCAGGAAACGCCCTTAAGTAATCGACGCGGTTCCCAAACTCGTCACCTCTGGAGTATTATACACAGAATACTGGCGGCTCGCAACTCCCTCGGAAAACCGCGCTTCGCGGCAACAAGCGCCTGTTGAGTCAGCACCCAACTCCCAGAGGGACGGTTAGTGCCTATCGCGCCATAGTTCAGAGTACATGGAAACTTGAAGATGTGTTAGTGCTCCTAATCCGATAGACTCAGACCTCTTGGCTTGATTCGAATGCTTCGTAGTCAAAATACGGAGTAGACCCCACGCCCGATACAGAAGACATTGTCATTAAATTGCTGCCTGACAACTCCTTAGCACCCCACGCGGAGACCTCCTGCGGGCAGAGGTACATGTGGCCCCGGAGCCGCCGCGGAAACTAGCCAGAACCACCGTGCAAAATCGGGACTGCACGACAGCAGGCAAAGGGATAAAAGTGAAGACAAACACAAGCACAACGTCGACCGCGTAGTATTGATGTGGGTCGCGAAACAAAACAGCGATGCACCAAGGCTCAAAAAAAACGACATAACAAACGCGAAGCCGTTTAGTGTGTGCAGAATGCAACCACTATGACAACCCTAACACTAAAAAGTAAAAATCAAAATCCAAAGATACCTACCACCCTGAACATCGCATCATGCCCGTGCTCCGGGCCCACGGTCGAGAAAACACCCCGGCACAGGAGGATCAGGGTGGCCCGATAAGTCATAGAATACCTTAAGCAGATTGAACTAAAAGACACAATAAGTCATATAAAAACGCATAAATTATACAAGCTTACCGCTTGCCCCGAATACTTTCACTAAACCCTTTACCATATACAAGTGACCGACTAAAGGCGAGGAAGGGACTAACTCTCAGTAGAAGAGCTACACTAATCTGTACTCATTACAGACCGGGGGAAAGTATAACGCAAAACTTAAAAATAAATCCCGGAACATAGCAATGGGCCACTGCCCATGGTAATCATTCGAGTGAATACGACGTCACGCTGCAGATACTCCACAAATGGAGCCACATATACGATGAAAGCGAAATACTAGACCGTGAAACGTGAGAACGAGATAAACATCTGAACGCAACACCAATAAGAGTGATGCCAACAGACTACCAGTTAGAAATATCCATCGCACAGCGAGAGACTCTGTGAGTGCTACGCTGTAACTCGATTTTTGGCCTACCATTAGATTAGATTTCTAGGCTGAAATGTCGTTGAAAACTGTGCTTGAATAAACACTGGGAACGGATTTGACGTTTGTCAAACTCTTCCTAAATACAAGAGAACTAATGGTATAGATGTGCTTGGATTGCTGCAAGGCAGTCACCACCTGCTCAAAAGCCGTGCAGTGCAAGACCTACAATGGCTGCCTGGATATTGCTTGTTGCAATATCGAAGCTAATTTGCATGAACTTTTCCAACGGCCATGCTCCTCGGTTGTCTTTTTCGTTTGTAACGCTTTCCAAGCGACAGAGATGGATAAACTCTTCGGGATTTATGCAACCCCTCTCAGCCCTGTGGCACACGCATGAAAAACAATGGCTGCCCCCTCCCGCCAATCGCCTTGTCCAACTCAGTGACTACGAACATAAGTCGTAGTAGAGAATCCTCTGCTTCAAAGTCGGTGGCTATGGCACGTAGCGGAAGTAAAACCAGGACGATCACTCCTGCTATCAAGCATAGTCGGGTCCTATCTGTGTAGCTTTCGGAGCAGCTGATGCCTGGTGGTGGCAGCAAAGATCTTAAATCCAAACACTTTGCAGCAGTTGTTAACAGTGGGGCAGCTCCAACCTTGGTTAACCGAAACGCAGTCTTTCAGGGAAAAGCAGTACGAAGCGCAACAAGGCCCAAACCAAAGCCGACCCTACTTCTTTCTCAAATATTACAAATTATTGACAGAGCATGCCAAGCAGAAAAGATGATGAAAGACAACCCGCTTCCTAGGCCGCCGTTTCGTGAGCACAGCACAAATCGGGATCGATGCTTGATCATCATGAACTCTCCAGAATCCCATAAGGATAAAACAGCTGCTGGACGATCAGGGCATTCTAGAACGAATGTTTTGCAACTTTTTCGACGAAGGTGAGATGGGCAGCCATATCGTCTCTGCCTTTCGTTTCGGCAGGAAGCAAATAGGCTGCTCGAAAACTCGTCCCCTCAAGGTTGTCTGCAAGGATGAAGCTGTGTGCTGTCAGGTTATTAGACGGACTTTAACGCTTAAGAGGGAATCCTTTTATGGACTCCGAGACCTTTATCCAGAAAATCAGGTCCGAATGAAGAGCGCTGTTATAGAGCTACGGAAACATCGGGCAAATGGGGAGCTTACTTTCCACATTGTGGATTTTCGCGTGGTATGGAAAGCACCAAAAGTTTGCTGGAAATCAATCTTCCTCATATCCAGACAACAAGACTAAAGAATGGGCTACTAGTCATAACTTCCAATGTGCGGAGCATGAAAAATAAGCTTGACCAAATTCAACTGGTTGACGCATAGGAACAACCGGCTTTAATGGCCTTTGCCAAAAGCGTAGTTATCTTCGGACATACAAGATCCAGAGCTTCGAATTCCGGGGTATCACTTTCCTTTGGCCAACTGTTCTGGAATGAGATCTGGGTGTGGTGTGTTTCTGTACCGGAAGGACAGCCACCGGGCCCATCCTGTGGAAGCAGTCTGCGGCCGCGACGCTGCTTCCGAGCTTTTGTGGTGTCGAATTCCTGACAGGTGTAGATCAGTTATGGTCAGTGTCATTTACAGAGCATCTATGGGGTCCAGTACTTGCTTACTAGAGTCAGTAAAGAAGCACGACAAGGAGTAGAGACTGTCTGCTATTGGGAGACTGCAATGCTGCTGCTATTGACTGGGATCTGCACCATAGTAACCCCATTCTGGATTCTCTCGATTCTCTTCTCCTCGAAACTATTCTTGGTTGTCATTTGCTTCAGCATGTGGCAGCACTCACTAGAATATATCCAAGCCAGACTCCATAGATCTTGGACATCACACTCTCTCCGGTCTACTCAAATATCTCCTCAATGATGTACTACAACTTTTGACAAAACTGATGATGACCATTCATGACCAGAGTGTGTACTGTCGGAAGTTCTGGCGTGCGGACCCACACCGTCTGAGTCTTGCTGCAAATACTCTAGATTGGAGCATTCTCGAGAACCTGGACGTTGACGATACCTGGTGACATGACATGATGACATTCGTTATTCAAATAGTACCTCTCTGTAAAAGAAAGCTATTGTCCAAAATCCCTCCTTGGATCGATAATGAGTTACTGATCCTTATGAACAAACCATGCAGCTTAACGGATTGATTCAGGTCAGCATCATTGGCTTTAGACTACTCGAACTATATAGCGGTTAGGAACCTCTGCACACAAACGAAACGAGAGAAACGACCACAGTACGAACTTTGTTTGGCAAAGTAATCTATGACCACTACCAAACTACTGTCCTCCTATCTGAAAAGGAGAACAAAAGCTGGGTGTGGATACGTGCTTTATATTCTAGCAACAAGGAAACCTTACTGTATGAGGATGATGCGAAAGTTAATCTCCTGGCTTTACAGTAATCCTCCGTCTTCTCTACAGAAGCTCCATTGTCCCATGACTTTGTGTCACTCCGTCCCTCTCCACTGGACTATAGTGAGCTCACTGACAACTTGGTTATGTGACCACTTCTTGAATTAAATCCGAACTCTTCACCGGGTCCAGATGATTTTCACATTTTGTTCCTCAAATTGGTGGCTCAGAATATTGCTTCGCTTTGTCAGGTTTTTCGGCTCTCCTTAGACGCCGAACGCCTTCCGAGGGCTTGGGAACTGAGTACTGTGGGGCTCATATACAAGGTAGGAGATCGTCAGGATCCTGCAAACTAACGGTCGATCTGTCTGACAGCGAGAATTTGTAATATCATGGAAAGAATTCTCATGACACCCTTAAATATTCACCTGGAGAACCTGCATTTCTTCTCATGCATTCAAAATGGTTTTCGGAAGTCACCATGCAGTGTCTCTAAGTTGATGTTACAATAGAAAATGGGCGAGATCACTAGATGCCGGTAATCGTCTGGATATCGTTTTCGTCGACTTCAGCAGGGCATTTGACAACGTTCTGCATTAGCGTCACTTTTTCAAACTCCGGGGAATTGGCGATTCTGGCAAGATGTTCTCCTGGGTCGCTGAATTTCTGAGTGGCCGCAGTCTACAAGTTAAAGTGCACGATGCCTACTCCAATCCTGTTTTATGATCAGTGAAGTTCCACAGGGCTCTGTCCTTGGTGCTGAGCTCTTCAAAATATACATAGATGATCTTCCATCTGAGTTCTGAACTGATTGCCTCATATATGCTGATTAGCTTAAACTGTGACTAGAGGTGTCCAAGCTTGAGGATGCTGACCTACTGCAGCCAACGCTGGACCGGTGGCACTGCTGGTCAATGTATTGGCAGTTACCCATTAACCATGCTAACTGTTCTGTCCTTCATACTGGTGCCCGGACCCCTTTGGTACATATCATACTGAGGGTTTCCTGCTCAGGAACGCAACCATGGAGCAGTATTTTGGAGTCCTTGGCTCGTCAAACCTACGCGCAACTCAAGCCACCCTAAAGAAAGTTGCCGCTGCTAATGGGATTTTCTTCTCTATAAGGAGTTCCTTTTCCAAAATGACTCCAGAGATATTCCGACTTCTTTTCAGCTCTCATGTGGGATTAATTCTTGAGTACGGAAGGCCAGCATCCTATTCTTTCACGAAAGACGAATGCGTACTGATAGAGAAGGTTCAGCGGCGGGGATCAAAATCCGTCCTGACACTCCGGAACCTGTCTTACTCTCATCGCCTTCAAAGGATGAACTTGTTCTCCCTAGGTATTGTCGTCGCCGTCGTGACTTGATTTCCACGCGATGTATTCTCCGCGGTGATAGAGGGATGTGATACAATAGTTTTTTATTCTTTGTGCGGATTGCTTGACACGACGCCACGGTATGTAGCTTCGGGTTCGCCCTGATGTCACTTTGCCAACTCGTGTAGTGAATGACTGGAAGTGTTTACCTGCGTTAGTTGTCAGTGCGCAAACATCGGACGGTTTCAAACGATTGCTAGACATCTACTTGTTGGACAAACATGGATTTTGTTGTTTTGACTGTTACTGCAATGCCCCCTTGTGGAACACTGTGCCACATTAACTTACGTGATCCCTACAGGGAGCGGGAGGTGATGGGGCTGACACAAGTTTTCCTTTCTGCTCTCTACAAACCAATGAACCAGAGAGCTGTAAAGCAATGAGTAGCGCTCGTTGAATTGGTTCGCAACAGCGCACACACAAGCATGTGTTTGGAGAACGGAATGACCACAGCGAGTGAAGCGAGAGCCGAGATAAAATGCAGCCGTACGGCAGTTAGATCAGACACTTGTCATCTGGTCGTTAATTTTCGTTCCATTTTGGTTAGTATAACCCATTTCCTTCTTGGTTTTATTTTCTCAAAATTCTATTTGCACCTAACCCCACAACCCTACCGGTATTATTTATTGTTGTTCTTACGATGTGAGTATTGGCAACTGGATCAAACGCACTTCGGTACTCGGATCACCATTGTTCAACTGAACTGAACTGATTACCGAGCGACTGGAAATGTTCAGCCGTAAAGCCAAAGTCGAAAGAAGGTGACTCAAATAATGTGGACAAATACCAGCCTGTCTGTCTGACCGCTGTTTGGCTAAGACGCTTGGGTCGATCGTGAAGAAGAGTTTCTTGCATCTTCTCGAGTCAAAAAGCCTCCTGACTCCCGCACAGCACGGTCTCCTGGATGTTCGTTCATGCACCACGAACCTGCTCTTGGCGAGGAACGAATGGTTGCAAGCGCCGAACCAGAGGAAGTCGGTCAGTGCTTGCAATCATTCGTGCCTCGCCAAGTGCAGGGTAGTGATGCATGAGTTAACTTTCACGAAACCAGGTCGACGTCATTTACATTAACCTTAGTAAGGCCTTCGACAAGATGAATTTTAAGGTTTTCCTCCACAGGCTGCGGATGTGCGGTGTTGACGGCTCGCTGCTCTAATGGATTAAAAATTTTCTTGTTCGTCCAAAGTGGAGGTTTCAGGTCGAAAACCATCTGACCGACTGGTATCCGTCGACCAATGGTGTTCCCGAAGGCACTGTACTGGGGGCCGGTAATGTTCCTGATCCACATAAATGATATGCATCGGCTTCTCCGTTCGTCTAGTGCGTTCTGTGCAGATGATTTGAGTTCGTATGCTTTAGGTGCTCAAACGCAGCTTCTGCACTTGGTCTGAAGTGCTTGTCACTCGCCTCTTCGTCTCAGTCACGCGATCAATGCTAGAGTACGACTCCACCGCATACTATACTATCACGCGAGGCGAGGTACGTAGGATGGAGCGGGTACAGGATGTGACAACCAGGCTCATCTCCAATTTAAACGGCGTGGCGTACGAAGACCCGGTGCAGGTGGCTAGGATTTTACAATCTTTCTTATCGTAGAGGGCGAGTTGACCTCATCATGACGCACCGGATACTAAATCTCGGTGGTTACTCAGTGTTGAAGCCGTTGCTCCATGTACGAGCACCAAGTAGCAAACGAGGACACCGGTGCAAACTATTAGTACCGGATTTGGAGCGGATTGCTCAGCAACTCTACTTCCACTGTTGAGTAGTGAATGTATGGGGCAACCTGCCGCATCAGGTATTCGGGGCAAAGTCTGTGTTGGAATTCAAGATATTTCTGAACAAAACTTTGCCGACATAAAGTGTCTGGAATGCGCTCCAACATAATTAGTTATTGTACATGGGGACTTTTTGATGCAACTACACAGATGCATCTATTCCTGCTACTTCTATCCAGTATCCGACCTTCAACTAGTAGCACTTAACGATACTTTCGTTGGCAGTCTAACTTGAGGGTGCTTCTCCGCGGATTATTGTGATCATCGCCCAACACCGCAGATCTAGTGACATCGCCTACCGTCGACCACATTTGCTTTGCAATGGGTCTAGCATTTTATTCCTGTTTAAAGATACTCTACTGAACTTGGATAGGTTTGCCCTCATGCTAAACAGCCTAGAAAGAAGGAATTTAGAAAGGATAGAAAAAAATAAGGAAGGCATCACCAGCAGTGGCGCGTGTTCGCTTCTACACCCTGCTGTTTGAACCAGATAACGCGACCCACTTCTCCTCCCTGCGCGACGGCCGAAGCCGACTGAACTATGTCTTTATCTTATGTTGGGTTTTAAGTCGAAATACTACCGGAATGTCCACAATTAAACAAACGAACGACCCAGATCCTCAGGTTTGGCCGAGGGTCTTCGACACGACGTACACCTGAAAGGTATAGAGAGCGCGCCATAATTCAATCATCCCAAGTTTTTATGCCCTGACTGTTAGCTAGAAGGACGGCTTAATCACGCCCTGTAGCCACCACGAACATGTATTCAGGACATGCGGCGATGGCAATACTAAAGCAGCAGTTGCTCTTTGATCGGTCAGAAAACTACTGCCACCAGGCTCACGAGAACCCATGAGGTCAGCAGAGCTTCTAGAACGAGCGTTTATCTCTAGTTTCCGTTCTGCACAATAGGTTACTTTGCGTTTGCTCCTTTAACTGCTTAAGTACTGTACCTTTTTGTTTAATATATCATTCTCTCTTGCCTTCATGTCTTCAACCTGTACCAAACACAACGCAAGCAACGATATCATAGCCTATTGCATCAGACCTCTCTTGCTGTAGCCGAAATGATTTGAACCGTCACTGCAGATGGCCTTATTAGTTTCTGGCTCATTACAAACCAATGTTACCATTAGCTTCGGTTGTTTAGACAATTCCCCATGCCGAGGCCGCTACTCTAATTGTAAATACCTTGTAGCACACGCGGACATCAGTACAGGCTTGTAGTTCCAGATATAAAACGAGTTCCTCATCTTCTCTCTTCGGACGGCGAGTGGTAACTATTTGTAACGGTTTGCCGGAGCATGGAGTGTAATCATAAACAGCGTAGTATTCCAATCGATTGTTGGACGTAAAGTTCTCAAATGTTATATTCCGAGAACGCTTACTCATTAACATCTCATGTTTTCGAGTCCTCATTTACTGTGTTACACGTGGGAACGTGAAAAATGACCAGGGTGTTATCAAGTCATAGATAGTTTGCTTTTTCAACACTTGTGATCATATTTCGATGGATTTGTGCACTCAATACAATACAATATGCAGTATTCAGTGTGTAAACGATTCATCATTTAGAGCTCAAACACTAGAGGAGCTACCAACCGAAATCGGAAAGATGGTTACCATTTCTGACGACAGTTTGCTCAGTGTCATTTTTCTCATCTACGTCATCTATTTCTCCACATCTTTAAATGGTTATCGGTCGTCCGTCACCCTTTCCTGTGGTTTTTCAACCTTCCTTGGTACAGAGAAGGAACTTTTCTAACTCATGTTTTGACCTCTAGCTTCGTACCTATGTTGGTTTTTCCAAGTCTCCGACTGCAGGTAACCCTACTTTTGGAGCGACTGCACTGTTTCGCATGATTGATATGCAGCAGACCATCCCAGAAAAGTGCGTCTGTAATGGTACATCCGGTGGTCTCTGATATCAGTAAACGCGACCATGTGACCGGATTCCAAACGCAGATGGCCCGTAGTAACAGATACCTTTGTCTCCTAAGCACAGCTGTTTAGAACCTTGTCGCTATGTCCAAACGTGATCAGGTGACCCTGAACAGTACGCGGCGATGCAATGCGCGCTATGGTGAATTCGGAATTGCAAGACAGCCTGAGTTTTTTCTATTGAAAATACTGACGACTATCCTTTTTTGTCATACAGGATATGTATTTTAGGCTGACGCTGCAATAAAATTTATTAACATATGATCTGGTTACACTCTAATTGTCAACAATAGAAAATGATTTATAGCGGGTAAAAAAGCGAGTACTTGAGAATGCGCGTGGAATAACCGGAGTAAAAGGTAATGTATAGCAGGGAAAGAAGGGAAATTTAGTTTCAGGTGACTCACCAAGCTATTTACATGAACATTGATATGAGTTTCCCCACCGTTAGGTTAATGAGAAAGCTGGGGAGCACACTGTTCGCTTCACTTTATTGTGTCGTCCAACTTAGACTGGCGTTGTCACGCAATACAAATAAGATATCGTGTCGTCAAGACTTTTTATGAAAAGCGATAATGTAGGGGCAAATATGACGTGGGATGGAAGAGTGTTCCAGATGTAGTGCGTGGCCAGTGTGAGCTGGTGGCGCCTCAGAATTTTAATGTGGCTGGATTGCAACATGTCGCGAAAGGCGTGATCAACGTTCGTCATTATTAGGTAAACCATGATGCGATACCCTCATAGATACCGATATTCATCGCTGTACAAGCCGAAGATTTGCAGTCTGACTTGGTAGGATTAGTGGAAAGGTTCTACAGTGTTTTTGACCGCTCTACCTCGTATAGCTTCATGCTCACCAACATTGTGTTTTCGCTAGCGGTGACCTGCTTGGATCGTATCTTTCACCCTCGGCGTTACATGGGGTGTTCAACATTTGCAGAAATTTAGATGACTCGAACTTCCTGATCGCACTCTTGGAGTCCATGGTGCTGATTGTCCCTTCTCGATACCATTTCGGCTTGTTTAGAGCAGCCAAGCTCATTTGCACAATTATCCCGGGATCGATTGTAAGTGTAGTCAAGAACTGCTCACGGAGCTCAATGGCCTAGTGTTCATGGCGGAAGCCGCCAACCACTATGTGCAGGGTTCCACTACCAGATCAGGTTATCTCTACCTAATGAATCCAAACAAGGACGAAATGCGTTCTGAAGTGCAATGCTGAGCGAGTGAAACACAGATATCCCGACATTGCTTTCCTGGGAAGCATGTTGCAACTGCAGTATACGTGCAGGTAATTTCAATGCGACTTTGATTCAAACACAGCAATGCTATGCAACCAAGGGCTTGTGCTCATGTCGCCTTAACACCTAGGATAAGCGGTATACGGGAATTGAGAAGTGAAACAGTGACAAAGTATACGAATACTGTGGAAAGGAGTCGAGTGCCATTACGGAGAAAGATGGAGGCACTGAAACGAGTGATCGTTCACTATATTCCCTTCATTCATCAGTTGAGAACAATTTGTGTGTTTCCTTTGTCTCATTGTTGGCCTTTTCGGAAAACAGAGGGCACCAACGTAGGACCATTCTCGGTTACATTCCTCAGAGTTCTTCTCGATCTCATTCATCTGCCACCATTTGGACTCAATCAACAGGATACAGAATATGCCGACAAGCACTTGATTGACTAATCAACAATTGGGCAAACGTCATTTTTTTGCCTTGCCTAGACTGTCCACGTACAACAGCCTGCGACCTAAAGTGGCGCCATAGTGTCTGTCTACAGGTCTTGTACGGTGGATACCATAATCAATCCTTCGGGGTGCATTAATGGCAAATGCTGCTTGTATTATAAAACATCTCCAAAACCGATCTTTTGTCAGCCTAACGAGGATGGTTTGAGTACCAATGAATGTCTTCACTGATGGCCTACTGAACCTAGGAATTTCGACATACACTTGTGCGATAAGTAGACTAGTGATGCGAAGAGTTTCTGGTAAACCACATGGTTCTGATCATCCTGTGCCAGTTCTGGCACTACATTCAGATTTTACGCAAAGCGTAACCGGTCATGGAGTGTGTACACTAGCAACGGTTGCCAGTTTCCTAGCTGTATTGTATGACGGATGAAAGATTGAAGCATGGATGAAACACACGAATAAAGAAAATCTTACCAAACGAGAGGAAACGTGTAAATGTTGACTCATCATAGCATTCGAATTAGCAGTGAGGTAAATTTACGTAGTTTGATCTCATAGGAGCCTGGTGGACACATTGTTTGTTAACCCTTTGTTGTCCCTTAGACAACACGAGTTTTACCGCTTAATGTTTGGTTAAATACATCGTCGAGTCACCTTTAGAAGTGCGTAATGGCACAGAAATGATGCAATTCGGAAGAACGTTCCACTGCGGACAAGCTTGGAGTGAACGATTATCCTGGCTGTATCCCAACCGGTTATATTAAGTGGCTAGTTCCAACTAGTCGTCCAAGGATGCGGCAGCAAACTACCAGAGGATTCCAAACCCTGTACGTCATATCGAGGGGGCCAGTAGACGTCGATATCTTCTGCTGGAAAATCTTGAAGCCTTTTATAAATGTCGGTGGAGTGAACAGACAAGCACTTACTTTCTTAGTTGCGCTTATTTCTCACAGGGAGTTTTACTGGCCGGTGAACCATGTTAACAATTCCTCCACACAACCGATATTCCTAAAAAACCATCCCACGATATTCATTTAGTTGCTTTCAATCTATAGAAGTAGACCTGCAAAAAGAGTTGGGATCGAGGACAATCCGTGACTTAAAGTAGAATAACAAATAATCTACTTAGTAGGAACGACAGCAATGTAGCTTTGTACCATCAGGTATCTGTATAATATAAGAATGTGTGTATAAGTTATATTTACCCTGCTTGGGAGGTTAGTAAACCAGCAACAGCCACTTGATCATGGTGTATTCCTTGGTTGTAAATAACCGTAGAGGGAAGCAGAGATGACATAGATGGAATGGAGGTAGTGAATTGACGGAAACAGCTAAACCCCTAGCTAGGTAGAAATATTTATTGATATAAAAGTTGCAAATTAACAAGGCAGTAACATTGGAGCCCTCCTCGGATGGAAAAAATATTTTACAATCACTCCAGCGGTTTGGCGGTTTCCTCGCACTGCCCGAATTCGCTGTAAATAGACTAAGCAACCTTACTGTCACATTTTGCATTTGGATAATCGACAATGAATTTTGCACCACATGCTGACATTTTTGCCTTTACTTTGAGTACCACCAAACATCACACCACGTCATATGCCCCACAGTTATTTTTCTCTAACCATTGTCATGTTCCATCGCTGTTGTTTTCTTAGCAAATAATTAAAACCACTCTGCGCTGCGTTAATTATCCTCCTTCCAGGCGTCACTGCGTGTTAACTGCAATTACCGGTAGCGGCAATGGACTATGGCCAGGTGTACACAGCAAGCGTGGCGAAGTGAGACATGCCCCCGTTAAATTACAGCATTACATCGTTGAGTCTTTGATCGTTGCTTGTGGTGCGCAGTGGCTTAATTATCTAGCTATCAGCAATAAACCGCTATGTTCCGGCTTTCACTGTCACCTCCGGCGAATGAGAACAAACCCGTCGTGGAATACAATATTGGTGGCGCATAGTCCCAGCCAAATTTCTTCGTTTGTGAAAACCCGCGGTACTTACCATATCAAAAATAAGGTATCACTGGCGACGGATTGACAAAAATATTATCCACCTCAATACGCCCCATTCTACCTTCGATAATGATATGCAACATTTTGATCTCACCGTTCTAGATTTCAATAAGAAGTTTAATAGTTTCGAGGAATATGGAACATCCTCAGTGATTCATCAACAACACCAGTCTGAGACAAACAAATAGTTTCAATGTTTCATCTATGGACCCACAGAAACCATATAACTCTGAAATCCAAAAGGCTGGGTCGTGATTGGTTCGGAGGTTTGTTGCTAACTAAGTGGATCAGCGGTTAGGCAGCAATTAGCTCTTCACTGTCTCATTCCCATCGTGCGATTGGGTGTTACGTAACCACAGTGCCTGACCCGATGTCAGGGTACCGGCTGGGTTGCTGGCCAGGGCAGACAGAGAGATTGAACAACCTTTTTGTGAGCACAGCGGTTGGAATCTTCGACTCGCAATAACCTCTGCAGTGGCGGGCATATTGGGCCGGGAAACATTCGATCTACCCATGCGATTAAGCGCATTTGGGTGGTTAACCCAAACACGAACAGGGGGGCAAAATACTGCTTGTAAGAACTTTGTTGCCCTTATTTGCCAAATATTTAGAGCTACGTTCTTTAATGCAACATGAGTATTGACGAGCTGTACGACCAATATATGTTGCATCAAAGATGCACTCAAATCAAATGACTACGTGAGAAAAGGTCGGCTTCGGAAATCTGTCGTTGATACACATAAGAATTAGCTGACTAGTGGCGAAGATACCACGTACAATCAATAGATTGTGTCCATTTTCTTGCTTTAAGCTCAGCAACTGTCACCACTGAAACCAGGGCGGATGTGGATGTCTTTCCTTTCGATTACTTCCTCAACATTTGTTATTGTTTTGATCAGTTCTGATTGAGGATGTAGATTTCTTCACAACAGCGGCTTTTTATGGTTAGCGATTGTTTACGTTAAATTGATCGCTTGCTACAAACTTGAAGCACATTTCCCGGATAACCTTGTCGATACAGTGAAACGCACTTTTACGAGTAGCTTGGTCCAGTTAATACTGCCGGAGTATTTTTACTCTTGGTGGAATTGAACTGGACAGTAGTACATCTGAAGACAAATGCGGTTACCTATATGTTTTTTCCTTGTATGATTTTAAAAGAGGAAACTCTTTTCAATCAAAAGGATTGTGCACTTGGTCACGTGCAATTTCTGGAAGCGTTTCAAGCTTGTACCTTTCTGCTCTGGAAGCGCAAACTTGCAACTGGGCTGATGGGCGCGTTTGATTACAAGAACGCAAGGTTTTATTGCGAAACTTTTGTGACAAAAGCTAAACGCAATAGCTATACGGTACTAATGTTGGACATATCGATGTCGTGTAAATGTAAGAAATAAACGATTCGAATTTTTCAACACCGGGAACATGCACAATTCATTTAGATAGCTCTTAAGTGTAGTTAGGTACCAGTTTGTAGATCCCTGATTTGAGCCGGTTGCCGATGCACTGGAATTAGTTGGTTTCCGTTAATAAATGCTAACAGTGTCGGATCTACAAGGGGAGAACAGTATGGTTAATGTCTAAACAATTTGTTGCGTTCGTTCAATTACACCCAGTGTGAGAACAATTAATCAGAAGAAAGGGTCGGATTAGTTGATACGAAGCACGCAACTGATCTATAGTGAATACCTGATAACCTTTACATTGAAATTTGTAAACCTTTAACTATGTTATAGAAAAGTGAGCCGACCGCTGACCATGGACGAAATGTTTTGGTTCTTCTCTTAAGTTCCCGATTCAAAACAACTGATGGAGATACATATGAGAACCGATTAGACATAGTAATGAAGCATATTTTACTTGTCTCCCTTACTTGCAACCGAGCCATTGATTGCGGTTCTTACCGAAATAAACATGCGTTCAATAGGAACATACTCATGTTTACAAATTTCTCTTTGCTTTGTCAGTATTTCCTCGTCGTCAAGGTATCTTAATGGGTTTCCTTATAAAAACCGCACTTTTCGGAAACTGTTCCTATTACCACGATGTAGGTTACTACTGAAAGTTGGGAAACCGTTGCTTAGGTAGGGAAACATGATCTTCATAAGATTTCAGTACGTAAGTCAATGGATTTGGATCCTTGCTAAATAACCTCCAATTAATCATTTGCCATAGACATTGACTTGAAATGGAAGGAAGTTTGTTCATATCTCCTCCATAGATGGATGGAATACGCTGTTGTAGCGAGCCTTATAGACTAAATGTGATACACTAATGAATTTCTGCACGCAATTAGTTAGCTGAATTAGTCTAATTATAAAGAATTCGATTTGAATTCACTGGATGGTTGTTTATGGTACGCAGTGACCCGTTAATCATTATGTCAATAATGAACCACCACGTTCGGGGTTCCACTTTCTCCTGCGGTCAGCTATGTTTACTTTAGGAATGGAAATAATGAAAGTACCATAGCATGGTACATTAGTAGGAGCGAGTAGCCTCAGCTAAACTGCTTCGTACATGTTTGTGTGCATCAGCCTATTTGTCGCGAACCCGTTCGGTCCTATGGATACGAAATATTGATGAATCCGCTCTTTTCATACCACCGTATCTTAATTCTTTTGCGCCCCAGTACACTCAACTCGCCGAGGTGTTACAGCCTCCACCTCATTGTCCTCAGATTTGATGAATTTGACAAAGTGCGTGACAAAATTCGGCCACAACCATTGCGTCCAGCTTTCCTAGATGCATTGTTCTGATGTAATTAGAATCAATCTGATAGCTCAGCCATAGTTAAAAACATTTTTTTCCCCAACGATATGTCTCAGTTGATACGTCGCACGTTTACAGCTCACTTGAAAATGTTTGCAAATGGAGGGTGAAGCTCATCAGGTGGATTTACTAAACTCATGGTCCCATGAAGACACATGTTCGGCGAAACACGCCATTCCACCTTGACTTCGTCTTTCATGCTGATATACGGTGCGATTCCCTCCCTAACACGACGGTAGTCGTAAAAGTTGTGGCTTCATTAGGAACACATCTACAACACTCGTTAGCACTAGTTAGTTGTACAATCTCTAGCCTTACTCACTGGGGCTGCCCAATTTTCCGTTAACATTTTGATAAAATGAGTAGACATCGCGCTGGTTGGCGATTTGCCCTCAGGCAATATTATGTAGATAGAGAAGAAATCTCGCTGATTCATTCCAGCAATGTGCAGTCTCTCCTCGGTAAAATTGCTGATCTTACTGCTACTATGATGAGCAAGAAATTTGCAAATACATATGTTGTGATGCTTCAAGATAGTTGGCCCTATCCTGACGTTAAGGACGAGATTATCCAATTCCCTGACTACCGTGTCTTAAGGACAGATAGATTTGGAAAGCCGCATAATCTTAGAGGTAGCGTCATCCATTAGATCATTGAACTCTGTGCAAATCGGTATCCTTGCCGTCTACATGCACAACATCGAAGGTTAGCTGCCATGTAATTGAACGTCAACCAAACTTTCTGAACAAATTGCATTTTGTAGTCATTGGAAATGTCTATATAGCTCCTGACACCTCACATTCTGATTTGAGGAACTTTGCAGATTAATTCACTGCAGCGTTACTGCCTAAAATTTGGGGCTTTCTCTGCAGTATTGTTAGTGATTACATCAAATCTCTCTGTCTACGAAATATGTTGAACTTCGAAACCAGAATGAACGCACAGTTAGATTTTGTTTTCACAACTAAAACTCAGTTATTTTCTACACTACAAATAACTCCTTTCGGCAACTCGGATCACTACATTCTGAAGGTGTGCCCAGTCATGTATAGCAAAACGAAGTTTGTCTCTTTGACAAAAAAGCCATTCAAAACCGTCAGACGGAGAGACTGCTAGACAGAAAATATTGCGAACCTTCAAGCGACGTTGGCTGCAGTTGACATTTCAGTTTGCAAAAACGAAAATCCATCTTTGGAGTGCGACTACTTGATATTCATTAAATTCTGCCTCGATTTGTACTGTCCTCTTGAGACCATCTACCTACGGATGGATATATTTTCTTCGTCACTGCTGAGCCAACCTAGAAGAAAGAAAGTACAAGCCTATACATACAACATACGTGCGCAAGGTAATTGGCAGTGGCAATGAAATCCGAGATAAAATGATTGAGCTGCCTATAGATTGAGGCAGTGCTGGGGTCTCACGATTGTTACGTCCCCCGGAGAATTTTGAACTACCCATGTGGACAAAGTTCCCATAACCGCATGGATAACGTGGATGTGCAAAAACTGAAAGCTGAATTTTGTTCTTCTCAACTCGGTATTACTTTTTTGCCACATTTCACTAACGCTGGTCCGGTTGTCACCGTTGACAGGTTTAATTTTTGCCGACAACTCAAAAAATTGAAGTCAAATAAGACTACTGGCCCCGATGCATTATCATCACTTGTCCTAAAGCACTGTGCTGATTACCTTGCGGAACCTCTGACCGCCGTTTTCAACCGGTCTTTTGCAGGGCTCAATTGAGAGCTCCTACATCCGGTTGGTTTGTATCAATCGTTGCATCTTAAACAGTGACATTTTGTACCCGTGTAATTCCCATGCGTTTTAGGTAGGTCGTATAAGCCATAATATCCTAGTCTGTATCCTTGGCGGTTTACCGACAACTGTTAGCTTTGTCTGGATCACTAACTGAAACGGTGAACTTTGTTCTCTATTGTCGGTTTTACAAGCTCTAAACTGGGGTGAGCAATCAATAAAATTCCTCTTACCCGTCAAAACAGGCTACTCGAATAAGAGAGAAAGTCGCTGAAACGCTGACAAAACGTCTTGCTTATAACCCGTCCGTTAGCACGAAATAGTGAAAAGCTGATCATCTATGGTAAACATAAGGCCAAAGTCGCGCGTAAGGGTAAAAAAGCAACCTAATTGTTCTCATAATGTTTCTCTGATAGAACATAGCGCAGTTAATACTGAATCGCCTTCTAACGGGATTCAAAACGATTGCTGACGGAAAGGTTTGATTCTCTGAACCAAGTTCTAGAGCAATTTAACTCGCTTAACTATCTTTTGAACACTCCAGATACACCAACAATGGAACACCTTCGATGCTTTGAGAATTTTATACAACATGTTGCATTTGGGGTTTAGGAGCATAGTAAAGGCTTAAAAAATGTAATAGCATTTAGTTAACCAGAAAAGGTATTTCTTGAGGCGATCGCCTCTGCAGCACCCAACAATTATCATATTGAAAGGCTGCAGTTTTCTTGCCTGAGGCTGCGGAAGAAGTCTTCGAAACAGCTCTTTCGCAGTGCTTTCTAATTTTCAGATGAAATACTTTCTGAAAAATTCTTTTACGGTATTAACGTATTATCCCTTAGCAATGATTACTTATTGATGGTACTGAAGCCAGAGTTAACAATACTACAAAGGGAGTGCAAAAATGCCTATTACAGACAAACAGGTTGTGACTAATTTGTTTCGCTACCCACGGAAACTCGGGAATATCTCCACCTGGTCAACCTAGATGACACTTGACCATAAATGAATCAACTCCAACGTTGAAATCAAATAGCACCTGTCGAAACAATATCGCCACGGACTCCACTCAGTGTCACGTTAGCCCACCGTTATTGCGCAACTCATCCCCGAACATACAAGAAAGTTACAGTGTACAAACGACTATTTATACTTAATCTTTGTCGTCCACCAACCAGGTGCATTGACTCTCTGCTACGACACCGAAAACCTCCACTCCAAAACCTGTGCACATCTAGTAGATAAAACACTGCGGAACAGCCATGTTGTGAAGAAGACGGGTAGCAAAACCTCACCCGGCATCTATACGGGTGCTCCTAAACACAATAAAAACGATGCTATTTTAAATGTTTCACCAAACGCTGTCACCACTGGAAACCTGCAGACAAACGGCATATCATCAACCATGCGGCATTTGAATAAGCAAACCGTACACTATAACTTGTGGGCCACTTGCTAGTGAAATTCACGTAGCTGAGAGAAATTGGCCCAACCAAAATGCTCGCAAACTTCCTTAACCTGTTAATAACCGCAACCGGCAGGTAGGTTATATGGAACAGCCAGCAAATTGTAATCTCACAGTGGACCGAAATTTTTCCAGTATTTCGCCCTTCCGACATTTTTTTGGAATCCAGTGGCGTATTGCTCCCAAATGACACGAAGTCCGTAAATTGTATGTCCTCCGTATCCACCCCCCAGTCCATTCTCTCCAAATACCACATCGTTGGGGTACTAGACCCAATGGACAACAAGACACTGCATTTATTAGTAATTAATTCTCGTTCATTGTTAAATACAATGCACTTCTTGTGTGATATGCTACACCTTTCTTCACCTGTGATAGTACTAATAACCGAAACATGGTGTTCAGCGGAGATGCCAGATGCTTTGTTCGGGATATTGGGTTATAACATCTTTCGTGATGATCGCCTTTATGGTAGAGGTGGTGGCTGTATACTCTAGGTCAAAGACATATTTGGTTCTTCTTCTGGATGAAGCAATTTTCCGCAAACTTCCTGATTCTGTGTGGATTACCATTTCTGTTCATTTAATAACTCTTTTAGTAGATTGCATTTACAGACCCCCGTCTGCCCTCACCCTAACCGATGACTTGATAGACACTTTCTCTACTGGCGACCTTATGCACTTATACAATAATCGCTAGAAAATTTAATATGTCCGCAATTCCATGGTCCCTTAACAATGAATGACAAAAACATTATACTTGTATTGCTACTCTTGGTCGTCTGGGATTGGTACAGCATGTCAACGCGCCTATTGTGTTTGGTAACACACACGATCTAATACTTACTATGGGATGTTCACATGTGTCCATCAGTGACAGATTGCTGGGTATTGATCATAATATTCTTGGTTGTGCTTTCCAAATGCTTTCTAAACCGAAAGAATCAGTGATCAAATACCGCCCATACGTTTCTGTGAATTAGTTAATTTTCTCGGATCTTATAACGTCTTCAAATTGGGATCTACTTTTCTTAGCACAGAAAATACAAATTATTTGTGATGAGTTCTCCTACCGTGTTTCCATCGCAATGAGACTGAACCTTACCGTGATGCGATGGTTTGTCTGCCTCAGTGATCCATTGAGCTATGCTGGGTGGTGCTTTTCTTGCACCTTCAAAGTCACTCATACCAGATGGGTCAATGATTAGTGACCAGACAAACACCGCCTCATGGTCCTCCAGGTTGGGGATTGGAATGAAGATGGCTCCTTATTCCATAAAACGGACTTGTAGGCTAACACAAACCTGCTGCCTTGCGGTCAGGTTTTTGAACCAAAGGCTTTGGTGGAGAATCCTAATCGTTCTCCTGTCTAGGCCTAGGAAACCTGACAGTATCCCTCCCACGCAATACTATGAACCTTACGTCAAACAGATTCCTAGTGCTCTGGCCACCGCAGAGGATAATTAACGGTGTCCTATCTACTGCATCGAGCAGGGTAGATAGGGGTTTGGATGCTATTGCTCAAGACTTCCCGTCGTCTTATTCCTCTTCTTACGCTTTTTCCCCTTATGGTCCCGTTCCAACTTCTCTTTTATCTCCCAGTTTTCATACCCCGATTCTTGGCCCACCCCAAACATGCTTTGCCAGGCGTTTACTTTCTAGTTTCAACGCACGTGCAAACGCGGAACATCACTCCTGCCCTGTCGACAAGCCCCTGTCGAACCAAGCGGTTCACTCCAGTTCATCGGCTTCCATTTGGAACCCACAATCCTCTTTCAGATTGTCATGCCTTAATGTACGCACATTGCAACAGATCGGTCAACAGGCTGCTTTTGCCCGAGCTTTAGAAACCCTCTCGATCGATATCTGCTGCTTATCGGAGACCCGCCATCAAGACTTGAGCTCTGTGCTGACTCTGCGATCCCCTTCAGGTGACACAAGCAGTATTTTCTCATTGCGCCTATCCAGTGACGATGCGGATTCGAGCACCGACCAAGCCGGTGTTGGTATTGCCCTCAGTGCCCAGACTGAAACTGCGCTGGTTGTTTGGATCCAAGTCAGTAGCTTCGAAGTTGTGCGGAACTAATAGGTGTCTATTCATCATTCCTGCTTACGCGCCCAAAATTCGTAGCGATGATTCAGTAAAGAACGACTTCTACCGCCAACTTATCGAGCTCCTTGGCCACAGAAGAAGCGCGGACACTATAGTGCTAGCTGCGGTTCTGAACGCACAAGTTGGAAAGTTGTCTACTGATAAAATGCATCTAGGCGGTCAGCCCAGCGTAGGCTCCCGTAATGGTAATGGTGAGCGGTTACTTCATTTGTATGAAGATGCCCGCTTATTTCTTTAGAGCAATAACCTACGAAACAGCACCCGGAATGGTTCGGCACGTGATTGATAGAATTCTCAGTTAACAAATCAAGCAGTCTGCTCGTGATATTGGCATCAGATATTCTTCCGACTTCCGCCTTTTCTGTACAAGCTAAATAGCAAATAACTCTTGTCAGAAAATTCGTACTGTCCTGCCAAACTCGAGCTGTTCAAAACTCTCACTCGTCCTGTTCTTAAAGACGGCAAATTCACACATGGAAGGAAGCAAAAGTTCGACAGGAAAGCTATGCAAAATTTACAGAGATCCTTCGCCTAACGTTTGTACAATAACACATATATCCTAAACTACCGCGAACGTTGTTATCAACTTTAAATCGATCCTCGTTGATTGCGACGTCGGAAGCGAAACCTGGCGTTTCTTCGCAACTCGTGACGTATTTCTACGTGCTTAATTTAGAGATGAGACTAGATACACATCAAAGACTCCGCTGCAAATAATGAACGCTACTTGTAACAAGAATACTGAATACCGTGTTTTGGAGCAGGTAGAAAATAATTCTGTACAACTCCATCGGGTGATAATCAAGAAACATTTTAAAAAAAACACGCCCGGTGGTTATCCTGAGATGGTTCAGCAACTCCTTCTGTAGCACACAAAATGCTTGTTTACACAGTGAGTCACAAGTGGGTGATATCGTTGTCAAGTGGCAACCGTTCTCTGAAACGTATGTTAGCGAAGTGTAAATCCAACAAAGATTTGAATTTCTGCACAGATTCGGCCACGACGACGTGTTCTGGCAGACTGTTCCAGGCGTGCACAACCCTCCGCTCGAAACACAGGGGATGTGGGATTTTCTTCAGATCAGGTACCACGAGTTTGTACCTGTGCCCACGTGTGGTGCATGGTACTCGCAAGTGGAGTAACGACCTTAGCATGGGGAAATGACCGAGATGTAAAATACGGTAGGTCATGATAAGATCCACTCGAACACGGCGATATGACAAGGTGTAGAGCCCAAGTTTCATGCACCGGTTTTCATATGATAAGCCTCTCAAGCTGGGGATCAACTTGGTGGCGACATGTTGCACTCGTTCGATCTTTTGCGCTTCGCCGCGAGTGATCGGACAGTATGCAGGCGAGCCGTACTCTACCATTGGTCTGACGATGGAGGAGAAGAGGCGAGTGGCGACGTCCTCAGACCAAGTGCAGAAGCTGCGTTTCAGCGCCCAGAGCATGCGCAGTCCGTTTCGATACAGTTTGTTGGTGTTGTCGACGGACTTCAAGTCGCAGCGTGAGAGTACACCTAGGTCTTTCACGGAAGGTGTGGGATGCAGTGGTTGGCCGTCTAGGGTGTACGTTCGTCCGTGAACAGCCTTCCCGAAATTCATGAATAGGGACTTTGCCGGGTTGACCGGTAGGTGGACTTCAGCAGACCATACTGCGAGGCGGTCGAGGTCTTGTTGGAGAATGTCACAGTCATCGAGAGTATTAATTTCTCGCCAAATTTTGAGGTCATCCGCAAACAGTGCACAAGGCGACCGTAGAAGCTGGGGCAGCTCGTTGATATGGATGAGAAACAGAGTAGGTCCCAGTACCGTACCTTGAGGTACACCACTGGTCGCGGGATACCAATCGGTTAGATGGCCGTCCACCTGTACCCTCCACTTTCTTCCAACGAGAAATTCATGGATCCATCGATGTGACGATCCTCCGACACCACACGACCTTAATCTGTCTAGAAGCAATTCATGATTGACTTTTCGAATGCTTTGCTGAAGTCGATGTAGATTACGTCGACGGACTTTCCCCGGTTCAGTGCTTGCAACCATTCCTGTCTCGTCACAAGTAAGTTTGTAACACAAGATTATCCCATCTTGAATCCGTGTTGTGCCGGTGTTAGAAGGTCTTTCGATTGCAACAGATGTATTAAACACTTTTTTACTATCTTCTCGATCACTTTGGCCAAAACGGGTGTAAGACAAATTGGCCTGTAGTTATCCACCTTACTGGGGTCGCCACTTTTCGGGATCGGCCTCACCACCGAGCGCTTCCAGTCGTTTGGCAATGAGCCCTCAGACAATGATTTGTTGAATAGATCCGTAACAGCAGGCGAGATAATGGCAGCTAGTGATACGATAATTAGCGGATGAAGCCCGTCAGGCCCTGAAGGCTTGGTACCGTCAAGGTTCGCAAGTAGCAGGCGCACCTCGTCGACATCACAAACCAAACTGTTGAGTTCTACAGGAATGTTACTCGCTGAGATGGGTATGGACGCCGCGTCGTTTGCAAACACGGAAGCGAAGTGAGCGGCCAGTGCGGACGCGCGATCGGAAGAGCTAAAACAAGCATGCGCTCTAACTTAATCCTCGTGGGATATGCCGTCTGGTAGAACGACCTGCCAACCCCAATCATGGCATGTGAAATCCCTGTTTTTTCCACACCAAACTCTAGTTTCTTTGATCTGGAATTGGTATTATTCATGTTCTCATCCAACAAATCCTCTGATGCAACATTTCAGGATGTGCCTTAAAATTTTAATGCGATATATGTCATCAATATTCACTCATTCAAACGCAGGATCCTTCCTGTATATATCGACCTGCAACTAATCTGGAAGCGGTTTCTCACATTTTGGAGAGGTATATATATATATATGTATAGTTATTGCCTGAAAACTCCACAGCCCATAGTTCTTTCTGACCTCTTACAGCAGGCAACGTAACTGTCGCGTTGGCAGTGCCCTCTCTATACCTCTGCGTGCCGTGTACTAGGCGATCACGGTTGGTGGTGTTCATTTCCGGATTTAGTTGCTACCGATACCTGTCATGTAGCTCATCCGTTACAGAGGGAACACGAGTAGCTTACTTCGTGTCACCAACATCCACATACTCCATATCAGTGACAAATCAGAATCGACATCCCTAAGAGGTGTGAGGATAGTTGTCACGACTGCTGGTTACATTATATTGGAGGATAGAGGTGTGCCAGGATTGTGGTCAGGGACTCACCCGTTGCATGATGGAACTATCCGTTGTGTCTTGCATTGCAGTGGAGATGTTTATCCCTGTCTAAGCAAAAACGGAAATCAACAATGGACTAATGGTCACCTGTCACTACCCGCATCAACAACGACCCGTTTTGACGTCACTAAAAAGTAGGCGTCCATCCATAAAGTGGAGACAACATGTGGGGCTAGCAAGGCCTCGGGTACTTGTGCAAACGAAGCGCAGCAGGATAATAATTCTCAAATGCATTTTATCTTGCGAAAACGCTGAAAATAAATTTATTAAGGATAAAAGGCAACCGCTTCACACTTTCCAGTATGTGAAAATGATGAACCAAGAGCTAAGTGTTTTGACTAATGAACACGTTTCGTTAAACTCACCATAGGTTTTACAAATACACACAGTTTGGTTATTGGGTGTTATGAGTCAAGGAATTTGGGAGCAAATCCTGCGAAGCGATATCATAAAACTGTTTTTTGCGCGGATACCACAGGGGCGGAAAGAACAGAGCCTCTTACGATTGGTCCACATGAAGCACGAAATAATTTCTGCGGCGTTACTACATGCTATACCGCGTTACCAACTATGAACGCTGACCTCTCGGTGAGGTGTTGTGACTGAGTTGCAATAAATGTTGGCATCCGTGTCCAGAGTCCCTGAGAATCTTATGCACCAATATAAGCTTAAAAAAGCAGATGATGCTGCTGTCTGCCGAAAACTCATGGAACCTTCATCCTAGTAGAGATGAGCAAGACCGAATAACTTTAATCGCTGTTTCTAATGAAGCCTAACAGCATTGGGAGCTCGCTTTAGTCAGAGCTGCCAGAACTGGATAGCGTATCTCACACAAAATGTCATTTATAACGAGTGAAAAACGTGTTCTTGCTAACTTCCGCAGGATCTTCTGTAATAAACTGACGGAACCGAAGCACAAATGAAAGAAAAAAGACATTTGAGGTGTTTGTGTTTTGTGTTACTCGCCAAGCAACTCACATGAACTCATATGCAGGTTTTTCCATCGCCACGTTACATAGAGCGCTGGTGAGCACGTAGTTTGTTTTGCATTATTGAATCCTGGGAATAAAACGGGATAAGCCAAGTAACGCAAATGGTTTAACGTATCGCCAAGTTTTCTTCTGAAAAGTGGCAGCGTCGAGGCAAAATGACGTGAGTTAGAGGACGATCCCATTTGCGAGACACTCAAAGAGACAAAACATGTTTCCTCAAGCAGACCGACTCTAGTGCGTAGTTAATTTGAGCTTGTGTCCCCTCAAGTTAGTATGGTGCCTGAGCTACAACAATTTGCAACAGGCGTTATTTGGATCCTCCAGTATTTGGTAGGTAACGATGAGATCTCCTCGTAGACGCCGATACTCACCACGGTACGCCCCAGGGGCTTGCAAGCTGGTTTGAAAGGATAGAAATGAACAATCCCGGATGACTTTTAACTCTATGTGCATCAAAAGCATGTTTTCTTCAGGAGGCCCGTCCTCACCTTTGTGTTTAGCCATTGTAGAGAGATAAAAGGCACGAACGCTCTCCTTTGGAGGCCAATGTGCTGATCAGTACTTCCCAGTGCTTTTTCGGCTTGCTCCGAGCTGCCGATGCTATCCTGAATTACTACTCCTGGATTACTTACCCGTGAAACACGTTGCAATTACTGTACTGGAAATCCATATTCGTGGAAACGCTAATGACGTATGCACAAAACTTTCTGATTGGAAACAACAATATAGAACATGCAATTGTGTGACCACGTATAGGGCTTGTCGAGGACTCTTTATAGTGCCACATGATCGTCCACTGTCTTAATGCTATGCTATGTCTTAAGATCGTCTGCAGATATTTGGAATTTCGGCTGAAGTACACCGGAAAAGTCGTCTATGAAAACTAAGAACACACAGCACATGCAAGCGTCTGTTGGGGTTAAACCGCCCAATCCCCGTTCGCAGTTATTTTAGGTATGTTTTAAGGAAACGAGTTAATCCTCTATAAGCTATAGAAAGCTCGGTCCAGTACTGCTTTCTCTAGCAACTGTCGTAGGTGACCTGGTATCCTATATCCAATATTTTGCATTTAACAGCAAACGGTGGCATATTTTGTGGTAGCGACTCAAATGCCCGTCGAAGTTAAATCGTAGTGCTAAAGTCCGCATACAATCGCTTACGTAAGTGAAACGAACACAACATACCAACTTTCATCTGTCGAAATGCATAAACGGAAGGCAACTCAGTGGGGTGAAGGAACAGTACAAACTAAAGGGTTACTTTTGAGTCTAATTCTGACCAATGTGGCGAAGGTGCAGGACGCAACCAATGCGAACCTGGGCACCGTTTTAAATGATAACGGCTGTTGACAAATGCGCGGTATAAAGGTGAGAGTAACCAAAGTTCCCATCACATGCAAAGTTCCCATATCCTAATGCCTTTTGAAATTACGCAAGTTCAAATAGCAGAGTTCAAATCACTTGGGAGTTTACTGGGGAGTCTGTTTTATATAAATAAATAAATGGGGCATTTCTTGACCTTGCGAGACACAGACCGATTACCTAGCCTGATCATTTTGTACAATATAAGCGAATAGTGAAAAATGTTGTTCAAGTGTTTCTATGGTCCCAATGGAGTGTTAGGAGTGTTCTAGCATTTAAAAGTAGTAACAGTTGGAGTGTTTGTTAGTAGTAATAAATGTGGGTATAGCCGGCAGTTCAACTAAATACTAGGACTATCTATGTAACCTTCTCTTGTGAGCGTGCTTCGATGCAGAGTACTCCCTCGAAATGTTTTATCCGCACTTCCACGTCTCATCTGACCATCATAATTTTGTCTCGTCTTTTGTCGCTTATAGTTTTTGTCTCAAGTAGACTCACATCACGTTGACACTTTTGCGCTTGGGCCGCTGATATGAGCAATTGGACAGTTATCCAATTGACGTTCAGTTTATAGCCTCAGTTATATGTAGTTATGTCGTCATCACGTTGATTCTATTTTTTTGGGGGGGGGGGCATATTACATACTTGGCACTCCCGCTATACAGCCCATCCCACAGTTTGACTGGTTCGATTCCTGCACATTTTTATTCACCAGTGTGCACTAGGTAGCTTGGAAGCTTTAATCTGTCGCGTTGGCGCCAGGATCGCCGTAAGCTAGTACTTAACAGGAACAGGCCGTGATCGGCGCAGAACTGTAGTAGGCAACTACCGTTGTTCTTTCGAAAGTGCTATGGTCATGTTGATCATCGCGTGCATGTTGTTCAACCTCAAGTCTACGGACGTGCGCATTCACGTTCCCATCAAGCACCACAATGTCTGTAAGTTATCATGAACAAAAGGCCGAAGGTAAACAATTGTTTTCAATGATTCACCTTCAGACCCTTACAATCATATGGGTGAAATAGCAATGAGCGTACAAGGGATTAACCATCAGTTCAAATGAGATTGATCACGTGTCGACTAAAGGCATGAACCAGTAACAAACAGCAAACTAGGACAGAGGTACAGTTGCACAATTGCAGTTGCTCTCAGAAGGATCCGTTTTGGCTGGCCAAGGTAACTTAACAGCTTCGATCAACTTCTTTTGTGCACACATGAAGCTGATCGAAGCGGGCCGCTAGAAAATGCCTGGCAGTGCTACTTCGCGGCGCAGCCTTTGACCTAACTTCCTGATCCGTATGGCGAGAACACTCGCCCAACGCGGCATCGGGTTGTGGACCCTAAACCGGAGGGGGATTACCAAGGATGGGGAGTTGAACAAAAGTGGCATAAACTACCTGGACTATGGTGCCGTAGAGCGCGATATAGCGTGTTCGGCCGCTAGCACATCGGCCGTGGGTAGCATTGGCAAAGAGCAGAGAGTGAAAGAGCAGGATGTCGTTGAAACGTTGTTTCATAAGTTTTGTTTTCATATAGCTTCCCGGTTGCCCAGGCCCAATAATAGAGTTAACCTAAGAGACCCGCAAGTATGTGGGGCAATTGACATATATATCGCATGTTGTTTGGAGCCGGCTACCACGATGATAATAACACGTGCCTTCTAGTGGGAACAAACTACTTAAGATGCCCAAGGAGCCAAAATGACGCAACACGGAGTTCAGGTGATATTTTCTAAAACATCGAAAATGCAGAAGAGTACAAAAGCTGTTGACAGCCCAGTGGCTCATAGGCCTTCGCAGAAGCCGGTAGCCATCGAGGTTGTACATTCGCCCTCTGTTAACTACTCACTCCTGGTCGCAGAAGTGATTGTTAAGTGACCCTATAGCAGAGCACATTGGCTTTGACATAGCGCCTTACGAGCTCTTGTGGTATTTAATGAGGAACCAGGTGACCATTCCATTGCACTGATAATGCCACGTCGCATGGTGATGAAAGATTTAGAAACAAATTTCAAAGTCGGCGAAGGAATGAGCAACTGAATTCCAGTACCTCGCACACCCTAGGACGCTACCGCTGATTGCTCGCGACTGCTAATTCATCTCACCTGCGAACTTCCGATATGTGTTCACAGTTACTTTCTCAAGGAAGGCGTTCCCCGATTCGCAACCTGGGGACGCGCCCGGTGGCGTACCGCTTAGCCGAACCAACCACTGGTTCTATTTGTATGCAGTCACACTGGAAATACTCTCATTATCCCTTGAGTAACTTCTCAAATTAGTAATTGTACGTGGTTTCCCTAGCTGGATAGACTGTTTCGCTGACCTTTTCCACAATGACCATCTTGTTCATCCAGTCTCTTAGGCCTAGTTTCAGATGCAGCTGATGGCGTCTGAATTGTCCAATAAGAATTTCAGTGACTATATTTGACTTGTATCGTCTTTTTAACCCTGCACGATGGGCTGCCAGATATAACACCATTTTCTTCTAAGAACTACAGAGTTGGAATTATTTTTTCTTCACGTTACATCATATCGCAGTTCCGTATTCTCATCTCGCGTTGAGTTGTAGACCCAATGGAATCTATCGATGTGATGCTAAAACTTTTACTCAAGCTATATCAACAAATAAACTTTTCCCATCAATAAATATTCTACAATTTGTTGGCAGATTCATGCTACCTTCATTATATACAATCCAGATTGTACTATTCACGTGTACCACATGTTCGGTCTGTCTATTCTTCAAAGTTCAAAACCATCCTTTCCATCCACCACATCAGGACGTGTCAAAAAGCTATCTGTTTGTTTACACGCTTCAGATTTAGAACCATGGTATATCGTATCTCGTCTTACCACACCACTTACACTTGCTTGTTGTCTCAACGAAAATCATCAGTATGGTGTGCAATTAGTTATCCGAGTTTTATGTCGGGAGATTTTCAAATTGATACTTCATTTGATTTTATCGATTAAACCCGTGTACTTCGTCGTCTGCAGTGAAAGCGTAAAAATGTTGCAAATGTTAAAACCAGGTTCAGCAGGCGTCGTTTGACTCAAATTGTCTTATGAAATGTGTTAGGAACACGTATTTAATGAATGACAACTCCATACTAGTCCATGTGAAGACGAACATCCTATTGAAGTTCACGACAGCGTCAAGTGTGTAGTTTATAGCTGAACATCATCAAACGTAACTAGAAATTGGACACATCAGCGCTTTTCCTGTGGTCTGTGCCTTTAACCAAATATCGACTACGTACATCTTGATGTAAATGGTTGCTCAACTGCTAATGGTGACCCCTATAATATTTTTTAAGCCCAGGTATTTCATTATTACTCTCTACTGTCGGTCAAACACCGCACTTGGACATTGTCTATGTGCGAGAAATTTGTCTCTTCATGAAAGTCGGTAATTACTATCTCATGGTCAGTCGTACTCGTTGACTTATTTTCTGCCTTTTTCCAGATGCTTCAAAACCCAAACATAAGCTGAAGTTCTCTCTCAAGAAAAAGAAAGTGAAGCACGTCAATTTTATTGAGGGATTAGACGGAAAATTGCAGGTACAACAAATATACTTGGATCCCGACAATATGGTGAATGAGTAAGCTGCATCCATGCACAGTACTCGCCCGTTACACCATTGTTGAAGCTTGTGGCATGTTCAAGGTTTGCTATCACTTTAGCAGTTATTATATGAATGACACTTGTAATGGCACTATCCACACTAATCATAGTTCTCTGTCGCGCTTGTTTCAGCATTCATGATTGACGCAAACAATTTTATACAGATTTGATCCTATTATTGCATTTGTAGTACATGTGTGCACGCCTACCCATGTTCCCAGCAGCTCTGGAGTTTTCATGAGCTGTGCTTTAGAATGTGTGAAAGCTGATAACAATTGAAATTACGTATGCACTTTGTCCGTTCTGCTAATTTACTATGCCTGCGCGGCTGGCAAATCGTGCTAGGACGCTAAGTACGTATAATTTTGGTGCAGTTTGAGAAAAAGCAGTAGGCAACGGCATGGTTACACTACTCTTTGATCGCTGTTTGCGCCTGACCGATCTGGATTTTTTTTACACCAATGTAACATTTTAGTCTGGTGCCACTAAATTCCTACTTTATTTCAGATAGGCGCTATGTTGAGATTTCGGTGGAGGGCGGTGATTTCTTTCATTCCCTCCTCCGACAGCTGAGGGCGCTTAACTTTTGTGTATTTTCTCTACTCCTATTAATTAGATATGTGTGTTCGTTTAACAACGATTACCGAATACATTTCACTTTGAGAACCTGGGTGCCATTGCGCTTGGATCTTGGTAACATTCATATCGCATGATTCGGTACTCAAGGTCTTTAGAAGCTTCCGGCTACTTTAAGGAAGTGTAGGTGTTGTTGGCTAAGTAGTGGTGTTCCTTTGTAGTTCATATTATAGGAGTTTATAAGTAGCTGATGTACTCATAGAATACAATGGTTTAGCCATGTTTGTTGATGTCGCTGACGCACCACAGTGAACGTCAAGGTCCAGCTATGTTGATGGTGTTGCTGAAATTGAGCAGAATTTGTAAAGAACCAAGTAAAATACCATGGATTATATTTCTAGAGCTGGAAACGATGTTGGTTAACCAGACCTACTCAGACATGCTGACAGCCGATCTAGCACTGAGATCCGAACTCTAATTGGATTCAGGTTTTCGGTACCTGATTGTGAGGCACATAGTCGAATGCTTTTCTTAGGTTCAGAAACAGACATGTAAGAGTATACCCCATTGGTCGATAAACGTAAAAGTCCGGTTTGGAAGGCGAATGTAAAATTGTGATTATATTGACTGACAAACTATGGCTGATAAACTGTAAGTTTTAATAACTCGAAAATGGCAATAGCTACCGATAAACTTAGAAGATTTAGTAGCAGTAATGGCATTCGGTGCCTTCCCGGTATAGTGGTGATTGGTGAGGTATCGTCGGAGAAGGAAATACAAATTAACTAGATGCTCTGTTGTGCACTATAAAACAAGATGTGCATACTGCTTAAAAGTTTGTTGCCGTAAACTATATGTGTATGGGTTTAGGATCAGTTGAGCAATCCAAGTATTTGAGGATGAACGAAATAAGGGCCTTACATACAGTACCTACCTCATGAAGTGCTGAGCATCACGTGCAGTAGCATCATACGCAAAGAAAATCTCTAAGTGTTGTGTTTTCCACTGACAGTACGGATAACCGATGCGGCGGCTCTGGTCACGATACACCCAGTTTCCAAATCAGAAGACAAACGTTTCTGGCGGAACTTGTACGGAGCACCTGGAAGACAGAATGTACAACCAAAATATGGGGTTAAAATGAATAATTCCTGAGAGGAAATACCTAATTGGAAGTTCCTGACTATAGCAACTACTAGATGACCAAGACCTCTCTTGTTGGTTGTTTAAGTTGTGCGCTAACTGGAGGGCATCAAGGCAGGTCATTCTGATTGGTCAACTTCAAGATAACGCGATGCCATTGGTTTACTCCCATTGGATGGCCAATTAGCTACAGACGGCATACGACCAAGCTTCTCCAGGCTGCTGCATACAGAGACCTGGGGTCGGAAGGTGCTACGAACGGCCTCCTGTAACACCCTCCTCGCGTAAGATGACGCACTATTTCCTCCTGGGATCCAGCTGCATTCTGACCACAGCTCTACTTTTCCGATCAATCCATCACCGTGGCTACAGTCTCATTTTTCTGTAGTCACCGAACAAGGCTCATTAGGTCGCCCTCGAGTTCCAGAGTGTAAGTTGTAATTGTACAACAGAATATCCAGTGTCAGCGATCGTACGCTGGTACTTATCCGAATGCTGGCAGGCTGCAGCTGGTTTGCATGCCTGGTCCAAATCATGGCACCCACTCGAATTTCACACAGTATGTGTCCAAGTCTGCAAACAGTCGAGCCTGTGGTCCACTGTGGTCTTCCAAGGCGATAGTCTCTTACTAAAACACGCTGTCCTGGGTGCAATAGACGTACTTGCGTTCTGTGTCGCTGATTGAAGTAATTTCCATTCGTATTCCTCTCGCTTCTGAAGCACTAATGCATTCAGAGTACGAGGTATTTTACCATTCAACGCTTCTGCTGGGGACAGCTGATTTAACACTTGGAGCATCGGAGTTGATCATTACAACAGAAGGAAAACAGTCCATATCTTTTGGGTAGTTCCTTCCCCCTCATCTTCAGCAGCGTCCCTTTAAAGGTATTGACAAAGCGCTCACGTTGCCCATTGGACTGCAGTTGGAACAGCGGCGAGCGTAGGTCTGTGATAACATTCTGCGTACAGTATTCGGTGAAATGCATAGGTGCGAACTAAGGGCCATTGTCATTAACGAGGGTCGCTGGTATTCCATGTGAGGCGAAAGTCTTCTCAATACGCTTACTGTTGTTCCACTTGTTGTGAGTTCTATGCAGAATACTTCCGGCCACTTGTTGAAGGAATCAGTAACGAGAAGATAGTGTTGTCCATTCACAGGACTAAAGAAATCCGGGTTTACTTGCTCCCACGGTTTTGTTAACAATGGCCAAGAAGGCACTTCTGGTTTCCTGGGTGTATGGCTTACAAGCGCACGATTCGGACGTCATTTCGCTAGCTGTTCCTGCTCCGAGTCGCTATTCGGCCAGTAAACATAACTCCGCACAAGCTTCTTCATTCTGTGAATGCCAGAGTGTCCACGATGAAACTGTCGTAGAATTCTTTGGCGAAGCTCACTGGGAATAACAACTCTTTCCAACATAAGTAAATAACCATTAACGATGAATAATTCCTCGTTTCTCTGGGACAGGATTTGCAATTCCCCATTTAGGTTATCTTTCGGCCACTGTGTAGTATGAATGCTTACCGCTTGTTGTAGGACAGGATCGCGCATTGATGCATCATTTCAAAAGTTACCGGAAGATTTCTGAGCGTTTCCAACAACGCCCGATTCAGTTTTTTCTCCAGAGAGACTGCTGCATTGATAGATTCTTCTTGCTGACGATGCTGGCTTTCCAGTAACCGGGAAAGTGCCTCAGCTTGCCCAATGTCCTTTGTATAAATATGCTTCACGGTAAGTCGTAGCCGAGTGAACGTAGTAGACCACCGCTGCAACCTGTTTGTCGTATGGACACGAATGTCCGACTTTGATCCGAAAACTACCAACAACGGCTTATGGTCAGTAAGAACTGTAAACTTCCTTCCATACATCATTTTCTGAAGTTTCTTTACAGTGATGACTATCGCCAATGGCTTCTTCCTCTATCTGGCCATAATTTTGCTCTGCGGGAGACAGCGACCGGGCTGCATATGCGATTGCCTTTTCCGATCCAACTGGGAACTTGTGGGCTATGACTGCACCAATGTCATAGTTCGAGACGTCTGCAGCCACCATGATCTCCAAAGTTGGATCGTAGATTGTTAGCAGAAGGTCGGATAATAATAGTCTTTTTACCTCGTCAAATGAGCTCTAACATTCTTCGGAACATTCCAGTGTTTATCCTTGGTCAGCAGGTCATTGAGTAAACAACGCAAGTGCTGCATGTGCGGTAGGAACGGGCTGTAATGACTTATGAGTCTTAGGAAGGACCTTAGCTTTGAAACATCTTTGGGCGACGTCATATTCTTGATTGTCTCGATGTTTGCTAGGTCTGGACGCCTGCCGGTCCTATCGATTAGAACGCCGAAACCTAATCGACTCTTTGAAGAAGGTAGACTTCTCAGGTCAGAGTCTGAATCCATATTCCTCAACACGGCCAAGAACTCGATCCAACTTTACTGTATTGGCCATCAGCACTGTCTCCGACAACAATGATGTCGCCTAGGTATACGGTTGCTCCATCGACATCTGTCAGCATTGTGTCCATGATCTTCTGCAATACGGCTGGTGCAGACTTGACTCTAAACGGGGGACGGTGATACCGGTACAAGTCGCCATGCGTATTGATGGTGAGTAATTCTCGTGAAGCTTCAAGTACCTCGATCTACACGTATGCATCAGAGTGATCCAGCCTTGGGAACCATTTACCACCACTTAATTTTGCGAACAAATCCTCTGGGAGTGGTAAAGGGAACTGATGGGCGTTCAATGCAGCACTTAGACCCGTCGAGAAATCGGCTCATATTCGACGCTGACCTTTTAGCTTTTTGACCACCACAATGGGTGCTGCCCAAGACGAGTAGTTCGCCGTTTGAATAACCCCTGCTTTCTCTAAGTGTTGTTGCCGCGTATGGTACAGGGCGTCTCGTACGAAACACTGGAACCGTATCCGGCTAAAGTGATAGTGAAGCTTGCAATTTGGTGGACTTTGCGAGGTTTTCGATAAAGACTGCTGCATAATTTTATTTCTTAGTCGCTCGATAGCTACAGTTTTGGGAGTTGTTGTCTTGTGTATCTGGACACTTGTATAGATCTATTTGCTCGAAATATCACGTAGGTTGAAACACTCGATCCCGTCCAGACTCACAAAGATTCAAATTCTGGTGGCTCGTGATGAAAATCGTTCCCTATGTTGCAACATCGGCACAACTACACTCACAATCGACTTGACCAAGTAGTCTCAACTCGGCACCTTATGCACTTTTCGCCTGCTGACTAGTAGGTTTGATTTCTGTTGACCCGACAATTATCCACAGGCTTTCTGATATGACCGTAATGTCTGAGGACGTATCGATCTGCAAACGCGCCTGCCTTTCATTGACATAATGTTAATTTCCTTTTTACAATCTCTGACATCGTCAATAATATTGCCGTGCACTCTCTTCTCGAAACGTCCGTAGGTGTTCTTTCGTGGATCATGAACTGGTCTGAAAGACGGCTTGGATTTGCAACGAGTTTCTCTGTGCCTACGCCTACGACATTCCTGGCAGGTATGCTTGTTGCATGGACACCATTTAACAAAATTCCAGTCGCCGCATCGCCAACATGCTGATGGTGGCTTACCTTGAGGCGTCTTCTTGTGATTAGGGGCCGGACGCTTGTTCCTCGAAATCTGCTGAACCGCGAAATCATTAGTATGCGCCTTCGTATCCTCGACCACAGCTGTATCATGTTTTAAATTGGTGATTCACTGGGCCTCTGCAATAACAGCTTGTAACGTGACATCCGGGTCTCGCCCCAACAACCCGAGTATTCTGGTTCGGATCTCGGCATCCTTTGGAGATTGCAGGCTGCATACCATTACCACTGTTGCTGCATGGCGAGGAGACTGTCGCTGTCCCTTTTGCACAGCTTGCGGAAGCGTACCGATTGTTGAAAAGCAACGCCTGATCACCAGATATCTCCGTAAGTCTGGACATGTTTTATCACATCTGAAATCTTGAGCACGTTCGGGCAAAATGTAATCGATGTATCTGTCGTGCTCCACAGTTCCGAGTTTATGGTGTAGCAACCTTACTTGTGACGCATCATCAAGAGTTGCCAGCCCCGTCTTGAAAATATCTTCCTAACGTCTGAACAGTGTATTTAAAATCAGTTTTGAAGGAGGATAAAAAGCAAACTCACCGACACTGTTGATTATTGCATCGACTGAAAGCTTTCCTGCATTGTGGACTGATGTAGACTGGAGCGATGATGTTCTAGTGAAAGTCTCGATCATACGCAGCGGAGCCGCCACGATTTGTTGCTGCTGTTGAAGCAAAGTAGCTTTCAGGTCTTCTGCTGAGATCGACATTTTGAGCAAATCTGCTCCCGTCTCCAATAGCTGCTGTGTTTTCCGCCGACAGTACGGATAACCGATGCGGCGGCTCTGGTCACGATACACCCAGTTTCCAAATCAGAAGACAAACGTTTCTGGCGGAACTTGTACGGAGCACCTGGAAGACAGAATGTACAACCAAAATATGGGGTTAAAATGAATAGTTCCTGAGAGGAAATACCTAATTGGAAGTTCCTGACTATAGCAACTACTAGATGACCAAGACCTCTCTTGTTGGTTGTTTAAGTTGTGCGCTAACTGGAGGGCATCAAGGCAGGTCATTCTGATTGGTCAACTTCAAGATAACGCGATGCCATTGGTTTACTCCCATTGGATGGCCAATTAGCTACAGACGGCATACGACCAGTCTTCTTGCTGCTTCAGACAGAGAGCTGTCTTCGAAGGCTGCTGCCGACGGCCTGCATTAGCATTAAGAGTTGGGATATCATGCTTAAATCGATTTGAGTTACGGTTTGTTTTTATCGCCTCTACTTAAATTTTATAGGCTTGAAGTGATTGTTCTACTCCAGTAGCAGAACCTTTCCATAGGTATTTTAACCCACTGATTGTTCCATTGTATTTATTTGACTTGAATAGCACGCTTACATAGTGAAACACTGAAACGTTTAGCACTGTAAACTGTATGACAATTGTTCTTAATTGAAGGGAATGCGGTGGTTGACGAGAGGATTTCATTCCAGCCGAAACCTTGGGTTAACTAAGACATGTGCGAGGGCATTTCATGGCACTTTTGACGCAAAAGATCAGTTGTTTTCTTTTAGTCTTGTTTGCCGAAGTACTGCCCGAGGCCTTGTTAATGCACCGCGCAGTTCCTTTGTAGATACCGTCTGGTACATCCGTCAAGCGATTCGATTTGGTATCCCACAATGGCCACCTTCACTCAATTTGCATTAACAATTAACATTAATGTGCGATATAACTGCGGGTCAAACCTTGTCTTACAGGCCCTTTGTTACCGCCTAAATAGGAACGTGCTCTAGGCAACTATTTAGATACTTTCTACTTGTTGATGGATGAAATCGGAGTCACACCGATGGTATACAAATTCGAACTCTTGAATCACGAGGCAGTTAATGTAGTCTACCCTAACAAACTGGTCGGGTGTTGTCGGGGTTTGGGTAAGTACAAATTTTGCCAGTGCTTACAACAATGTGCACAAGTTCATAACCCCTATACTAGAGCTTACGTGAACTTAGGTTTGTATATCTCTCTTGTCTGTACGTGTACGGTCTTGTAAGTAACATTCCATCACTTCTCTTACAGTGATTACAAACTGTCAGTCCTTTAGTTTATCCTTTATCACTAGTGTATCACAAATAAATTGTAAGTTAACAAGTCACATATGATTATCTGCGTTTTTGTGTCACTTAATTGAGTACATACTGCTAAAATCACAGACCTATTTGCATGAACCCGAAGCTAAATTCCGCTACCGCAAGTGTTTGTATACACTACTTGTTTGTGTTATTTGGCCAACTGGGTTAGCGGAAGCTCAGGATAGAATTGCACTGCAGCTTCTATTTTGTAGAGTAAAAGGTTACCTGTTAGCTTGGCTATAAAATACGACACTGCTGACGCCGATGGTCCAGGGGAACGAACACAGAACAATCAAAGCTTGCAAGCAAAACGAGCGCCAATAGAAGGTGGAGCTTGACTCAAGCAACCGATTCAAGAGGCAGTTCAACAATCCTCACGGATCTCTAATGTGTACAATGAAAAAATAATAATTTAAGTTGAAATTTTACACAAGCAAACCGAGGAGATCTGCAAACTGCCACACCGTCGAACACAGATCATAGCTAGAAATTACTAATGAGTTATTAATGATTTATTTGCTTTTAGGGTGAATCGCAACAGCTTCCAATTCGGATGCTCCTGTTATGCATCCGAAGAGTACCGGACGGCCGTATTGTTCCAGTGGAACTAGTCAGTGGCGCTGTATTAGGAACCGATGACGCGACCTCTCGACACCAGCGGATTACACCACTGGCTACCAACTTATGCCACTCGGACAGCTACGTAAAATGCAGATGTTTCCACTGTATCGTTGGTGCTAAGTTTTCACATATCGTTAACACTAAAGACGGGATTCAGATGGATTCAGTGCAAGGATTGATTTGCAGAGGCAGTTAACTAACGAGTTCGATTCGATAACCTTTATTTTGAGTGCATTTGTTGGTTAACATTTTACTAATTCGTATGGCTGTCATGAAACGTATTAGTTGGCGTATTGCCTTTAAACGCAAATGCCCCATATAATAATACCAAAGTCAGCAGCATAGTGGCTGCAGCATTGGGTAGCATAGCATTGAGATAAAAACACTTTTGAACTGCAAGGTCAATAAGTTTGTATGGTGTTCGGTACATCTTAGTCTCCGAACTGTGTGCCCACTGCGGCGATCTTACTGTGAGATGATTTAAGACAACTGATCTAACTTCGGATCGCAGGGTGTGCAATCTCAATTGATTCTTGATGGCTAACTCGGATCTATGAAACAGATGGAATTGTGTGAATACTGAATACTGAATACTGTATTATAGAGCAAGTAGAAATGGATTCTGTACAACTCTTTCGAAATATTGTGAAAAACATTATAATAGTTGTCAACCGTGAATATCCTTGTCGTACTCATGTAATATTTAAAATATTCGACTTACGATATTTCAGGATTCACAAATGTGATATGTCATCGTAAGTATGCAGTCGTTCTCTGAATCGAATAGAGGCAAAATGCAAATCTAACAACGTTTTGAACTGTTGCACAGATGTTGCCTCAATCACATGTTCGGGCAAACTATTCCAAATGTTTACCACTCTCCGTTCGAAGCACAGTGGGTGGGGAACACGTTTCATATCCGGCACAACAAGTTTGTATCTGTGTCCGCGTGTGCTGCATGGCCCTCGTAAGTGCAGCATTGGCCTTAACATGGGGAACTCACCAAGATGTAGAATTCGGTAGGTCATAATGAGGTCGACTCGTACCCGACGGTAGGACAAGGTGTAGAGTCCTAGTTTCTCGCACCGGTCTTCATACACAAAGTCACGTAAACTCGGGATCAGCCTGGTAGCAACGTGTTGGACCCGTTCGATCTTTTGTGCCTCGCCTCGGGTAATCGGAAAGTAGGCGGGCGAACTGTACTCTAGCATTGGTCTAATGATAGAAGAGAACAGGCGAGTGGCAACCTCTTCAGACCATGTGCCGAAGCTACGTTTGAGCGCCCAAAGCATGCGCAGTCCGTTTCGATATAGCCAGTTCGTGTTATCCACGGACTTCAAATCGTAGCGTGAGAGTACACCTAGGTCCTTCACGGAGGGTGTGGGATATAGCGTTTGGTCGTCAAGGGTGTAGGTTCGGCCGTCTGCACCCTTCCCCAGGCTCATAAATACCGACTTGGCTGGGTTGACCGGGAGAAGAACTTCTGCAGACCATGTGGATAAGCGGTTGAGATCTTGCTGAAGTAGGCCACAGTCGTCGGGAGCGTCGATTTCTCTCCAAATCTTCATGTTGTCCGCAAACAAGGCACACGGCGACCGGAGACGCTGCGGTAGATCGTTGATGTGGATCAGGAACAAAGTGGGCCCCAGCACAGTGCCTTGAGGCACGCTACTTGTAGAGGGGTACCAGTCAGTTAGATGGTCCTCGACCTGTACCCTCCACTTTCGTCCAACAAGAAAGTCGCGGATCCACCGGTGCAGTGAGTCACCGACGCCACACATGCTGAGTTTGTGAAGGAGAACCTCATGACTGACCTTGTCGAACGCTTTACTGAAATCGATGAATATCACGTCGACGGACTTCCCCTTGTTTATTGCCTTCAACCACTCATGCCTCGTCACAAGCAGGTTCGTAATGCATGAGGGACATTGCATAAAACCGTGCTGTGCGGGCGTCAGGACCTCGTTTGACTGTAGCAACTGCAGCAATCTCTTCTTCACGATTTTCTCAGCAACCTTTGCCAATATAGGCGTCAGACAAATTGGCCTGTAATTGTCTACTTTGCTAGGGTCGCCGCCTTTCGGAATAGGCTTCACTACCGCACCTTTCCAGTCAACCGGCGACAAACCTTCGGAGAGCGACCTGTTGAAAAGGTCAGTCACGATAGGAGAGAGGATGGTTGAAAGTGACTTGAGAAGCAGTGGGTGAAGCCCATCAGGTCCGGCAGGTTTGGTGCCGTCAAGGTTGGCGAGTAGTTGAGCTACCTCTTCGACGTCGCAATGCAGACTATCGAGTTCGGTAAAAGCGGTACACGTCGAACTCGGAACAGACACCTGGTTATTCGCAAATACAGAAGCGAAGTGCGCCGCCAACGCGAACGCACGCTCAGTGCTGGAGGTTAGGGGCTGTCCATCCGTGCCATCCAGCACTGGCACATCACCCGCCGGCTTCAGGCGTCGCTTCACGTATGCAAAGATTCTCTTTGGGGCGGTCTTCGCGGCTAATGCGAGCTGCTCTTCAAAGTGTCGGCGTTTATTCTTTTTTGCACTGTTGCAGAGATTCCGCTGACATTTATACCCTTCGTAATCATTGGCAGAGCCAGAGAGAAGGAATTTGTCCCACAGTCTGCGCCGCCTCCGAGCCAGGTTTCCATACTCCTTATCAAACCAATGAGGCTTAATCGGTCTAACCTTTCGACATTTCAATGGCACAAATTTGGAACACAATGATGTCAATCTCTCTTTTATAAATATCCAACAATATTCCACAGATGCAGTTTGTGACAGAGACCAATCCAGTTGGCTCGCGGCTCGAGCAAGACCATCGAAGTCGGTTTTCCAGTAGTTGGGAGCTGGTTGCAGCGGATGTGAATACGGCAAAGATAATTCCATATCAGCTATCAGTACTGAGTGGTCGCTCGTAGCCAGGGGCTCCAGAATCCTAACGTCACGCACTCGTTGTTCGTAGCTCGTTAACATCAGGTCGAGACAGGACGAGGTTGAACGTGTTGATATGCGTGTTGGCTGGCATATGTGTTGCGATGCACCAGTTGCAAGTACCAAATCCACGAACTTTGCTTCAACCTCACTATGTCCAGACATCAAATGCACATCAGGCCATGGTATTCGAGGACAGTTAAAATCGCCCATAAGCAGAAAGTGTGGACGACACATGTGCGTCCGAAGATGGGGCAGCCAATCCAAACAACGACTCAGGGGACTGCGATAAACTGCGCCCACAAGCAGTTCTCCGCGCCTGAGGCGGATGGAGCACCACAGTAGCTCACACAGGCCATCGTCACTTCGGTAGGTGCTCACAAGCCTCCCACACAGGGAAGACGGGATGTAAAGTAAGACACCACCGTGGGCATTCTTTAGTCTATCGCATCGGAAACACGAGTAACCGTTGAGTTCAAGTTCTTGGGTGTATAACTCTGCATGCAGCCATGTCTCTGCGAGTCCCACTACGTCTGGCCGCTCAGACGCAACGAAACAACAAAGCTCATCGCGCTTATTCATAATACTGCAAACGTTTGTGAACGCTACTCGCAGGCCGCAGCAGGAGCCACCGGGCCTGCTTGAAGTGTGAGCAGCCTGTTTATCCTAATTCGCGGATTGTTGGAAACCACCCGAAAATTTACGATACGAAGATTTGTTTCCCCCTCACCAGTGCGTCTTTTCAACTCAATGATGGCAGACTTGAACCGCTCCCTGTCTACTGGGTCCGGATCGGGACGAACATGGATCTTCAAACCTTTCAGCCTACTTAGGCGAGATACGATAAGTCTTGGACTGGCTTCGTCCACAAAAGTGATTCTCATAGGCCGATTTTGTTGATCACCTTGCTTTCCAAGACGGGTAATCTGCCTCACTTTTACCGAGTCCTCACCAGCGTTGAGGAGTCTATCAATTAGATCCTGTAAAAACTCGACATCGTGATCGTAGCGCACTTGGGATGATGGATCACTGGACTCCGGTGCGTGAAAGATCACGAGATTATAACGCCTCTGGTCGGACGAGGTTGGCCTTGCAGGGCGAAGTACACTACCAGCCTCAAGTGGTTTGGCTAACCGTTGACTTACAGAACGTAAACGCCCAACGTTCCTTCGTAATTTCGTCCTCTGCTCTTTCCACTGGTCTTCAGCACTCAGACTTTTAATTGCTGGAACATCAGTGTCCGGTGGACACAACAAAGGTAAACAGTTTAGGCCAGGTGCAACTGGGCTTCTCACAACGGTTGGACTTGGTTTCAGTGAGTTTGCACGGGTAGAGGAGGACGACTGAGCCAAAATCTGAAGGCTCTTCGCGCTAGGTTGTTGGGCCAAACACACGGAGCTGTTCGCAACGAAACGCTGAGGACTACACGTCGGCTTTACTCTTTCTGGCTGTATCTGATTTCGGCAATTTTCACATATAGTTTGGGCGAAATCGTGTTGGATCTCGCGAAGACGATGAAAATGCTCAACTGATAATCCAACATATGAAATATGGTATTTAACTTGGCAAAATGCACACGTGAGGGCATTTGCACGGTATCCGACTAGTTTGGAACAAGTACCACAGGATGACTGCTTCGGCATTGCGAATAATCCGAAAACAAGATGGCGGCCAATTGACGAAGAAAGTGGCGATAGCAAGATCGCCGAAACCAAGCGATGAAATACAAGTATTTCTGGTCGGAAATTTCGGAATCGGAAATGAAACTGAATTGTAGCTCATTTTCCACGAAGTATTTCCAATGAACGCAGAAAGTTAACACAAAGTGATCTTGTCAACACAGCCAAAAATAACCGACCGAAGGACGCTATCCGCAGTTATTATCAGCATCTATTGTGACCACAACAAAGTACGCTGTGCTAATACTCGACTTTGCTTAGGGTTTCAACGCAGTGCTTTAGCTGTGATGTCTCCTCAGTGTTTGCGGTATATACGGAGATATTACAGCTGCGGATTCCATCTTAATATTAAGCACACTTGTGAAATATGAAGTTTACCGTGACTGACAGCTTCTCCGATTTGGCAGGGCCCAGGTGAACACTAAAAAAAGGAAGTGCAATTTGATGCCTGCAATGTTATACGGTCCGAAATTTGTTCCAAACCGGTTGAGAGTTAGCGAATTGGCTTCCGTCCACTCCTTAAAGTGCGACGTGTCGCCACAAGTGTCGAGCGCCGAAATCTGTGGCGCAATACTGAAGACACATAGTTACAAACGTCAAGTGTTTGGTAAAAGTACTAACCCAAAATTTTCAAACTTACATTTCCAAATAACATTTATCTAACATAGATAAGGTCACACTGTCCCACTTGGCCACTTCCAAGTGAATCCAGTGCAAACTGAAACTATCTATCACTGTCCATTCACATAATGAGTTTACTAAAACTTAGTATTGGTTAGAACACTATACTTTTCCAGTATATGCGGACCAGTTTTGTCCAACGTTTACTGTGCCGCTTATCAATGGTTTTGAAGGGAGACCTGTGTCCTTATGGCCTTGTTGAGCAAGTGAATAATTCGTTCTGTGCACCAGGTTACTTGGAAAACGTTAGTGGCATATGCACTAAGATTCGGAGGACACCCTGAATCGGTGACTCACATGAACGTCAGTTAATCCTTGTCCAGCAATCAAATCAGTTACACCCGCCGACTGGCTATCTTGCTAGCTCGGTTTACTGGTATGACACTCCCATCACAGTGACCCATGTCCATGCTTCGTCTGGTAAGCACATTTCATCCACCCCATGCACCACTACTTCTGATAGTCTGTAAATCGTCGAAAACGCTCGAGTAAGAGGCTCGATCTCAGTGGTGAACGATTTTTGAAGTAGTACTAATATTAACGCAGGAGTTTCGGAACCGCACAGTATCAAATTATCTACTGGCGGTGGACGATCCCAGGTCTGATTTTGACCTCATTGACTTAACCGTAACCAATGCTGAGGATGAAATGTGCAAGCTACGCAGTTTCTGACAACTTGCTGAAGACTTCCGTTGAGGAATTTTAAGTCTATATGAAGATCCAAAATCAGCGCGTTGTCTTCCTAGTTTCTTTCTTAGCATAATGAAAATGCCGGTCAAGAAGATGTCGACCAAGCCTTCTAGAGCGAAGTATATTTCACTTTCGAATATCGGGACAACGTATGTCCCAGAGAGAGAGATTTGTGGATACAACTTATGCTCGCATTTGACGAACACTGGACGAAGGACGTTGGGGAAGACCGCAGAGGATAAGGGTGGTGCAGTCAAACCTGCCTTAGGTGACCACTCAAGTGACCGACAAAAAGTGCTCGCATCGAACAAGTGGTCGCCATGGTCAGGTGCATGCATAGGGACATCACTCATAAGAGAAAACGTTGGGGATATTTTTGGCTGGTCGTCACAGATAGGTGGTCGCCATAGCAGGTTTTGCTGTATTATATCAGAGTGGGAAATATTTTGTGGTTTGGAAGCTGTTTCATTTTAGGAAAGTATCCACCGCGTGTACTCTAAGCAGACGGTTGGAAGAGGTGCAAGACAGACACATGTACGACTGGTGAATATAGGAAAACAGACACTTAGTAGCTGAACTCACCTAGTCCAAGGAACCAACTGTCCAGGTAGGAGTGTAAAATGATCAAACTTTGAGTGATTGAATTTCAGAAAGGCGAGACAGAAAGTATCTTTTCTGGGATATCAGCAGTCGGATATCATCACTGTGTTTGTTCAGTCTTCAGGCTGATGACCATAAGTGCATAGACTTGAAACTCAGGACAACAATTTGTTCAAGACAGCATAGCAAGGCATAACCATCTTCGGAGGACAGATAATTTGCATTGTTTCTTTCAACAACAGTGTCCGACTAACGTTCAGCGGATGCAGGTGGACCCAGAACACATGATGTGCGTTAGGGGGGGGGGACAAAGCGCAAGCCCCATTAGAAGGGGATTATTACAGCTGGTTGTATGTGCTGGTACAAGGTGTATTGTAGCTACTGGACTTTGTTCCAGGCTCATAACTTGTGCTATCTTTAAAGGGCATTTAATTGGTATCGAAATCTGTAGCACCTATGCAGCTTCCATTGAGCACGCTATTACCGTAGGACAATAAAACCATGGTTTACATTCACCCATTTGCTAAGGCTCTTAAAAAATAATGACACTAGTGTCTAGAGCTACATTACGCGTTCCTCTCATCACAGTTATAATGAACCAAGGTGGTATTTATCTCTGCTTCCAAGGCGTTTTGCGTTTTCGACACAAATATGTGAGAAATACAGACTGCCTGATCAGCTTTTTAATTGATCTGACCAACTTTACTGACATGTTCTAGAGCAAATTCAGATGCCTCATAGGGCTACTGTGGCACAACTCACTGCTTCTGGGTTATCGGTGCATCGTAGCAACCTGAAATTCCTCAGTCTGAGTTTTCAGGGTAAATAAGTAGATCCACCTTCAATACAAAAGAACTAGATGGTGATGAAAGTGTACTGCCGTACTCCCCATTGTGCACTTTAACTGATAAAGCCAATTGTTTAAGTAAAGAGGTGGTTAGGTGGGAATGTTTTCCTGCTTTCCTTGCTTTACACCAAATGTCAAGAGCAAAGTCGGTACGCCATTTTATAGGAAATTATTGATTACTCGTACGCCCAACGATTTTAATGTATTCATAGTACATTTGCATAAGCTATTTCAGCTTTGGTTTACTGTGGTGTTGCCAGTTCAAAGGCACATCAACAGTCAGACCCGTGTAAGGCGATCACACAAGGGACCGACAAAAGGTGGTCGCATTGGACAGGTGGTTGCTATAAATAGGTTCATGCATCGGCACATTACTCATAGGAGAAAAAGTTGGGGATGTTTTTAATCGATCGCCGAGCGACATCACCGAGTGACATGCTCAGTGCACCGCATAACGGTTGTCAGCAATTTCGATGTTTGAAGACACGCCTAAACAGAACACGTAATTCAACCACGCTAAAATAAATGGCACCAGTGGAATAAGTCTTACTAAAGACGGTTCTACAGCTAAAGTGTTTCACAGAGTAGTAACTTAAGGAAATATTTGTGCGAGTTTGGCAGTAGACCAGTGGTCTAGTGGGTGCACACTATATGAAGATAATCATCACCATTCGAAATATCCAGCTGTGACTCCACGTATTCTGAAAGTCTCTTCTTGTCTGTAGTTCACGAAAGCTTTCCAACAACACTACGGACCACGGCTTATTATGGCGTTTAGCAGTTATGTACCTTGTCCAACACACACGCACAAGTTTTATGTCTACCTTACCCACATCAACCAACTTCACCATATCTTGGCGCTATCTACTTATGCTAGTTGTCCTTACACAGCTGACCCTTGTCCATTGATGGTGAACCATAAAAAATGCTTTTTCAATAAAACAAGGACAACAAACATATCGCGAGATAGACTAAATTCAATAAACTGCAGCCAATTTTACCCACACTAGGCGATAATGGGCACCCTTGTAAATTTCTAGCAATATATTGAGAGAAACATTTCCGAAAGACGGAACAACCTGATGTTCTCAAGAAGAAGGTTTCATTACCCTACCTTTCAAAGGCGAACAAACTGATAAGCGGTTCTGTCACTGGCTACGCCAAGCAATAATGTGGTGTTATTACGCAATTGAGCTAGTGCTATTGCAGCAAACCAGAACGTTGTTGCATGACTCCAACCTAGGTAAACCTCTCCCTCAAGTCACCGCTTTCTGCGTTTCCCAACTTAACTATGCGTGCGGTAGCATTACATTACTAGGACTAAAAGAAGGTTATCTGCAATGATTATGGAACATGTTCTGCGAGGTCTGGCGTTGAGCGACCCTAAGCTACCTGCTAGCTCTATTGCTCGACACCTAGTCGGTTGCAATGCGTGCCAAGACCCCAGTAACTGGTTCAAGGTTCTCAGTAAGCAGAACAGTCGAACACTGCCCCAGTTTTCCGGGGCTTTCGCAATCCGGCGGCTGAAGTGCAATCTATGCAAGCAAGTGGACCTCATGTCCAGCTTAGCCTTGCCAAGATAAGGTATAATATCAGCCAGTGGAAACGTTGACTCCGATCGCTCCAGGTTCAAAGTTATTGCCTTATTGATTCAATGTAACATGCACTCACTAAATCCTCCCATTGTACGTTTGTAAGTGACTGCTCGAGAATACACAAAATAGACTGAATTCCTTCTATCCCGCGAAATGCTAGTTTTCCTTGCTTTGCTGAAATTTCTCAAGGGAACTGGTTACCTAATACTTGATGTAGGCTAGAAGCTTCATGATTACCATAGCTACCAACCGTCACCTCTGATTTTAACAACTGATGGAGCTGGATGTTTTCGGCTCTGTTTACTGTCATTTTCAAATTATCAAGGTCAATTTACCTCGAAAGTGCATCACCCTTATAAAGATTTAGAGCATTGAATCCACAACTTGATTTTCTAATCAATTGAAGCATTTTTATAGCACGCTTACATCGGCTTACTTCATCCAAAGACAATGCTAGTGATCTGCGATTGGTATGTCAGTGAGATGCTCTTTTCACATACGGACTAGTTTTGATGAATCAAATTACCTACATAGAAGCGTTATATAGATTTCTACCATACTACCACCAAGAAAAAGGGATACGAACTTGCCACAATGCATTGATATTAGTCTTTCAAGTTTTAGCCAATTCAGACACACAGAATCACTACATGGACTATGAATTGCTTGAGAATCCTAAGCTCTATGCTTGAACACGATTTCCACGCAAACACATTGCCACCATCTTACTAAACCAACTTAGTCCAACTTAGTGGTGTCGCACTAGGTTCAAGGAATCGGACCAAGTGACAGATGGGTCTACGTTTCCGAAAGATTACATTTGTGTGGTGGTATAGCTGAAGACATGCATGCATGTTTTTGAAGGTTGCTGTGTTGCGTTTCGGAGGGTTGAGCATCTGTGCAAGTTTGACAACGGACTTTCGAGCGGAGAATAGCGGATAGTTGAAGCCATTAAAAGTAGTCAGATGGTTGCTTTTTGCGTACAAGATATATCAGTATACGAAAACCGTTCAAGCATCTTCGCTGGAGGACAAACGGAACAAAACAAGAGGAAAATTTCGTTTCGTGAAACACTCATCAGCAATCCCGATCAAACTCTTGGCAGCATGTAAGTCGCATTTTCTAACCTAGGCAGAGAATTAACTGAATTCTGTAGAGTCAGGAGGTAGGAACACAGGAATAAAAATGCCCGTTTTAAGACTCGACTACACGCCGTGCGTTTGGACTATGACATATCATTTAGAATTTGACCACAACTTTCTTTGAATTCACAACTGTCGGAACAACCGTTGCACTCAACCTGGGAATCATGATGGTTCAGGTGCTAAAGCACAGATACTGCTTCTGGGGATCGAGTTTTAACTGCATGCCATATATTTTTTAGAACATAAATGAGGATAGAATTATTAATGGAGCTAAACGCTAATGGTAAATGAAATCAAACCCCTTTAGAATACAAGCACTTCTGATGCGTTTTGATTAGAGATTAAGGAAGCAATGTCCAGTTTTTTTAAATAGCTTTTACTCAGTGGTTTAGATGGCATGGTCACTCATTGCTTCGCTGGAACGACGCCAGTTTCACGCCAACATTAATGAGCCGCTTTATGCAGCACGCGTAAATTTGCCTGAAAGGGCCTAAAACTTGATCACTGACCGATTCAAATACGTTGACTTTTCCCTAGGCAACCGAATCGTCTAGCTCTCATCTTAAACACAGAAATGACGCACTGGGCAGTGAACTGACGTCATCATCATCATCAACACACGATAGCTGAGGGTAAGAAACACATATCCTCTAATGTCGCAATAAAAAGCATTACGGGGTACAAAAACAAAATAACAAATCTATCGGGGATGAGATCGTGCTTGCAGGGGAAAACTAACGAGTTGAGGGACAAAGAAACTCACAACGTAAACGCCATTGTGGTCGGAGCTTAACCATGTCAACAAGTGTATCAAGCCAAATGTGTTCATAATTCCTGAGTCCCCGGACCGGCATTCGGGAAACTCCAACCGATGACAACTTCAGAGTGAGACTTTTCATCCCTTTGACTAATACATCACTTGATCCACTTCCTCTTCTTCCATCCGCACCCCGCTGCGTAAACAACAAATGTTGTGGTGATCGGTATGCTAGCAAACGCAACACTTGGCGTAGTCATCGGAGCCTGGTGCGTGATATAATGGTGCTGAGTGGTTCACTCGCTCTTCCTGCACCAAATACCCGAGGCCGAACACATGCATTTCTTCAGCGGTGCTCCCGCCTAACATGAGCTAAGCTGTGAAGGCAGCGACCACCGAACGTGGTTAGCCACTTTATGTCTGTCAATCTTATGGGTCAGATTTCATAACCGGGCATGGTGAACTTTGCCCTTCAGGGCTAGAGTGTTGTCGCGCCGGCACCACACGTGATGGTGATTGTCAGAAGCGCTTCCAGTTTCTGCTATACGGTTGGTGACATTAGCTTTTCCACAGACGCTAATATAGTTGCCTAAGTACTTTACATTCTTTACGGCGTCTAGCTTTTCGCCACCTGGGCCCCGCCAACTGGGCCACGTGGGGCCTACATTTCGATGGTGGAAAGCATAACTCGAAACGTTTGATAGCCAGTGCTGCTTGGCACGTTTGAGAGGTGTCACCGATTAAGGCAATGTCGCCGGCAGTCTCCGTCAATAATTTAATCAGCTTGAAGTAACACCACACCTTGTAAATCGCGTCCCAAGAATGCAGTTTTAATGACAGCCTCAATGTTGGAATTGAAAAGGAAACGTGACAACGGGAATCCTTGTCTTACACAACTAGAGATATTGAATGGCTGCGACAATTTGCCGTAAGCCCTTACTCTGCCCGAACTATGCTCGCACAGTGCTCCGACACTGTTTATGTATTTCTCGGGCACACTATCCATAATCAGACAGTCCCAAAGGGCACATCGGTCCACTGAATCGAAGGGGCGTTTGAGGTAGACAAACACGACTACTACTGGTCACCAATATATATATGGCGGCGCAACAACGCTTGAGGAAAAGTAATGCTGTGGACGATGCAGTGTTGATTGTGACGAAACCTGACTTATTCCCCACGTATGTGACTTTCACGAGGGCCAGTCATTCGGTGGACAACGACAGAGGCAAGTAACTTAGAAGCATTTGCGATCAGACTGATCCCCTATGATGGTCTGATTCCCAACAGGAGCCTCCTTTGAACATTGAGACTATGACGGAGCGGCTCCAGTCTGCTGGGACATACTTCCGCTACTACATCTTCGCCAGTAAAGATGTGCAAGTCATTCACCAGTGTTGCTCCCATGAATTTTTAAAAGGAGGACGATCAGTCTCTGCGGCCTTATTCAGTTTCAACCATCTGATCTCACCTTTGAATTCTGTGTTTGAGTGCGGATCCAAGCGAATGACCCAAAGAGAAAAACATTCTGGACGAAAAGGTAGATAATGATTCAGTTTGATTATACGGCTATCTACAGTGTTCGGCCAAACATTTCAAGCGATTTGACAAGCTATGAATCTGCTGTCCATTTACCTGGTGTATGTTCTCGCTAACACTAAGTCTACTTTTGCCCGTTTCCTGAATCAGACTGAATAAATTCCGATGGTTATCAACGATAGTGGTTGTTTCCATCTCCGAAGCGCAGTGAGACCACTGGGCTTCGCGGCTGGCTTTAAGTTAGCACATGGTTTTGCCTTGAGATGTCTGCGAGTCTCATTGTGTTCGCTTCTTGCCGGACCATGTCAGCGAGCATCCAGAAGTTCCAAGGACTGCGTAGAGACCTAATGCCCAGGCTGGCAATTTGATACATACATGAATATTTGTCTGCTGATAGTAACGTCTGGTGAATATGCGCCCAGTGATTTCCAACTGTGTTCAGTAGGCGCTTGCTCAGCTCGGATGCCAACGTACCTTGGTACGCATCCAGAACTTCTGGCTTCGCTAGTTGTCTGGTACTTCTGCCTTCACAGCGCCTATGCGAGCGTTCACCGAAACGCACCCGAAGGTCGGCACATAAAAGTGCGTGATCGGACTGTACCGCCCTACTACAAATTGGGCACCAGTTTTGTATGCCGCCTCGCCAACGGTGAATGGTCGTTATGTGATTGATTTACATCCGTGGTTAATCCGAGGCTGGTGGATGCTAGTATATTGGTTTGCGGGTGCTGTGTCGCAAGTTAATCTTCGCTAAGCGAGCATCATCCCGCAGGTGTAGCAACCTCCCAGCGTTATCATTACAGGACCCTGCACCTTGCAGGTCGCCCAGATGCATCTCATCAGTGGATAGTTTTCCAGTTTGGACGTTCAGATCGACAGCAAGCCCAACCATATCCGTACTTTTTCTGTAACTGAGAAGCGCGATCACTTAGTGATAGAAGTCATCTTCCACCGTTTCAGTGCTACAGTTTGTCGGTGTGCAGGCCTCAATGACAAACAGGTAGGCGACTTCGAAGCTTTGAACGAGCCAGCCAATCTGACGGCACATATCTGACTGTTGAATGCGCTCCAATCGACCAGGGCAGCTTCAGCTCCGGGGCTCAGACCAATGCCCATGCTGATTTGACCGACATCTAAAGCCACGTCATCTCCGGACAGCCACAATGGAAAGATGCCGCCAGTGTTGCATGTTCGGAATTGCAGGGTAAGCATAATGCTCTAATGTTGTAGGCGAGTTTCCCACAAACAGTCTGTATCAAACGATAGGGCCTCTATTTTTCGGACAAGTGCTGACTTTTGGCGAATCTGTAACAAATTACGCTCGTTGATACATGCTAATCTGAGGGAGGATCGAGGACTCCAATGAGCAACAGATGGACCATCGTCCACTTTGTTGAAAACGTAGCGATGCCCTGCGACTAAATATGAGTTGGAACCAGTAGATAGGCGCCTCTCAAAACATGGTGGGGGACAAGAGTTGGAGGCTGAGAACGGGGATATAAATGAGGTTAGCACGGGACCCTAAGGATGAAAAAGTGCGAAAGTGGAATATGAACACGGAAAGGCTTAAGAATTGCCATCTTCACCCCTATCAACCCTGCTCGATGCAGCAGATAGGGCACCTTTGATTATCCTCTGCGACAGACAGGGCATCAAGTTTTGTTTGAGAAAAATTTCATCGTATCACCTGGAATGACAGTGCCAGGTTACCCATGCCTAGATAGAAGAAAGATTGGGGTTCACAACCTAAGCCTTTCGTTCAAAAACCTGACCGCAAAGTGCCACCCTCACTGCAATCCCAAACCTTGAGGACCATTGACCACTGATCAAGCTGGTTTGAGTAGCTCTGAAAGTGTAAAAAGCACTACACAGTATGACGCAATTGATCACTGAGGCACACAATACATCGTACTACGTTAAGATCCAGTCTGGTTGCGGTTGCACACGGATGCAGGATCGACCAATTCAGGATGTAAAACCGTCAGTTACCGCCTCACTACTTATTGCCTTTTCATCAAAGTCAACAGTTAACGTTAGATGGATCCTGTCTACCAAGCTATTGTAGGTATTGATACAACCTTTCAGGGTTCACACAAACGTAGCACTGCGAGGAATATTCCCTTAGTGACAAGTAAAAGACACGACAAAACTAATCAGTGGATGTGTCTAGTAGAATTGGTTAGGCGTATTGGTCCAGTACACACACGTATTTACCATGAACATTAGACTGTAACTCAACTGGATTATCAGTTACCAGCAAGCTTTTTGCAAGCTTCTTCTTAACCACATGGAACGTTATGTTTGAATTACATGATGTATGCACCGTTACTCAACTGACATCCTCCGTTGGCCTTTTCTTGCTTCTCTCAAAAGCGCTCACTGTATAAGTCGACCGAGTGGGAGCAAGGCACCCTGTTCTACTCTTTGAGTATGTCGGCATGGTTTGCTTCTAAAGGTTTCTCATCCCTCATAGGGTGTCTGCTGTTTCCACTATCCATCTGTCATGTTGGCTTACATGAATTGCAGAAAGATGGAATCAGACTGGCTTTTGACTGCACCGGATGGTTCGCGTCATCCTCCTTCGACTGCTGAGCCGCCACTGAAACCACAAGCGCGTACACGGAATTTAAGCAGGTTTACTGGCACGGCACAAACTCTATTTCGCGGAACATTACAACTGTATTCGTAAACTCGTCAGTAATGGTAGCTCATTAACTCGAAGCTTATGCACAGTTGGTGGGGTTTCGGCCTTACTACTCCGAGCCTGACACCCCACGACCAGTTTCCTCCTCGTTTAGACGCATCAGCTGGACTTAGCGTGAGCTAATGAGGAAGTTGGGGCCTACCACTAGACCGACGCATGGATCACTATGCCACTAGTATACATGAGCAATGCTTGGCACAGTGGTTAGGAATTCAAAGTTGGATTTGGATTGCCAGCAGCGCGTTTGACTTGCGACACGCAGTCTCTATTGTGAGCTTGGTTTCCTTTGTAGCGTGCATCCGGACTGGAGTTTTTCGGTGTTACTCCTCCAAACACTGATATCCCGTTACTGGTTTCGTTCTCATTTGGACTCGTTAGAGAGATAGCCTAGGCTGGAAGACTTCTGACTCAAAGAGTACTTCAGTGCCACCTATGTCCATCTTCTGTTGATTCCATTGTTACATACCAAATCACTTACGCATTCTGTCAGATGAACTGGTATTCCCACACATTACCGATGAATACCGCCATCGTATTTCACGACGGTTCTGACAGGAGGTAGTACTATTGGGCCATTGTTGGTGATGCAATCATATATAGTAGCCAAGCATTTGCCTCAGATAATGTCAGGCAGCGTTTTCATGTGAACTTGGCTGACCGATAGCTCCGGTTACAGCATACCGGTTTTGGGCTATACAGCGATGAGGAAACCAGATAATATTGGTGTTGAACAAGGAACATGAGTCGAGATGAACTGGCATAAGAGAAGCCTCAAAAATACGCCGGCACACTATGCGGACGCTTCCTTGCCACGCGACTATCAGCAGTCATGTGAGTGCTGGGTATACCGTGTGTTCGCCCGCCCCTCTGCGCTTTTGAACCGGCGACCTCAGGAGTACAACGCAAGTGCGCAATATTTTCGGCCACCGGTCGACGTGTATTTGGGCCAGACAAGTCGACGGAATTAGTCCCACCGTGCGGATCGCTAATTGTCAACTTCGGTTCCTGGACAGTGCATCGCGCGTAGGCATGTGCTAAATGTCATAGATAACGGAGTTGTGCTTGTCGACATCGTTAATGGGAGTACGCACTCGGTTGCAAATGGGAATTCGCCAAGTAGAAATCAGTGCACAAAAACACACCTTGGTTTTAGCCTATTTGCGTTACCGCAATGACCAGTTTCGTTCAGTTCGTCAAATTTAATACTTGCGCAGTGTTGTGGCGCGTCCAGCTGCATTGACTCACATAGTAAAACTACTAATATTAATGTCAACACTAATTTTACTATTACTAGTCAGACTTTAATGTAACGGGGCGGTAAATAATTTTATCAGATGGAGTTGAAGCTTCAAAAGCAGATCTTCGGTTTTTAACCACTGATGTGACCGTCATGGAGAAATCCATGAAGATGACAATTACCAACCAAACGTAGCCACTCGGATAAGCTCATACGGTACTTTGTACCTCAAGTTCCGCCCAATTATATTGGTAAAGATTACATAAATGAATGGTGGACGTTTTTATTTTCAACAAAATAACCAGACACTGGATGTTATTCCAATTCAACTGACACCCTGATGGGGTATCGGATAACTTATCGCCAACCAGCAGATGGTGAATTTCGATAGTCTTCACCCTGTGCCCTTACCAGATGTAACCATTGCATCACAGTTATTGTCGATACGAAGTGAGCACTCCTCTGATGCATCTGGTAGTCAATCACCAAAGGGACATTCAACACATAGGGATATCGAAGGGAGGTAGTGAAAGGCCATGGACATTCCTACCACGAATTTTATGGGGAGCGAAGAAATCCGACCACTCTGAGATTCGTCCCTTGTCATGGCATACTTAGAGGTGAGGTTTACCTTAGCCTATTACACAGCCATATGGGTCCTGACGCTTGGATTTCAAGTTACCAATTATTGACTTCGGCGTACCTTTCACCTTTTGCCATGCCAAAAATAAGTGGCGTCAGAAAGAACAAGCATGTTGGTTGTTCATTTGTCCTATGACTTAGAAGCGCTTATCGAAATGTGGTAATGTCGTAAATGCACCCTTTACAGGCACGGAACCAAACCGAACCTTTGATGGTTATTTTCCCACGTGGATCCGTTTGCCACCGCGGTATGATATACGTCAGTAGTTTGGAGGCATCTGAGACTAGACTGACACACAGACCGGTTTAACGCAATTCCCTTTAACCCTTGTAAAAAGGGGAATATTATCAACTATCCAAAATGCATGTCATTGTCGCGCCGGATGCAAATAGTCCTGATTTCGTTGTCAGTTTCATAGGATTGACGCAGGGTTTCATTGTTGAACAACCAAAAATAACAACACAGCCCATCAGCTGAATGGTTTTATCTCAAGGATAGTGCGTTTCAACAACACACATCACGATATTTTACTTTTCTTAGTCTGCTGTTGGGCGCTTTACACCAAGTTAACCGGAACGAAATACACAAAATGCGCGTGCTTGTGGTCAGTGGTGTCGTAAACTCATTTCCGGAAATGAAGTTCCCCTCTTTGTGAATGAACTTTAAATGTGTTTCCAAACAACGGTGTCACGAGACCATAACTTTGCTTAATATCCGTGAAGTATATTTACATTCGTTTGCCTTGTCTCCGCATTTTTTGGCAGTACTCACAGAGCTGGTCACAAGTGTCGACATCGAGGTTAGGTAAGGCATGGATTCAGTAAATTTCTGTGCACCCTAGTTCTAAACTACAGGTATAGGCGCGGTATCGTCAATACTTGACACTGGAGAAGCAACGTTGAAGCATAGACACAAAGTGGTGACGTTGACCCAATGACAGAAATGAGGTAGATTAACTAGATGCAAACACACTGACTTTGACGAAAACAATCACTATGGATCTCGTACACCTGTGTGATGCGTCAAACCTGATCAATAACCTGGTTTCCTATGCTTACCTGCTGGTCAAACAAAGTATTAACGCTATGTAGGTATATTCAGAATGAGTTATGTGTTAACTTAATATTCACGCCAACTTTGAACCCTCGGTCTATTTGTCAGGGGCATGCGAACTACATTTGAACCCCAGCTGTTCGTAAAAGTTGAAGTGCAGCTGGTTGCTTAGGACAACGGTAAGTAGAGTGATAGTTGTGATATTTGGGACACATTGTCATCAACTAGTGGAACAACGTAAATTTACCTCTTGGGTATATACGTCACCAACGGCATACCAATGCTACTCGTGTACCATTTGCATGCTTTGTGTCCGTTGATAGCTTTGACGAACAAAGAGAAACTTTTTGTGTATTTTTCGTTGGTTACCGGATAAGGGAAACCAATATGTTGCGTTGGGTTAGAGAGGTCCCACTCTCTCCCCAACGTAGTTCGCGTTGGCTGCCTACGCGTCACGTGGAGATTGACTCAACGGTCAATGGAAACAATGAGTTTCCCACAATTTCTTTACACTTAAAAGCGGTGTGCCGAGTGGTATTTCGTTTTTCAGCTCCTCGTCTCTCTGCAAAGTACACGGGACTCACACTCTTGCCGGCCATTCCTAAGTTTGCAGAGATTCATTGCGCTTTCTATAACATTGTCCAAACCATGATCTTGAAGAAAACTTGCAGGGTACCGACTTCTTCCCGGAGAGAATTCTTTTCATAGTGGCGTGTGCCTCACATATTTACCTAGGACAACCTGGTGTCATGGTATCTTCATTCTCTACTTAGTGTTCTCGTCACCAAAGGTAGCGTTAAGGGCCAAGGAAAGTTAGAGAAAACATTGGGAGTTAATAGTGATAACAATAACAGTAGTAATATTACTGCGTATGTTTCTCGCTTGTGCGAGAGGATGTCACTGGAATAGGATCTGGTAATCAGTAGAGTAATGGGGCCGTGTACCGTCTGTCCGTAAATATACACATTTATTTATTTATGTACATGCATGAGTGAAGTATCTATTCTGGAGCGCCTGTGTCATCAAAGCATCCTGAAAAACGTAGCTTTGTTGGTGCAGTTTTGTGAAATGCTTTTCCCACTGGCTATATATTCCTTTACCCATCTCGGAAGAACTTATTGGGTAATTATTTCAATGAAAGTATGATCATCATCGAGTTCAGGTTTAGGAAATTCTCGATTTTTATGCAGCATATTCTTGAATTAGTACAACACCTGCTGGCAGTTGTTAAGCTATTCCTCACGATAGCACACTGAGCGAGGAATAAGTTAGGTCGAATAGCTGTCCTGCATATTGGCTCAATTAGTTGGCATGTCTTGTTGCGATGTCACCGGGTGAAGTTATGTTGCAGTTTGAATGTGCATAGATTAGAGTACCTCTTTTACTTTATGAGATTGTGTATGAGCATCACGCTCTGGTTTAGTGGTCACAGCTCAAAGTGAAAATGAACAATGAGCAATGATTTACCACGGGTTAGAAAGCAAGTGTATGACAAGTCCCGTAGTATAGTTGAGACGTAAAGTATAAAAGCCAAAACTGCATATGACTCAACTACTTTGCGTCTACCGAGTTAAATGTGTTGGTAAATAATTTAGTGTAAAATAATAACCCTATGCACACAAATATACAAACACGCGTTGCAGTGATTTTCTAGGTAAAGCTAGAAAAAGGTAAACATATTGTCGCTGACGCAGGCGCCGCCTCCCTGGGTCCATGTTACACTGGTCCGATAGAAGGGCATGGTTAATGTAATCCGCAACAGTGCAGTTTAGCTAAAGAAATGCTGGGAGCTAAGAGCAACATTCAATTGTTTTTTGGAAATTTCAAAGTAGGGGATAAAACTGAGTTTGAGAGCGCGTTCCAGGGTTGACAAACGCGAAAGGAAAATTAATTCAGTCGGTACTCAAGACAGCTACAATGTTCCCACAGTTTCACGGAGTTACCACTGAGCTGCGTGTTGTGGCTAAGTTTCAGCAACTAGCGGTATAAGTGCTTCAATGAACAATGAACAATGATTTATGCCGGGTCAAGGAGCAGTTGCCTGACAAGTCCCGCAGGATAGTGGGGGAAAACTACAATACCAAAAGATATGTGAGTTGTCTGTTTGAGTGTTTATCTAGCAGATACGCTGCTGACTAATAGTAGTGTAACGGGAAATTGAGTACGAACGACAAAGCAACATGGGGACAGTTATAGTCGATGTACTTTGTGAGAAAAACAAAAACGATATCGCTTATTCCTGTACCGCCTCCCCAAGTATATGTGACGCATTAATCCGCTTTTAAGGGATAATTAATATATCCCAAATAGCAATGTTTAAGCAAAGAAGTGATGGGGGTTAGGGGCAAAAGCTAAGCTTTATTTTAAAATATCCAGGATGGGGTAGGAAAGAAATAAGTTCGGGAGAGAGTTCCAACGTTGTTAAAACCGAAGAAAAAAAAACAATTCTGCCGGAATTCTAGGCGGCTATACTGTGCACACAATCTCAAAGGGTGACCTCTGAGCTTGGTGTTATGGCTGAGTTTCAGTAAGTGACGACATACGCAATTAGGGTCACACAATATTTGGTACTCTAATATGAGATCGCCTCGCAGCCTTCGGTAACAGTCAATGAAAACTCCAAGTGAGCTCAACCTTTGATGTTTAGACAGATTTCGTAGGCTCAAGACTATATTTGTGTCCCTGCTTTATTGTTTCTCTAGCATAGCTAAGTCACGCTGCAAGCAAGCTTGCCAAGCTTGGATGGCGGATTAAACATGATGGCGCACGTAAGAATTGTGCATAATGGGGAAGATGGATGGGTCGAATATTTCGAATGCTCTCCGCAGCAGGCCGACGTGCTGGTTGACTCTTTTTGCAGCTGCTTCTGACTGCTTTAAGCAGTCAAGGTCAATTTGCTTGAGCACACCAAGGCTGCGTTCTTGAGAAATTGTTTGCAATACATGTGACCCGACCCTAAACACATAGACACGCCTATGGCTCATTTGAACAGAGTGACACTGTCCACATTGAACGGTAATGTATGCTGAACTGACTAGTTCAAAATCGTGTTAAGGGCACGTTGGAGCTTTTCGTGGTCGTTCGGTTCTCTGAGCACTCGCCACAACTTGTTATAATGCGCTACGATTATGAGATCGAAGTAATTTTCTTCGCCAGATCGTTTAGGAACATCAAAAATAGCCACGGACTACACATCGAGCGTTGCGGTACATCGCACTCCACTTTAATTGCTTCAGCCAGGGATATTCGTACATTTCCAGCTGACATACATGCAGAAAATTGCCTATGTAACGCAGCAGTAGGTCAACTATGCTATTAAACTCAAGTATATGGGGAGAATTTGGTGGTTTAAGCGATCAAATGCTTTTGAATAGTCCATGTAAATGGCATAGACTCCTGCTCCATCATCAATTGCCTCAGTTTATCTATTGGGTACGATTAGCAGGTTCGTATTGCATAAGCGTTTTGTCGGAAGCCATCTTGCTCTGTTGCTATCGTGTTGTGATTTTACGGTTACTGCATGAGTGCATCGGTGATACTAGGCTTCATGAACTTGGAAAGCACAGGGAGTAACGTTATGAATATCAGCGAAGACCACTCGTTTCCATATCCTTAGCATATGGTTCTTCTCCATACGGCGCTGAATTAATATAGCCAGAGATTCTGCCCGATCAATGTCTGATGCCTGTAAATCTCTCGGTCGAAGGTTAGTGACACCAGGAGAGCCACAAATGCGTAGGGACAACAGTTTCTTTGATCCAGTTTCCGCGGTAAAAGTGACTAAGCTAAAGGTGGGAGCATAGAAACAGGGATGCATTTTGAGCCCCTGACTCACTAGAACTGTTCCGAGCAATGGAACCGTAAGAGATCGGCTGCTTCCGTTGCTGATCGCATGCACTTGTTAGTCGTGACCAGTGCTAATATTCCGCGTTGCACCTTACGAAGGCCATTAACGTCTGCATAAGCGTTTGCGGTTCGTACAGATTCTCTTCATTAACTGCTGATGCGTCACCTTGTCCTCGCGGATCAAGCTTACACAGAAGCTACGCTGTACCACATTGGAAATCCAGGTTTTGGAATTCGGGGAATCCTTGTGAGTTCTTCATGCTTAGCCCCTCAGGGACATGCATTCGTGTTTTGCTTCTAAGAAATGACTTCTTTTCTGATGATGGAAGGTTTTCTGCTTAGTCGCGTGCGTTGCCTGTGTGCCATTTATCCTTGTTAAAATGTCCCAGCCGATATATTAGGGGCAGTCAGTTAAGAAGGTCTAATATACTTCCCTAACAACGGCGGTTAACACTTTGGGGTTCGTGACCGTATACACTTTATCCTCCTTATCCTCAGGATATTTCGCATAACGTACATAAATAAACAATAGAGTCGCACGGTCAATGTGACCCAGTGTTGTGATTGCAATTATTCCGTCGACCATGAGTTATCCGTTGATGAGTGCAAGATCGTTTCGGTGGCCTGTTAGCAGGTCGAAATCTGGTGCGAGAGGTCACGTTGTTGTATAGGGGGAACTGGATAATTCCTATTGTAAACCCGGCTTGGACTACATGCAATCGGTCGCGGCTATTTCCAGGTCGTGCACATTAAAGTCGCTTGCGATGCGAATGCGACTGTATGGTTTGCTCAAAGCAACGGATAAAACATGGTCCAGTCTGGAGTCCATTTCATACGTAGAGTTTGGTTGACAGTAAATCACAGCTATAAGACATGTGTCTATGTTCCGCAGCTATAACCAGCACCAAAGCGAATCTAGGGCACACATCTCTGGTTGGTCAATAACTTCACGTCGGAGGTTAGCCATGTAACACAGAATTACGCCACTATCTCTACCAGCTCTGCCTTTCTCAAAGCAGCGACATGCCTCGCAAATTGACTTCAGAATCTGCTATCACAAAGTTTAAACAGGGCTCCGTAATCACAATGTGATCCTGTAGTTTGACTCCTGGCGTTTTCTAAGTGCGATCCAATTACTTAGAAGACCATGAGCGTTAGCATCCAAACATGACAGTGTTCCTGTTGTTAGAAGTGTGTGGGTGAACAAAGACTTCGTGTTTAGTTTTAAGCCGACCGTTAGTCAGTCGACCGCTAATCGATTTTTGCGTGGGTCTTTGGTTCTTGAATTTCAGGCAGGCTGCATGGTAGCACGGAACTTCTAGATCGAGATGTTTTCTCGTGTGTGGTAATGCAATATTTGGTACGCTAATATGGGATCACTGAACAGCCTTCGGTAGAGTCCGCTAAATACGTACTCTCAGCAAATTCTGCCTTCGCTGGTAAGATTGATTGCTTGGGCACTTGACATACTTTGTTTCCCAGTGTTGTATTGCCTCTATTACTTCTAGATCCTGTTTTAACCAATATTACCATGCTTGGATGGCGTATTCCATGTTAGGAAGCACGTACGAATTGTGCATCATTGGGAAGATTGATGTGTCAAGTCTCCCGAATGCCCTTCGCAGTAGGCCAGCCTGCTGGTTACCACTCTTCACAGCCTCCTCAGGCTGCTTTGAATGGTTGTGGTCAATTGTATGTGTCCACCAAGGTCACGTTCCTGAGAGCTGGTCCGCAGACCGTGTGCCCCGAGCCAGTACCGTTGGTCATGTCTGTGACGTAGTTGAACAAAGCAACATTTATTTACATTGAACGGTAGTGTAATCCGAACTGACCAGTTCGAAATCAGGTAAAGATCGCACTGGAGCTCTTTGTGATTGTCCGGTCCTTTTATCGCTCGCCATATTTTACTGTCATCTGCGAAGAATGGATAGCCAGAAGCAAGCGCCCCCGCTAGATAGTTTATAAAACCAAGAATAGACGAGGCCCTGGTACCAAGTTTTATAGTACACCACACCACACCAGTTTTATCGGGCAGGGTTTCCCGGATATCACTTTCAACTAACGTACTTGTAGAAAACTGATAATCTAACGCAGGTTTTGGTCACCAGTACCATAGTTCCGAAGTTTGTGAAGGCAAATTTGATGGTATAGGCGATGAAACACGTTTAGGAAATCCAGGTATATGACATCGACTTGTGCTCCACCAACAACGGCTTCAGTCCACCTAGTACGTGTAATTAACAGGTTAGTATTACATGTATACTTTCTGGCCGTAGTCTTGTTTAGCTGGGGTTTTTATGCTTTGGTTTTCTAGAAACCACATTAGCGGATCTGTGATGATTGATTCCATAAGTGTGAAAAACACGCGAAGCCAAGTTTTCGAACGGTACTTTGCTGGGTTAGTGCGACTACCTTAGGAATAGGAGTGATAACTACTCGCTTACCTACTGGTAGAATTTTTTTCTCATCTAGACATGGCTGATAGAAAACGGTCATTGGTTCTGCTAGACCTTCAGCTACTGTCTGCAGAGTCTTCGGTTGGATGCTGTGGGGTTCGTACTTACTGCTTCATTAACTCAGGGATCAATTTCACACCACGGGGCCACGTGGGCTATTCAAGTGTCGGCATTAAGGCGCTCCTTGTGAGCTTGCCATGCCAAATCCTGCAAGTTTATATGTTTGGTTGCTCTGCTCCTTGATTTGCTCCTTGCCTTGCTTTCGTTTTGATGACGGAAGAGTTATTGTTTCAAGGCGTGCGCTACCAGTATACTAACCGTCCTTGTGAACGATTCCCAGACGACTTATGGTAGGCATTTATGTGAAAAACATAAGATGCATCCTTTAAATGCGTACATGACACGTTGGTGTGCGTGGTAGCATAACCTTTATTATTCTTTTCTTCAGGTTAAATCGCCTAACCGTTATAGTCAACTAATAGTGTAAAATTTTCACAGCGACAATGACTACCTCGTTGATGAGCACAAGATACAGTATCGACGGCCGGTTCACAGTTCGAAATCTTGTGGGAGAGGTTACGTGGTTAGGGGGGATAGCTGAAAACTAGGTCTTGCAAACAGATTTTAATATGGGCACCATCGCTTGCTAGCTTTCCATGTCGTGCGCATCAAAAGTCGCCAGCAATAAGAATATCGCTGTATGACCTATTCAAATCCATCTGAAATACATGATTCAGTTTAGAGTCCATTTCCGACGTCGAGTTTGGTGGGCGGTAAACTACGACTAGTTGACATTTGTCCTTGTTTCACTTGCATGGCCGGCACCAAAGTTAATCAGGGGAGCGTATTTCCGGGTGATCCATAACATCACCTCGGAGGTTGTGATTGTGATAAAAAGTGCACCAGCATCCGTTCCAGTTGTATCGTTCCAAAGCAGCAGCATATCAAGTAAATTTACGTCACCTTTGATTACCACGTAATGTAACCAGTTTTCTGTAATCATTATGAGGTCTCACGCTTGTGAGACGTAAATCCCCTTACTTTGACCGACTTATTAAGAAGATCTTGGACTTTACTATACAAACAGGATAGTGCTTTGGGTGTTGGCAATGCATTTTTATATGTCCGATTTGTGTTTGATTTTAAGCCTTCCATTATGTGGTCGACATATATTCTTTTTTGGTTAGTCGTGGGTTTATGCATTGCAGTCAAGTTGTATGGCATCATCTAGGGTTTCAACTCAAAATGTCGCTTGTGCTTCGTACTATCCTGTTGTGCGCAGTAGAGACTGTTGTGTCTATCATTCCGCGTGACTGTGGAGACAATGCATTTACTGCGACTGGAAGTTCCATTGGATTACTCACCACTCGTGGCCGTGGGCCTGTTGCCTATAGGCGGATCTTGTTTGGCAACCTGGCACGAAATGTCGGCTAGTTACTTGTGCCATTTCTTCTGAGTTTAGCACCGCTTTCATTAATCTTGTACCTCAGCCCTTGTAGTTAGGTGATAAAGAAATTCTTCTCAACTATTAACCGATAACATTGTTCAGCGAGAGTGCTTCGCGGATATGGCATCACTGCTGACATCAAGTGTTTGTCTTTCGTGTTTAGGTGAATCCGGAAGCTGCGGAACACCATGAACCAATATGCTTTTTGCTGTCTCTTTTGGGAGGACCGCACTAGTCGTCCGTTATCTTCGCGAGAACTTTCCAAGGAAGATCTATTAATATGCCTACCCCACTCGGTGATTTGCTTAGATGAACTGATGGGAGCAGGTCAGCCTTTGTCTTGTCTGCTGGGTTCAGTGTTACTCGGGGAATTCGAGGTCCATCATAATGCACTAAGGTCGGGTGACATGCTACGCGTCTCAGCATAGTGGGGTCCGCCGAATGCCGATAGCATTGCAGCTGGAATTCCACTGGTTGCGATCATCTAACAACTTTCCCTTTATTGCATCAGTTTTAAACTCTTGAACGTTAGTGCACAAGTGAGTTAACGCGTTGCGCTTCTGTCTAAAATGTATCGGTTTGTGTGTTGTTGGTAGTGAGTTGTGCTGTTTAGTAGGCTCCACTGGAGTCGACTGTGAAAGTTGATTCACCTCAAGTGTGTTCAGTACAGATGACCAACCTACGTATGTCCATCCCTGTCATGTGGCCCTCTGTGCATCAAAATGCGAAAGTCTGTGCCTCGATCAGAAATTCCTTATTCAAAGAACGTAAACATATTGTATATCTCGAGTCAATCAGAATCACTCACAGATGCAAAACGACTGTCCTTCCTATTACATCCTTGGCCAGCGTTCGAGTTTCGTTCAATCTCGAGCCAGATCGATTGCATGCTGTCCTTCAGTTTACCTCTACAGCGGTCGAACATTTTTCAGACTGTTGGCCCAAAAATCGTTAAGCTCGATCGATCGCTAAGCGATGAGCATTCAAGTGTAGGATTTTACCTTCACCTTCTTCCTTGTTTCTTTTTTATCATAGTTCACGTGTTGCAACTTCCGTATTGTCTTCCACTGCGGGAGTGCTTTCGAAGTTGTGCTTTGATCTTATTTGGCTTGTTTTAGAGTGCCGGTTTTTGTTCAGGGTGAAAAGACTGTCCACCGTATCGCCTTTTTAACCGCCCTCCATAGCTTTCATTTCTTTCCCGACACTCTCTTCTCTTCTGATGACATTTGGATTTACGCATCGGTTTTAAATATATTTTCTCTCCAGATTCTAGTGGATATGTATGTCTTAGTCTGTGTTTGTGATGCATTGCTTTCTGCTGTATTTGCTTTCGAAGTTGGTCTTGCCAACCATTAGTAGAAATTACCACGGGTTTCAAATTTACAATGGCTCCAGGAGCAGCTAGTGGTGGTACTGGTTGTTCTTGAATTGTTGATGTCGCAACAATATGTTCACGCTCTGCGCGATCTCGCCTGTTATTTATTGGAGCCTCATGCATTCCTTGCCGGCTTTCAATGTTATGCGAGCTAACCTTAGACCTTCGGCAGCAGCGCGTGAAGAGGTTCGATCGGCCTTCACAATAAGCACCAAATCGCACGATTATTTCTGAAAGATCCTGTTCCTGGTCATAATCGCAAAAGTTCCATGTTTCTAATATCCGTCCCGCATCCTCACCGATGCAGTACCTGGACCTCGCTAATTGATATGATCCCGGATATTTTTCGAACTCGATCAGTGTAGCGAAATCCAGCCACTCCGCTTGCCATGCCCGCCAGCTGTCCGGTAAAGTGCTTGCTGTCATTTGTAGAGGATGCGGCATTGGGATCAATTATTGTTCATCAAAGATGAGCGGGGTTTACAGCTTCAGCACCTGTGTCACCATGTCATGTGGCCCTCCGCGCATCAAAAGGTGAAAGTCTGTGCCTCGATCAGAAATTCCTTATAGAACGCAAACACATTTTTTCTCTCGAGTCAGTTAGAATCACTCACAGATGCAAAACGACTGTCCTTCCTATTACATCCATGGCCAGCGTTTGAGCTTCGCTCAATCTCGATCCTTCAGTTTGCCTCTGCAGTGATCAAACATCTTTCAGACTTTTGGCTCAAAATCCCTAAGCAATGGGCACCTTACCATCTCAATCCCGGTCTTCTTATCGAGGCGAGCAATGCGTAGGTTACTCGTTTTCCTCTGCACCGAGTTGCCTGCGGTTCTAAGATCCTGGTATCAGGACTGTATGTTTAGGTGTAGTTACCATGAATTGGGCTATGATTGGGACGTCAAACGTGACTAGCCCGATTAAAGGATTAGGGTGTGTCTTAGTAAGTGCCGCAGATACGGTGGGGTGATTGGAAATACTGGCTTTACTCTCTTGGACCTAGGAGCGGGGCTCAAATGGGATTGTTGGAACACAGGAATGGTTTTCTTCGATTTCAATGGCAAATCACCAAGGCTCGCCATCTGCTCAATATTATTAAATACTTTATTCTCTTCTTCATAATAACAGCTATACAATTGACCATTGGAGTATACTTGCATACACGGCAAAACCGGCGCGCATTGTTCGCATTGCTTAGCCTCTTTAATACTATTTGACGCACTCTGCCACAATTAACGTGGAACATAAGGTCACATTTTGAGCAGGTCCACTCTGTTCTGACCACCCGGACGCATTTCGATCCCTAACAATTACCGCTAAGTGGGATCAGTTTCAGGGACGACTGTTGTGGCAATTAAACACTGAACCTGTCCGACCACGTGAGATTGAAGATGAGCAATCCTGTTGTCCGTTGTCACAGTCGCGCAGTTGACCTTGCTCACCGTAGGCAACTTTGCCATAAAAAGGATGCAAAGGCACGCGTACTTTATCTTATTTATCTATTGACGGTTATTCATGTACCATTAGACTATTTGACGTGATTTTTATTGGGTAGATGTCAACTGGGAATTGTCCCCTATGGGCTAATTTAATCGAAGGCCACAAATTAGTTCGTAGCTTATTAGACGTTGTCCTGTAGAAGTAACTTTGGAACTCCAAATAGCGTGGAATGTCCCACATGGAATGCAATTTCGCAGCAGTGAGTTCTTAACAGTACAGCTAAATTTCACACATGAATCTGCTCATGAGAACTGCGAAAACAACTTGGGTTCCAGGAATCACGATCCGTAGGGAATAACTCGGTAACAAGGTACCATTGAACAAGTGGACACTTCACTGAACACAGATTTAGTGAATGAGGTTTGCAGGTGATCCAGGGCTTTTATGTCAACTACACGCATGTTCCCATAAATAAAGCTGCAGAATTTAAGGACGCGAAATGTCGGGAATCCTAACAGTTTGATTTCAGCCAGGTGTATTAGATTTTATGGCATATATTAAACATTGCACGTTTGTGCGTGCCAATTATTATTCACTTCGCTCCGGGAAGTTGAACTTTTAAGAGTAATGTATACCTTGATCACTGTAAGTTGTTTCACGCAGAGGCGAACATCCGCAGAACATGATATATGAGATCAGGTATCGTGTTCTAGCCGATGTCTTTGTGAACCAGCAACATTTTAATCTGGCTTTCGTCGTTTCAACATATATACAAAATCTTAATGCCATCAATGGACAAAATGGTCTGTCATGTCTGATGAACATGGTTAATATAGAGTAGGTTAAGAGAAAGTCCATGTACGCTCCGTGGAATGACGACACTAGTAATTAAACGTGGGAAAGTGATATGGTTACTGATACGCCTTGCCAGACGCTCGCCGCGTGCGTGCATTTGTGTGCGTGTACTACGGCTACTCGCCTTCCGCCGGAACCATTGATTGGTAACTTGACTCTGTGTCCATGTGACTTCGAATGCCTTGCGCTCCTTTCTTGGTGTACAGTGGTACTTGCCGTTACGTGGATAACTGTCTTACTACACAGCTCCGCTTTCTGGTTTCGTCTTGGATTAACAAACTGGCGACGAAGGTTATTGCAATCACTAATGAGCATTCAATTACGCCACTTCAGTCGTTTTGGAATTCTTCCACGGAAAGGCCTATTATGCAACAATGGTTGTATTGGCAACAACACTTACTAATTACCTGAATTCACTTACTCTCCATGGTGGTACCGGTACGATGGATGATGCAGCAAACATCCAATTACTGTGTCATCTCTTAGGCAACCAGGGGCAGCGACAGTTTGATAGCATGCAGCTACATACGAAACAAAACTTACAAACTGTTTTCCACCCTCTTGATCACCTGTGTTGTGAGAAGCTATATGTGTTACAAATGTAACACTATGCGGCAGCAGCAAAGGAAACTGTAGGTGGACTTATTCCCCGACTCCCTACTGCTCTTCCTGATTGTGCCTATAACCAGATCAAACCATCCCAATTCGTGGAAGCAATACTTGTACAAGCTTTAAGTGTTGGAGTTTTGAGGAGGAGGCACGAAAGCCCCTGTTATCGGAAGATGAAAAGAACTTGACTTTGGAAAGAGCCTGTCACAGTTCGACAACATGCCAGTCTCGTTCAGGAATTAAGGGCATTCTCTTTTCCTAATCTGACAATTGCGCAAGATATACATAAATTTCCTCAGACTAAAACTGGTAACACAATGTCACACTCCGGACAGCGCAAAGAATTCCTTTGTTTACGCTGTGGTTAACAGCATTCAACACCGGCTGGTTGTCAGCATTATTAATTGATCTACAGCTCTTGTGGGAAGAAAAAGCAGATCTAGAATGTGTCTTTCTAAAAGAAATTCCGTTGCATAGGGAAACCTTAAACTACACATCAGATCACCGACTAGTTAAACCAAAAGTGGATAAATACCACGATCGTTTTCAAACAAAATATCAGCGCAGGATAACCATTTGTCTTATCTACCAAAGTTAACGAGCAACCAGTATTTATCGAAATTGATACCGGCTCTGCGGTTACGTTGATACGGCCATATTCCCTATCGCAACGGCTAAAATTATATCACCCTGCAATACAACTGTCATCTTACACTGGACAATTGATGAATGAATTGGGGTACTTTTCTTACACGCATCTCTTACGACAACTCGACGGATAACATCCGAGTGTACGTTTCTGTGGGACCCGGCCATAACATACTTGATCGCGATGGGAGTAAACGTCTTCCTGTTCTCATGTCAAACGTGAACCTTGTGGATGCTCGTCCACAACTTTCCGGAATTTTGCAAAAATATGCAGCCTTGTTTGAGCAAATTAAGCACTGGTTGTTGAAGAAGTACTTGGCATATTTGACACTGAATCCACTGGCAGTGCCTCACTTCTAGCAAGCTCGTAGCTTACCTTACGCGCTTCAGGACAATATTGAGCTTGGTCTCCGCCGATTACAATGAGAGGGCACGATAGAAGTCGTTCAGAATTCCGATTGGGCAGCTTCTATAGTGCATATATTGAAGAGGGATGGCACCATCGGGATTTGTGGGGACTACAAGTTTGTGGTTAACCAGACACTACAACCGGACCAATACCCACGGCCAAACATTAAAGACATCCGTGTCTTCATATCATGCGGTGAACATTTGACCAAACTAGACCTGAGCCACGTTTACCTGCAGATCGAACTCTACGAGGACTTACGTGCCTACACCACCATCGACGCGCACCTTGGGTTAATTTGTTACGTACGCAAGCCTTTTGGAGTAAGTTCTGCGCTAGCTATCTTCTAGCGTATTATTGACTCGTTAGTGAAAACATACCAAACACATGCGCTTACCTGGATGACCCCTTGATCACTGGACGAACCACGGATTAACACCTACAGAACTTGGATGTAGTTCTGCAAAGAATGTCAGATTCTGGGCTTGATTAAAAAAGAAGTATGGATTTTTTCTTTTACGTGTACGTTACTTTGGATATCAGTTGATGGGAGATGGGTTATATTTATCAAATGAAAAGACTAGAGTACTACTTAATGCACCAGCCCCCAAAATCGTGAACGAGTTGCGTTTGTTTCTGGGAGCGGTCAAGCAGTTTGCCCTATACGTTCCGTCGGCGGCAACCCATTTGCACCCGCTTCACAAATTCGTACGCAAAAACCAACCTTGGAATTGGAACAGAGTTCAGCAGAATGCTTTAAACGATATTAAGAAGCCTTTGGTATCCACCGAAGTTCTTGTGCATTATGATGTACGGAAGTCTAGTGTTCTTTTTTGTGATGCTTCAGCCTACGCTCTTAGAGCTCTGTTATTGCACTAACTCCCGGGCGGCTCTCATCGATCTAGTGCTTATACTTCACGGACCTTGAAGGCAGCAGAACATAATTACTCTCAGCTTGTATGAGTGGCATCTGCGGTAGGTTTCGGTGCTATACCTTTTCATAAATACCTAATCGGTCGAACTTTTGTGATGTACGCAGCTCATAAACTTCATGTATCACGTTTTGGCCATGAAAGGGGCTTCAGCAAATGGTCTTACCCAAAACGTTCGTTGGGCCTTTATACTCTGTGCAAATACGTATAAAATTAAATACGTCCGTGGCCGGAAAAATACCACTGCTGATGCACTCAGACTGCTTTCCTTATCGGAACTACCTTCGGAAGAAGTTGCTGCAAAGGAACTCGGGAATCTGATCCAGCACCTTAACAATTCTCCATTTACCTCCACGGACATACGCCGAGAAAATGATAGAGACTCTATTTTAGTACTCGTGAAACGCTACGTTTAGGTCGTGTGGCCTGCAAATACGACCAAGGAACTGCTACCTTTCCGTCACAGTTTGACCGAACTCAGTCTTCATAATGGATGCGTACTGTGGGGAGCCCAATTTGTAGTCCACAAAAAGCTATGAGCATTTAGCCTAGATTAACTTCATGAGGAAAACTGGAATTGTTAAAATAAAGTCGCTGACTTGTTTTTATATGTGGTAGCCTGAGGGGGGTTGGGTGTTTTGTCATCAAAAGTGGATGCTGTGCCCTATGTGCCAATGCAGCCACGGGAGTGGCCAGAAGCACCATGGAAAGTTATTGAAGTAGACGTTTTCGGCCCTTGCGAAGGTCAGATTAGCTGGTTGATCATTAATGCCCATTCTAAGTGGATTGATACCCACGTCCTGACTACAGCCAATTAAGCTAACGCAATTGTTAGACTGCGTACGATGTTTGCTACCCTCGGTCTTCCGGAAACACTAGTGTCAGATAATGAACAGCATTCACTGGTGCCGAATTTTTGGTTTTCCTTACCTGGAATGGCATGAGACAATTAACTACTGCGCCTTATCATGCATCATCAAACGTTTTGATTGAGAGAGCCGTTCAGACAGTGAGGAATATGTTACTGAATCAACCAACAACCTCAGTGCGTGTGCCTTTAAACCGTAGCCTTTTCGCTTAGCGGTAGATGACAAACGAAATCACCGGTAGAAACCCTGCTGAATTAATGTTCATCCGTCGGTTCCGTACACGGTTGCATTTATCGCACCCTACCCTTGGTTCGGAGGTTTGTGAAACAAAGGAACGCTCAAAGCGGCGCTATGACACCGGCAGCAGAGATAGGCTCGTAGAAGTATCTGCTTTTATTTAGGTCCATGTACCCACAGATTCCGGATAGCAACCGGCCATTTTTAAAACAGCCAACTGGCAAATCGTCGAAGCAATAACTGATGATGGCAGGATTGTCAGACGCCACTTAGATTGCGTGCGACCGAGACCGTGGACCTTAGAAACAACCGGTGAGTCAGCAATCCAGAAACCGGAGCTGTTCGATTCATAATTGGATGATGCTGCACCACCGATCCAAGTGCCTCTACATGGGTCTACGCTTCAATGCCGGCCAGTGGATCGATTCCAGGCCGGATAGCTCAAACCACAGAGGGGTGATGTGGTACGCCTAGCCAGACGCTCACCGAGTGCATGCGTTCGTGCAAACGGCTGAGAAGAAAGCTGTTTTTTTGTTCTTGCCCTTCAAAGGGGACAATGTATCAAACGACACTGATCACAAGCTCAAGTCTGCTCGCATGTACACTTACACCAACGCGCAGTTACACCTCATCCATACCACCCGGATGCTTGCTCTCAACTACCGTCCGCGATACTCGCCAGTCGGTTGGACCTCTCATGTTAGTTACCACTATACCTGTGCCGATTAGCTCAAAGTGTAGCTGAGCACTTCCCTCAGTGGTTAAGACAATCCATAGTGAAACAAGACTAGATGGATCAAACGATGAAAAGGAACCCTGCCTCATCTATCTCAAAGCATCTCGTGACTACTGGCCATCACGTGGACCGATCAAAAGCGTTCAAAGTGCTATTAATTAACTGCAACTCGAAAAAGCTGGTGAGCAATGAAGTGCTACTGATTGCGGTGAACTGACCGGCGTTGTAAACATAAAAGGAACTGAGGTAATCTCTCAAATTGCCATGGTCATAATGTTTCATCTCAATGTTACCCATATGATTTCATTCCACTTGTAAATACGTTATTTCTGAAATGTACTGAAATGTAGTGGAAAGCAGTCGAAATGTTAGTATATCGCAATTTATGTCATTTGTTTGCGCTGACTAAATATGTGTACTACGGGTACTGGCCGTCTGCCGTAACCATTGATTGTTAACTTGACTCTGTGTACATGTGAATGCGAATGTCTTGTGCCCCTTTCTTGCTGTGCAGTGGTATTTGCCGTTACGTGGATAACTGTCTTACTACACAGCTCAGTTTCCTGGTTTCGTCTTGGCGTAACAGTTATTCACGTCGAATACCCGGTAAAGCCCATGCATATACGATAGCAACCAACCCAATAGGGAATCCTAAACCCCAATGTACTCAATTTTTTCAACAACCACTTGTTGAATAACTCTGTCCCTTGACTTCGGTGTATGCAGGAACAACATTGTAGCTGCATAATTAGAGTCAATGTATTCTGAGATGTAATCCAAATATTCAGATGACGAGTTGTAAATAAACCTTTATGGAGGAACTTATGCTGGGTATTCTTATGTACTCGAAGATGATAGATAAACCATGCTGCCACTTTTAATTATTTTTTTCGAACAGGCTAGTAGGCACAAAAGTGAAATAGGTAGACCGATATTTAATGACAATCTGTTTTGCGTCTGTACTTATGACGTGGGCTAAGAAACGATGTTTCATATTGATGCGGATAATGGGCTGATTCGAATGACTAGGTAAACAGGTTCAGCAAAAGGATATGTCAGGTTCGCCGAATATATTGGCCAATGGTTGACGCCATCGGAATCCCGTTTAAAGGATGGTTTGCTGGACTTCATAGCCTGTAGTATGTTTGGTAGAGAAATGTCGTCATTGCATGTTTAATTTCTGGTCAGGTAGATTTAAGGACGCAGCGAAACAGGAATTAACAGCTTCATAACTAGCAGGTGGGTCGGTAAGTTGGCGACCCTTTGCATCGATCAGTTTCTTATCGTTAGTTCTACGACGGAGTAAGATTATCAGCTCCTTTTCTTTACAATCCATCCGTAAGGTGTTCTCCTTCACTTTCATTATCCGCTTCTTTTGGGAAATATTGATACAGACAATAACTTTGAACGATTGTAAGGCAAATGAAAATTTATCTCGGCTTTCTGGATTTCGTAATTAGTTTGCTCATTTTCAGGATAGTACAAGTTAAAGTTGAATTCTTAGGACCCAGAATGACACGTTTATAAGGTGATACAAATATGGTCAACTTACCATGGTTGCAGTAGTATGACTTTTCCACTGCAATTCGGGCGCTAGTGAAAAGAAAGGGTGTCTCAATTGGAAGATCTGCTTATCATTGGGAAAGTTTCACATGCAACCCTTTAGCTTGTATGATGGATAGCTGAGACAAGTTTGGTATTCATTTCCATGTAAGGAGGTAAGCCACATCATCTTGCGGTCAGTAGCAGTGAGCTTATCTATGGTACCAATTTGTGCACCATGGGTCCCCGGGGTGAATAGAATATCTGTACGTTGTTATACATAGTTGCTCTGGTGATCCACTTAGTCTAGCCCCTTTTAATACTGATGGTCGACAAGCAATACCAGTGCAACCATGAGAATGGTCTTGATGACCAAAAGCTTTTTGGTAAACTCAAATTAACAGCGCTTATCTTAGGTCTGTGTAGTAAGATCAATACGAAATCAAACAGTAATGAGGTATCAGCGAAATCTCTGGTTGTCTTTTTCGTGGTTGTAGATGCAACCGAGGAGTATTGTAGAAAAGGTTGCAACGATTGAGAGTCATAAAGATTCCGCGACATGATTTAACTGTTGGTCGTCAAGAAGCTGTACAGTTTTGATTGAGATATACCATGCCGTCACCACATTTCTTTGTGCTGCGGTCCTCTTCATAAAGTTGATTGTGAAAATTATCTATTGAAGAATCCAACGTATTCGCGCAGCACAAGGTTACGGTGACGAAGACTGGATATGGAGCGCTTAACTGAGTACCTACGCTTAGTACTTGTACTCTGTTCTTTATGGGTCTATCATTAATTAGCATAGAGACAATGTATGTATGTGTATGTATTCTCAACAGTCTATTAGCTAGACAAAGAGCCAGTCTAAAACCATGGAGATAAGGGGATAAGCAAGATTCAAAGCCTCATAATCATCGTGGCATGCTAGTTGAAGGTGAGCAACACACTTCAACTAATATGCCGCAGGAAGAATGGAACAGTTTGATAAAAAGCAGAACAAAACATTTTTAGTTTGTTTTTCACACGCCGCTTTTGTTCTTTTTTGTCATTTTAATGTTTGTAGAATTAAACATGTGAATCAATACATTAATGTACACAATTCTTCCACTGATCCCGGTTGCGGGCCATATCTTCAAGAGTGCTAAGCCATTGGCACTCCTCATCTTTGGGTCCCCATCCTGGAAGACGTACGGATCCTACAGCGGCTAGACACGACGTCAGCGATTTCATGTGCTGCCGTCAAGTGGAAGGCTGACCACCACGCAGTCGCCTCCAGACAGGTCCTTGACGAGCGAATAGAGCGCGACGCGGTAGTCGCTCAGGTGCCATGCGTAGAACGTGACCGAGCCATCTCAACTGGCGCAACAAAACCAGTTTGTTGAAGGGAATACTCGCATTCCCCAAGATGCGACGTCGAACGTCATTACTATTAACTTGATGTTGCCACCAAACACGAGCGATCCTCCTTAAGCAACCGTCATCGAACGCAGAAAGACGACGCATGTCTTCCACGCGAAGCGGCCAGGACTCGCACCCATACAACAATATTGTGCGAACTGATGCACTGTAAACTCGGCCCTTTAGTGAGAATGAGACGTCGCGACGACGCCACAAGTGCCTCAAATTGACAAATGCCGATCGAGCTTTAGCGATACGAAAACTTCTTTGTTGATAGTGCCATCAGCAGAAACACAGCTCCCAAGGTAGACGAAACTATCTACCTGTTCAAGTTGTGCACCATCGAGAGTGAGTACGGGAGCAGGCAAATGCCAATCTTTGAGCAGTATTTTGCACTTCGATGGGGCGAAGCTCATGCCATACTTAGATGCCTCAACCGCCAAACGATCCAGTATGAGTTGCACACTCTGAGGATCGTCACCAAGTAAGGCGATATCATCAGCATAATCTAAGTCGGTCGCGCGCTCACCAGGTAGAAGCTCTAAGCCAAAATGTTGGAAACCTTCTAGGGCATTCGACAGAACGTCTTCGATTGCGAAGTTGAAGAGGAATGGGGACATGGGGCAGCCCTGTCGCACACCGCTATTGACAGTGAATTGCGAGGAAAGCTTGCCATAGACCCTCACTCTGCCGCATGTATGAAGGTAAAGTGCTCGTAAGATGGCGGTATATTTCTCTGGCACCCCGTTCTTTAGTAAGCAACGCCATAAAGCAGGACGATCAACGGAGTCAAAAGCGGCACGTATGTCTAGAAATGCAATGATAGTGGGCCTGTGATAAATGTGGCGATGTTCGAGGAGCTGGCGGAGCGTGAAGATTTGATCCACGCATCCGCGGCCGGGACGGAAACCAGCTTGTTCTTCACGGTAGTATGATTCACGTACTGGGGATAGCCTGCGAAGCAGAATGGATGCCAATAGTTTAGAGGCAACCGAAATAAGACTAATCCCGCGATGATTTGCACATGAAGTGCGAGCGCCTTTCTTGAAAATCGGGATAATGACTGATTCTCCCCAAGAGGAAGGCACCTTCTCTTCATGCCAAATTTTTGAGAACAGCGCGGTCAGCTGGTTAATGATCGCCACACCACCGTACTTGAATAGCTCCGGAGGAAATCCGTCTAAGCCGGCAGCCTTGAAGCGCTTCAAGCGTCGAATTTTGAGGCAGACTTCCGCTTCGCTGGGTGGATTCAGAGGGACAAGCCAGGGTGGACAACAACGTGTACTGCATGTACTGATGGATGGTGGAGGCCAGTTGAACTGCGAGTGAAAGTGCTCGGCCCAGCTGTCCATACGCCTCTGTTGGTTGGTGATCGGAGACTCATCCACCTCACAAATGACCTCACTGACACCAGGTTTCCTGAGGCCAGTGGACCGAATGAGTTGGAAAAGCCTGCGAGTGTTGCCAGAGAGGGCAGCGGTCTCCATCTCTAAAGCACGTTCAGACCACCACGTCTCGCGATCCTTGCGTAGGCTTTGCTTGAGCAGCCGGTTGGCAGAACGGCGCCGCTCGTTGCAATCTGATTCCGCGGGTATATCTTTGCGGCGTTCGAACAGCTCCAGAGAACGAGCAGAGATCCAAGCCTTCAATGGGCGTCGAGTTAGGCCGCAGCATGACTGTCCGGAAATGGTCATTGCCTTCCGTATACAAGTCCAGTGTTGTTCCACTTCTTGAGGTGGATTGCAACTGAGTGCATATGCCAATGAAGACTGATAGCTCGTCAGGACAGAGGAATCAGTTAATCTGTTTACATCAATCTTGCGGTGCTTCGTGTTTCGGGATCCTCCAGAACACATACAGATTTTCGCGCAGACCAGAGCATGATCTGAGTCAACGAATGTGGACCAAAAGAACCTGCAGTCTAGTACGCTGCCGCGCCATCTGAAGCTAATTGCAATGTGATCAATTTGAGACCACGGTTGTGTTGAAGAAGGGGGACGCCACGTTGCGGAACGCTTCTTCGTACGCCTGAAGTTAGTGCTCGAAAGAAACAGACGGTTGTCTTCGCACAATGTGAGAAGTCTCTCTCCGTTATCAGAGCGGTTCTCATCGAGCGCATGATGACCACCAAGGTGGCGTTCGTATGGTAACAGGCGGCCAACCCGTGCATTAAAATCCCCAGCAAGGATAACGACATCCAACTTTTTAGCATTAGTCAAGAGTTGTTGTAGATCCCGATAGAATTCGTCCTTGACCGAGTCTCCACTGCAGTCAGTTGGAGCGTACACTGAGATCACAAACAAGTTGTGTCTCTCTTCGCGGTGCCTGTTGATTCTACACGAACCCCGAAGCCGAACTGCACATAATCGGCTGTTAATAGGGAACCAGTCCAGTAGTGCCGCCTCGGCCTTGTCACTTAGTGCTATACCTACACCAGCCAGACCCGCTGAGGCTGCTTCTGGATCTCCAGAAAGACGTAGGTGATATCTGGCTTCGTGGTCAGTGGGGGATGTCAGTGTAAGCACAGTGCTGGGATCTTGCAATCGGGTTTCTGAAAGGCAGCAGACATCAATGTCTAGGGAATCTAGAGTGCGCGCTAGACCGGCTTGCTGTCCAATCTGCATGAGTGTCCGAACGTTGAAGCACGCCAGACGGAACGAGGATCGGGGACGAAGGAGAGCCATGGGTTGAACCTCTTGGTCTGCGGCGCAACCGGAATCGCAGCCAGATTGCGGAGCACATGAATCGGGTAAAGGAAAGTGAGGATTGTTAACAAACAAACAATTGGCGTGTGATGAAGTCGCGTGAAAGTGACTAGCAGAAACAGCAGCTGGTGAGCAAGTTGTAATACAGTCCATGGTTTTGCGAGAGGGCGTGATACTACCCGGTTGCCCAAGCCGAAGTAGGGAGTTGACTTAGGGGACTCCACCCCGAGCCTTTGGCTAAATAACCTACCCGCAAGGCAGCGGGGCGAATTTAGGGAATCGCGCCCATTGGGAGGCGTTGACTGAATGTTCAGTTCATGCGTCTTTGTTTGGTAGATTACCAAACAGGGGCCCAATACTCCCCATATAGTCAGCACACCTGCTGGAATACAATGTCCCACCGAGGTGGAACATTGTCGCCGAACACTTTGCTGGAACGGGGTACACCCGAACCACCCAGCTGGCACCACGAGGAGGTAGTTCGGCCAGCCAGTCGATGTATTGTACACAAAAACTTTTCCGTGACCACTTCATGCAATTAGGAATCTGAAATGACGGGCAAAGAAGTTTCATATGTAGATGATTGAAATAAACCTATCGGCATTGTTCGCGCTAGTATGCTGGGGCGGGCGGAGATGATTGATGTCCAGGGGCTAATTTGGATAAAATTTGTGGATAAAATGGAATAAGATAGACTGCCTTTGCGGGGTGTGTCAGTGGTGAAAGAAATGCGGAGCCACTCCTGCTTCGGCTAAAAGCCGTTAAAGTGGTGAATTGTAAAGGGTTGCGTTAGTGTATTGTAGGCTAGGTGGAATTGTCAGCTTTTTATTGTCTTTCTACTTTTTGTTTACTTGGCTGGGATTGCGGAAGACAAGAAGTTGATAATTAGGTTAGTGCACTGTTGGTTGATAGGCAAGTATGGCCAGAAGTCATTTATTGCTACTTATAAGGGGCTCAGAGTGGCGAGTAACGCTGCCACGGCAAAGAAGTTGTTTACACGAGCTTTGGATGCTGCCTAGCTATTCATAGATCCGTATTGCGTGCAAGTACCAGTACTCTAGTTATTAATGTAGCCACTGGGCGATAGATTCGTGTTTGCGACGTTAACACCCAAATCTGGGAGCGCATCTCAGCGTTTGTATCTGTTTTCCGGTACTTTCATTTAGCTCCTGTCGATAAGCTATTCGCTATGCGTAATACTCTATACGGTTACTAAACCGAATATGTACGGAGCAATGGGATCGCGGTCAGAACTACTGGTGTCTATTCAATTCGGTTGTCGTAGTGTAAGCGTTGAGATAGAACATGGGGCAGTGTTTGGATGTTACGACTGCTGTGCACGAATTGTCTAGATCCTCGTTTGTAGCACCGGTTGTCCCACCTAGTTTGTGAACTTATGTGTAGTTTAGCAACACACCCACTCCTGTTTTCCGGCGTTTTCTGTGCCACTCTGAGGAGGAATAGTTGTAAAGACGGACGAGCCGGGTTAAGCGGCACATTTTGGCACTGGACGCGTTCATTTTTGATGCGTTGGCTGTGCAAGAAGTGATCTACTGACTCTTCGTTTAAAAAATTTGAAAAATGATAGGCAAAAGTGCCTCAGTGTTTTCTTTAAAACGGCAGTTCACAGATGATCTCGTAGATTTTACAATCTACTTTTCCTAAACTGAATCAGCTTGCTATGTTAAAAACGCACAATTTTAATCTTCGCCCTTTTCATGTACCTCTGACGCAATGGAGTCAATTAGTTACCCCGCCTTTCCCAGTTTAACAGGATCACAATTTTGCTATGGATTGCTGATGTAATTCAGTGTTGCTAAATTAATTTCAAAGAGTACAAATAAAGCCAAAGTGAACTTCTTCCGTTTATTTCGGAAAGTAAGGAGCTGACAATAGCGCTAATCTCGGATAGGAGTTTGGAACCCGGACAAGAACAGTCTACTGGCAATTTTGGGGTATCGCATATTAGTCATTTGGCTCGTGGCACGGTTGTTACATTGTCCTTAGATAATGTGACTTGCGGAACACTGTCTCATCTGAGGATTCTTTATTCGCTTACGAATCCCCCAACACATGTTAGGAAATTTTCGATGATATATGATGAAGGGGATTCGATAAGCATAGCGTTGTGGTTGTTACTGAAAAGTCACACACCGACAGAGGTAGAAAAGCTACTTTACTTCCACGGTCCTCTTGTTTCTGAGTCGTAGTTAAACGCAGTCAACCTCTGCTTCAGTACTACACGAGAGTTTCCTTGAGCACAACACTCTAACTTAGCTTCAGGATCTCGCAATATAAATGCCGATGTGTCAAATGCGAGACACTGTGAATTCGGCGCATTCCCAATGCAAGGAATTGTATCTCTCCGAGCAGATGGCAAAATGCATTTAAGTACTGCGTTTGGTTAACCATGTGGAATCAAAGTCAGTTAGCCGAATGACCTTCAGACGACTTTGGTCCGCTGATAAACAGTTGTGGGGTCGAACACAAGATTGCACATTTCCCAAGGTTGCGTCACACTACAACCCGACTTCTGCGTCTGATTACTTCATTCGTTCACAACTATCACAGGAAAGCAAATGGTCATCAGACAAAGCATGAAAGATGATGCTTACCTGTAATGTCAATATACGGTCAACATTAATTGCCTCATTTAAAATTGAGAGATTAAACTCGAAGAGGTTTAATGTTCGATCGGCCAAGCGGTAAAGCAGCCGTATTACAACTGGGTCTTGAAAACATTAGGTGAACGTCTAAGTATGAGATGATGGGTATTATGCAGTAACCTATAGATTCGGCACCATAACAACCTGCCAGTTTTCAACACCATATCAGTAAACCAGTTTTTTCCCGATACTACCTCACTTGGCACGATCATCCCCTCATTTACCATACCTTGCGCCCTACAACCTCTTCCACTTCCCAATTACAAATTTAGTTCTCGAACGAACTCATTTTCTCGGCAGATGTAAGATTAAAAAGGACGGAGACCTACAAGCCTATTAAGACATTACCTACACAATTGTTTTAATAGTTTGGCTGCATCTTTTGCAGCTCTAAGTGAAGTCAGAAGGAAGCGAGTTTGAAGGAAGTAGCTAACCTTCAGAATTTATTAAACAGAATGACTGCACACAATATTGACGGCTGATGAAACAGTCATCCTCTTCCCGATATGCGTTGTCCGTTTGACTCGGTAGAAATTTTCTGAATTCAGTCTACACCATTCTGTTTTTATCATTCTAATCATCTAGACTACTTTACCGTCCCCTCCTTTCAAACCCGAGCTTAAGTAAACTCAAACACGACACACTGTAGTGACAATCTTGTCTTAATATTTCACGAATGACGCTCAGTTGCCAGTTTCTTATGATCATGTTTGAATTATTTGATGCGGTGACCTGAAGGTTATTTAAGCTAGATTTCTTCTCAGCCTACTGATGAGTCATTTGCACCCCCAAAGCCAAGCGAATGTTGCAAGATCGATGACTGACATCCAGCAACTTGTCTTTGGTTTTCTCATTTGTAACTCAATTTGATTGGTTGGCAAGTGCTTTGCCGCGTGGGTTTTGTGTTTAAGCGATCAAACATGTGAGATATCGGCATAAATATTTCAAAATGGAAACGCGTTTCATTCAGGTGGCACCTACGTTAGGCTCTGTTGGTTTTCTCGGTTTACTTGCCGGTTGCTAAGTTTGATTGTGTCGCATTTAAACATTTTGTTAAGACGCCATATGGTTAGCAGTTTGTCACAATTTTTAATGATGTTGCTCTGTTTCCTCATCCTACTCTACTCGAAGCACACTGCGGCGCCTCCAAATGTTATATAAATTTGATATTCATAGACTGCTGGCACGCAACGCATTTTTATCTAGGTTAGGTTAGTACAAGTTGGTTGAACACTATACAAGATGTCGGTTTCTTGACTTAGTTGACATTATTGAGCGTAGTTCGAAAAGCACTAAATCGCAGACGTTGAGACTACTTACGTTTTCATCCTTCTGAAGCACGGCACATTATCGTAGAATAAGTATGGTCTTCACTTCGGAGTATGGGGTTGTTTTGCTCTCAGTAGGTTAAATAGCACTAAGTCCTCTGACACCTTGAGTACTCGTTGGGCGTTTGTTGCTTTTAACTTGACCATTGAGTGAACCAGATTGATAGTCCTTGAAAAAGTGGCTGTCTATAGTGTGATTTTGGTGCTTTCGATGGTTAACCATAATCTGGGAAGCCGAACACATAGCGGTGTTTATGAAGGTAAAACTGGCACCGAGATCACCATTTATCCATTGATGTGAGCGTCCATCAGGCAGCCTCATTCGTGTGCAAAAGCAAGTGATCTGTAACTTGCTGGCTGCCACGTGACCTCTAGGTGGGGTTTGCAGAAGTGGAAACTTGTCTACATACAGTTTTCTTCAAGAAATGGTGACCTGTAAATTTTGGAGACTAGAAGTTAAGTATTGGCATGTGCCTTAATAGGATGTGGTTATGCTTTGATGACGAAAGCAGTGCAAGAACTGACGTTTTACAACATACCCTTACATCGCACTTACACACATGCTACAAAATCAGTTGAGATGTAGTAATAAATATCTATATTTTACAGATGCTTTCGATTCAATTCCCAATGTTAAGCCCCAGCGTGAGTGTGTTTTACAAATGTCAGGACACTAACACCGCCTGAAGTGTCTGAAGCTGCTCCATATGTGCAAAGTCGGTCCAGTTGCTTGGTCAACGTATGGTGTGTGGTGTGTTATGAACAATGCCCCATCCTCCCAAGAACTTCCGGCTTGCAGATACTCGGTTTAGTCTACGGGGAAGAAAAGGAACCGCCGTGCTACGCAAATATGCCGTGCACACCATTCTCTGATTACCGGGCCGTGTGACTGCGAATGCTTTTATTCTTCGCTGGTGAGTTTAAGACTTAGCAAGTGAGTATGGGATAATTACGACGTCCGCCTGCGCTCCTCTGATGGGACTTCGAACTGGGTTATGGGGAGTACGCTTCTTTTGAGTGTAGACAAGTGCATTGTCGGTCACATTTGTCCCAGACATGCCTACCTAGGCAAGCTTAGAACGCATTGTCTGCAGACCACCAACAAGAAAACTACTTCGGTGCGCTAGTACAAGACTAACTCAGCCACTCCAGACGTGTAGCGTATGCCTCCAGAAAATGAACCGCCGTGAAAGTCTCCTGAGAGGAACAGTTTGGAGTTTAGAACCGTCCATCGTCTTTTTGATGCTAGACGTGTAAGTGCGTTTCCTTAGCCACAGTTCCTCCGTCTCACGCCGTGAGACAACGATTAATGTTAAATATTTGGCCCACTTTTCTTGCCGGCATTGGCTTAAGACCTCCAGGGTTTTAGTAGACGCTACCGACGGTTACGCGATCTTATACTGAAATACCTAATCTCGAGGGATCACAACCACGTATGCCACCACCTTCTTAAACTTAGTACAAATACCAAGCTGACAGATCATCGTTTGCAAGTAGATATATAATAGATCTGAGCCGAAGTTGTGAATTTACCTTGGTACCCAGTAGTTGCATCCACAAGGGGATGGATCGCCTCCACCTAAGTAGCGTACTCCGGCATACAAAGCACATGAGGATGAGGTTTATTCAGATAACAATACTGTTATCCAGGTTGCCAACCTAATCGTTTCGCCTGTCGGATCGTCCAACCCTAGAATTTCCTAAACTGAGTTGTTACTGACGCTTAAGTTTGCTCATGTTCAGAAAGTGCTTAGACCTCACGCTGGGCCATTGCAATGCTTACATAAAAAGTTAAACTCGAATTTGTACATCTGGCATGCTGTGATTGTCCTTGTAGCCTACGCTAATGTAGGAGAATCAGTATAAGCATGTAAGCAATCTGAGTTACCTTTCCAAGTGTTAGGTCTACTAATTTGCTACGCAGTTTTCCATGCCGTTACCTAATTCCTCCAACAGTGCTTCTTATACACAGTTCTGTCGCGACACTGCCACGGTTTCTATTCCGTCCGCACGTATGTTCTCTATTTTTGCGATGCACCCGTTGATCAACAAGCGGGATATTTTAGACGAACAATGAACAATGCTTTATACAGTTTAATAAGCATGTGCTTTAGTAGCCCCGTTCGATAGTTTGGGGGGAGTTATTCAAAATGCTGCAAACAAACAGTATCTTTACTGACAAAAGAAATCACCAACTCTTTATTTGTTCCTGAAGCAGTAGTTCTGAACTCCATGTGACTTCACATATTGAGTCGGTGCCCGATAGCAAGCCTATGTTTATTCCAGGAGCGGAGTGGAACATAATGCTTAATGCCGTTCTTGGACAACAATTTGGCCGTAGCTTCCAAAGCGTGCAATCATTATACATCCTGCCTAAGCAGGTAACGCCGCCATCAGGGCTGTCACATATCGTTCATCTCCGCAGCTGTAATGAAGAGGCTGATATCTCTGCGCGAGTTCAGCTCCCCGGGTGCGGATGGCATTCACCCAAAGACGTTGAAAGTTGCTGCCATGAGGTTGGCAGGATCACTAGCAATTTTCTTCCAACGATGTCTAAACGCGATGCACGTCCCCACGATGTGGAAGCGCGGAATCATTACGCCAACTACAAAAGTGGCAGTCGTGCTGAACCAGCAAATTGTCGCCCGATAACACTACTTCCTGTGATCTCCAAGGTTATGGAGCCCATTGTAGCTGAGGCTTTGATGGGGTACCTGGAGAACAACAAAATTCTTGTTCCGGAGCAGTACGGATTTCGCCAAAATCGTTCCAGTACCACTAACCTGTTCATTACTCGTGCAAGCTGGACGGAATCTGTGGACACTGGTGTGGGAGTCGACGCGGCCTACTTGGATTTTTCAAAGGCATTCTACCGTATAGACCATCGCATTCTCCTCCGTAAACTCCAGAAATATGGAATCGGCGATACTGTTCTGGGCTGGATAGGAGACTTCCTCGTGCAACGTCACCTGAATGTGAGGGTTTGAAGCAACCTGTCGGAATCCATCGAAGTTCAATGCGGCCTACCTCAACGTTCGGTATTTGGACCCTGCCTGTTCCTGGTTTTCATAAATGATGTCGCGAGCTTACTATCTTCTAATTGTTTGCTATTTGCTGATGACCTAAAGGCATGGCGTACTACACCTGCAGTGGAAGATCACACAGTGTTACAGGGGGACCTGGACAAAGCGTACACATGGTCCACCGAGAACATGCTGCACTTCAACGTCACAAAGTGCAAAGTGCTCAGCATACGGCACAACAGTATGCACAAGTACTGCATAGGACCACAAATTCTACAGCAGGCTTCTCACGAGTGCGATCTCGGCGTAATAGTTCAAGATGTCCTCGTTGTTTGAGGCAGACTGAAAAGGCAGCTAAGAAAGCAAACCAGTACCTCGGCCTTCTTCGCAGTGCTTTCGGGAAGTTTGACCTTTCAGTCTTTCCAAAAATGCATAGTGCGTACGTGAGTCCGCACGCGGAATACGCTATTCAAGCGTGGCAACCCTGGCTCAAGCCCCATCTCATCGCGCTCGATACTGCCCAACGTACGGCAACGAAGAGCGTCGGTGATTTGACCAGCCTCCCCTACCCACTCAGGCTGAAGACCCTCAAAATATACAGTGGATGTTATTGGCGTCTAAGGGGCGATCTCATAATAATGTACCAGATCCTGAGAAACCCCAACCACCCATGCCATTCCCTTCTAATACTCAGTCAAAACACACTCGCTTAGAGGTTACCAGTTTAAGTTGGTCACGCAGTACAGTCGCCTAGAATGTCGGCGAAACTATTTTTCCCTTCGAGTGTCACAGCCTTGGAACGCCCTCCCGGAACATGTAATTAATACACCCACCCTATCCCTTTTCAAAAAACGCCTTGACGATATTCTGTCACATTTACAATACGTGCTATAGCCCATGACCACCAGATGCTGACACTAATGCACAACAGACAGTGGATAGTGCCATAACCCTACTCGAGAATGAGTCACTCCAAACGGCTTGCACGAAATTTGCTAAACGCTACTACTACAGAAACTGGATTTCTGTATCCTGTCGATCCAAGATAGTTGCACACGAGTAAGCATTGTCCTTGCTATCTTTTTTTTTTCTCGCCTATTATGTGATCAATACCACTCCCCTTATTGCTTTGTGTGCGTACATTCTTATTTCAAACTCCCTTTATACGACAGTGCAGTTAAATCTTTAATCGCCCGAACTGACGACTCCATTATCCTTTGACCTATCTTTTCTCACTCAAACCACTCTACGGGACATGTTAAGCACCTGCTTTTTTACGCGTTATAAATCAGTGTTAATTGTTCATAATCTAGATGGTGAATTGCATTATCAAACAGCGGGGTCCACACCTCAGTTACGAGCTGGGGACCAGAATCGACTAAGGCATTTGGAGATGCTGATTATGAGCCAAAACCTATATATATATATATATATATATATATATATATATATATATATATATATATATATATATATATATATATATAATAATTACAGATATATAGGTTTTGGCTCATAATCAGCATCTCCAAATGCCTTAGTCGATTCTGGTCCCCAGCTCGTAACTGAGGTGTGGACCCCGCTGTTTGATAATGCAATTCACCATCTAGATTATGAACAATGAACAATGATTTATAACGGGTAAAAAAGCAGGTGCTTGACATGTCCCGTAGGGTGTTTAGCGTGACAAAAAGATAGAGCAAGGGATAATGGAGTCGTCAGTTCGGGCGATTACAGATTTAACTGCACTGTCGTATAAAGGGAGTTTGAAATGAGAATGTACGCACACAAAGCAATAAGGGGAGTGGTTATTGATCACATAATAGGCGAGAAAAATAAAAAAGATAGCAAGGACAACGCTTACTCGTGTGCAACTATCTTGGGTCGACAGGATACAGAAATCCAGTTTCTATAGTAGTAGCGTTTATCAAATTTCGTGCAAGGCGTTTGGAGTGACTCATTCTCGAGTAGGGTTATGGCACTATCCACTGTCTGTTGTGCATTAGTGCCAGCATCTGGTGGTCATGGGCTATAGCACGTAGTGTAAATGTGACAGAGTATCGTCAAGGCGTTTTTTGAAAAGGGATAGGGTGGGTGCATTAATTACATGTTCCGGGAGGGCGTTCCAAGGCTGTGACACTCGAAGGGAGAAATAGTTTCGCCGACATTCCAGGCGGCTGTACTGCGTGACTAACTTAAACTGGTGACCTCTTAGCGAGGTGTTTTGACTGAGTATTAGAAGGGAATGGCATGGGTGGTTGGGGTTTCTCAGGATCTGGTACACCATTATGAGATCGCCCCTTAGACGCCGATAACGTCCACTGTATATTTTGAGGGTCTTCAGCCTGAGTGGGTAGGGAGGCTGGTCAAACCTCTGACGCTCTTCGTTGCCCTACGTTGTGCAGTATCGAGCGCGGTGAGATGGTGCTTGAGCCAGGGTTGCCACGCTTGAATAGCGTATTCCGCGTGCGGCCTCACGTACGCACTAAGCATTTTTGGAAAGACTGAAGGGTCAAACTTCCCGAAAGCTCTGCGAAGAAGGCCGAGGTACTGGTTTGCTTTCTTAGCTGCCTTTTCAGTCTGCCTCAAACAACCGAGGTCATCTTGAACTATCACGCCGAGATCGCACTCGTGAGAAGCCCGCTGTAGAATTTGTGGTCCTAGGCGGTACTTGTGCATACTCTTGTGCCGTATGCTGAGAACTTTGCACTTGGTGACGTTGAAATGCAGCATGTTCTCGATGGACCATGTGTACGCTTTGTCCAGGTCCTCCTGTAACACTGTGTGATCCTCCACTGCAGGGAT
>OX104064.1:8099666-8294981 GCA_944474145.2 Dicrocoelium dendriticum | reverse complement strand
GTACAATATCGGCGGTGTGCATCTTAAAGCCACATCCCAGGAACGCGACCTGGGGACCATAATATCCGCCGACCTGAGCCCGAGCGCCAATGTAGCTACACTGGCGCGAAAGGCTAGCGTTCGCCTGGCCCTCCTTGGACGTGCACTAGGGTCTTTCCCTAGAGAGACATTTGTCCGTCTCTATAGCACTTTAGTACGTCCGCTGCTGGAGTACAACATACTTGTCCAGCCGCCGTACCTGAAGAAGGACGAGACCATGCTGGAAACTGTACAGCGCAGAGCCACTAAGAGAGTAGACGGACTATCCCACTTCTCGTATGAGGATCGTCTGGCGGCCCTCAACCTCTTCCCGTTGAAATATAGCAGGCTTCGTGGCGACCTTATCTTAGCTTATTCCGTCCTGACTAATAACAGACACCCAAACGCAGGATTGCTGGTCCGCGCCCGTACAGATCATCTTCGAGGGCACTCACTCAAAATGATGACTCGTAGCAGTCGCCTTCTGTGCCGAAGAAACAGTTTCAGTGTGCGTACTGCCTTCGCTTGGAACGCCCTCCCCGAAGCTGTTGTCTCAGCGCCCAATACAGAGGCCTTCATACAGCGCCTAGACCCTTGGCTCTTATCTCGCTGGTCTTCCACGTTGCTAAGATCTGGCCATTTGCCAAGCTAACACGCGGCGCTTCCATCATTTTGCTTCTATCCAACTTTGCCGAATTTACCTACACCACTCTCTTGTTCCAGGTATCCACGTTCCCACAGTCAACTCGCTGAATTCTTGTGCTGAACACCACTACTGCGTCGAGGCCCACAACATCTGGTACCTACCGACGAGATCAGGACCTTGCCCTAAGATCCCGAGGCAGAACCACCGAAAAACTACGCTTACTCGTTCTGCGCAAACCCGTGAAACCCATGAAACAACAAATTCGATCATAGCCGTAGGCTAGTTCACAAAATTATCGTCCTATGTACGGACATTCGAGCGTCAATGTCGAGAGTGATCAGATGCACGTCTGACGGCCGATACTATAACTCATCCAAGGTCGGTTTTCAGTGGTCTAAAGAATACTAGAAAGGTTTTAGTCCCTTAGTAAACACAAAAGCTAGAAAAGCATCAACTCACAGTCTAATCACAGTTGAGTTCTATTCGTAGGTTGCGCTATACCTGTGGCAAACATCGAGTACGATGGAAATAGACGTTCGTTAGTAATTCCGAGTATAATATCCGATTCGCCAGTAGACTTGACGGCACCTTACGCACGCAGAATCAACAAAGCCAAAAGTCAGAACGACGGGGAGCGGGGTATAAAGAAATATATTGTAATCGTTACTTCCAACAAACTGTACAAAAGATGTCATGATAAAACTGATGACAGGAGAAATAATATGTGAAAGTTTATTAACCGCTACAGGTTCCAAGCTAAAGAACTTGAGATCACTCTACTGCAAATACAAAGACATCTCCACATTTATTCATATACACAAAATCTTAGAATTGTACAGCAAACTCAAGAGGCTAAAATTGCCGAGGAAACTCGAGCAACAGTAATACAGAGAAAGTTCGTGTCCTGTTGCAGCTTCTTAGAAGAAAGCCCCGAAACGACCTGACGAAATTCCAAGTTTATTTTTAGACGACAGTGCGGTACCAGATGGTAAAGTCCAAATATATGATCTGATGAACTGATTCTTTGCAGCTAGGTTTGCTGCTGCATCATCTCTATCCTCTTCTCTCTTTCCAAGAGAAACGGAATTGATCCTATGTGCCATTCCTCCGAGTCGAAATGACGAAAGATGACTATAAGATCCCTCAAACAGACATTCCAACTTGGACCTGACAGTAATTCCCTTCACCTATATGGTTAGGTGGTGAAAACATACCACTTTTCATGTTGAATATATTTACTCTGTCACTAACTACTGGTTGCTTCCCACCTCGGTGGAAAAATTCCAAAATTATGCCAAAACACAAGGTGGTCCACGAGATCGGAGGTCAAACTATCGACCTTGCAACTAAACTTTCGCCACCTTTAATGCTTTAGAAAGGATCTTCAAGAATCGGGTAACATAGTTCCCAACAAGATTCAACCTTCTCAACCGTTTGCAACCTAGTTTCGCTACAAAACTTTCCTGTGTCACACGCCAATTGCAATTCTATGAGCATGTTACATCAAATCTAGACGGGGCATGGCCACCCTCATCATCTTGCTTCATTTGCAAAAGGCCTTTTAACTGGGTACCGACTATGCATTGTTGACCGTGTTTGCTTCCTATGGAATCAGTAAGATTCTATTGAGCTGGCTCAAATTATATCTGAACGAGCAAATACAAAGAGTACAGATTAGTCAATATTGCTCTATTTCCACGAAAGATGTATTTCGGGGCAGTGTAGTGGGACTTTGGCTTGTACTTATTTAACTAAACCATACATAATTACATTAGACGTGAGTAGCTATTTTTATTTACGGGCGACTTCAAACTATTGTGCACATTACTACCTGACCATCTGGAACTAAGACTAAAAAATACATGAGAATCTCTGTCATGTCTAAACAAATGGTACAAAAGCAAGCCCATGAGGTTTTCGGCATAGGAAGCTCAGTTACTCGACCACGGAAGCAGGATACCAAAACTTTCCTTCACTCTTACTGGTGTGCCATCTCAACTGCGTATCTCGTTCGAGAGCTGGTAATTTGATACTCCAGTAACTTTAATCCTTCCCATCAATTCTATTGTAGTCTGCTCATCAAGATGCTCTCCTAACTCATTTTTAATTAGCTGCCTGAAACACAGTAACTCATTTCTCTTTGGTTGTACGGTTGGATTGTTAAAACTTGCCTATTCCGTGTATTACCACTGTTGTATCTCTGAACTGAGTACCGACGCACATCCTGCTTTTTCGGTCACCTTCATGGTACCACATTTGGCGTCTTGAGCCCAAATATGAACTTTTCCATGCAGCACCCAGCTACATTATGGACTGATTGCGTTTGCAGACCAACAGCAGATGCCTGACTCCATTGGAAAACCCCCTTCCAAAACTAGCTGGATTCTATCAACGACTTCCATACTGCTCTTAATAAAGAGACAGATGGTAGCTGCTTTGACGCCTACGCAGAGATGAGAGGCTGCTACATTTTGATGATATGGGTCTTCAAGGTTTCAACCTCATAAAAGTGGCTTTCAGTGATTTCGATCGTACTTGGGATTACCAAATGAATGTGCTTACTGCAAGGTACATTTTTTCTTGAATGCATTAGAAAGCAGGCGAATCCTCGCACGACTTGATTGCTCGCTTAAGTCGCGCAGTACGATCCTGTGCTTATTCTTTCATTCCCCAGTAAAAGATCGAATGCTGTATGCTGACTCAGCAACTGAATACTGGAATCGCTGACAATCGTATACGTGAGGTGCTGTTGCAGGAAGGAGCGTGCACATTGACATGATATCAGGCCTGCGCGTTAGCCAGAATGCGAACTGCAATTTCACTGCAATCAAAATGATCCTGTTCGATCAACACAGCGGTGGTGGCAAAGGTGCAATTTTCCAGACAACTACCAGCGGACAAACTGTCCTGCTATAGCTGTGGAAATACTTCTCATAAAGCCAACTTTCCCACTTGTTCCGCAAGCAGTTTTAAGTGTAAAAACGGTGGCAAATTAGGGCAGTACGCCCGATGTTGCCGGTCTCAAGCCATCGCACTTAACAACAACGACCTTACACCTGTACGCAATGTTGCTGATCCAACCCAGGAGAACATCTATTCTATCACAGCTAATGCTGATACTACAAAAAGGCTAACAATCTCCGTTATTGAACCAAAGTTTACTTTTGCTGATATTCGTCCTGTGTCATTCCGTACCATCAAATGCGCTGTTCCACTTGAAATGGAACAAGACTCTGCTTCTTAAGTTACCCTTGCACTTTTCCAATTTTACGAACGCTGCCAATCCCAGCATACATTAAAACACACTTCACATGTATTTGGGTTACAGTGGAAAAGCCTTCATTACCGCGCCTTTAGAGCCACATTTCGTAGCTGCGGATGTTGCTGTATACGTTTCTTCAGACAACGGACGACCCTTACTTAGAAGAAATACCACGGTGGCTTTGCAGGTAGTACCATGTTTCGACTGCATGTTTGTCTCTTCCGTCAACATGACATACTAGCGTGAAAGTTATCGTAAACTTTTCAGCAGTGCATCGTACCTATTACATGTGGTATCTACCGCAGTCAGCTGATGCAGGATGCAAAACGCTTTGCCACTGCGCAACCTCGGCCTATTTCGCTAGCGAAAGGTCAAACTGTCTCAGCGGTGTTGCAAGAGATGCTACCAACTGTTTTGACTGAACCCATCGACTGCTCTGAGTGAGTGCATCCAATGGTAAGTGTCCTAAAAAGAAGTCGGCACTGTCAGCATATGCACTGAATTGCTGAGACTAAATAATCAGACCGTCGTCGAGTGATTCGAATTGTTAACCAACGAGGAACTCACTGTATATTTGGCTAAGGCAACCGGCTTTTTCCAGGCTAGGTTTAAAAAGTGTATTCCTCCGTATGTCATTGGCAAACGACCTGAAGCATCTCACTGCGTTCCTTGTTCCCGACGGCTTATTTCATTACAAAGTGTTGTCAATGGGTTTGAGTTCTGCGCCTGCTGTCTGGCAAAAGTTAATGACTCACGTTTTGGCAGGTTTTGAGGAGCAGGTATCATTCTTACATGATCTCGGTTATTTCGGCCGCTCACAAGAACAGCATGCTGAAGGGTTATACAAAGTTCTTCAGCGTCTCAATAATCGTGCTTTACGTCTGAATGCAAAAATGTCAATTCAACACCACCGAGATTCAATAACTGGGACGCATCATATCGCATGTTGACATTCACTCAAGCAACAAAACCTCCGGGTCATCATAGAGGCGCTAACGCCCAAGAAAGTGACGGAACTGAAGTCATTTTTGGGAATTTGTTCCTACTATCTGCAAACTGTTGTCACCCAGGCAGATTCATTACAAATAACAAAGAAAATATCGTCGTTCCCTTGGAGAAGCGATCAGCAAAACTTTTTCGATGAATTGAACAGAAAGGTTGCATGTGCTCCCTTAGCTGCTATTTTTGATGTAACATGCCGCGATGTTGTGTCGTGTTATGCGTCTGATGTTCGTCTCGGTGCTGTTCTACCAGAGCTAAAAACGAAGAGAAAACGTTATTGCTCACGCATCCCGGAAACTCGGCTTCTGAGTGCCATTATTCACTTGGGAGAAAGAAGCTCTGGCTTGTGTGTGGGCTTGTGAAAAATGGCATCTTTGCACATTCGGCTGTCGATTCACTCTAGGTTCTGGTAGCTCCGCTCTTACAGTCCTCCTCAGCAACAGATTTAAGGGATCGCGTCCACTGCTGATCGACCGTTGGTACGATAGGCTCCTTAACCACAATTTTCAATTTGTGTACTGGCCAGGTTTGCAAAAGCAAGTTGTTGATGGATTTTATTTCACTTAACCGTGTGGCTGAATGATGACAAGGAGAGACTCATGGGGAGTCAGTATTAGTTTCAAGCCTTGGCCCCGACATAACAGCGTTGACTATCGAGGACCTACGAATGAAAAATGCCAACGACACATTACTATAGCAACTCAAGGCGTATGTGCGACAGGGATGGCCTAAAAACAACCAATTCCCCGGTGAGGTCATCCCATATTATGCAATTCGCGATGAACTGTCGGTGATAGACGGTCGTCTGATGCGTGGATTGGTGTTTTTAGTTGCACGTCAGTTGATAAACAAAATACTTGCTTATGCACCTGTGGGTCACGCTTGTACCGTTCCTTACCAAAACCGAGCGAAACACTACCTTTGGTGGCCACGAATGGCATCTAGCATTGAGAGATTTGTGATGAACCGTAACGCTTGCTGCCTAGCATACTAAAGTTATTGACTGTTTGAAGCCCCAATACAGCCTATTACTTACCCGAAGAAACCATGGGCTAAGATCTTCACTGATACTATGGGTCGTTTTTTCACCACTCCTACGAATAAAAGAAAGCTACTTGTTGCTACATGTTTTTACAAAAAGTGGCCTGAAGTCCACATGTGCGACAAAGTGACTACTTCGGTTTTGTTACGCTGAATTAAATACTTGTTCAGTTGTTTCAAACTACCGGAAGAAATAGTCACGGACAGTGAACCACAAAATTTTAGTCACGAATTTGCAGCTTCCCTCCAGTGCCAAAACCTAAAACCAGCCATAACCGCAACTTACAAACCTACTGCCCATGGCATGGTCGAGCGGCTAAACCGATCCTTCAAGGTAGCCATACAGGCCATCCAATTAGGAGGGTCAGATTGGGAAACGCTGTCTTAACTGCGGTATTTACTTACAGAACCTGTGATCACAGGGCTACCGGAAGAACGCCGGCGGAGTTGCGGAGTTGCTGCACATAAACTGTCATCTGCAAAAGTTTCAAATCGCATAGCACATCACATAAATTCCTACACCAGCTTGTCAACTCCTATGAAGCCGGGACCTTACGTTCGCGTTAGAAACGGGCTACGCCTAAAGGCCTTCTAGCTCTATCCGCACCGTTTCAAATCAAAGGAGACTATGTCCATGGATCTATCGATTGGAGAAAGTCCTAAATCCTAATATACGCCGGTTTCACACGGCCATGAATCAGCTACACTATCTCAAGCTATTCGTGAGCACGAGGCCGAATCGCCGCTACTACGAAGTCAATCTCACCGGTCCGTCCGAATTTCGAAGCCAGTCCATGGATGCAAAAACAGGCGTGAAGCCGCCCATCAAAAAATCTGGTGGTGATTGTTGGCGACTCACAATGATGAGTTTCGTAAGTCAAATTCCGTTGGCTACATGAAGAAAACTCACTTCATATTGGTTGCAATCCGGACGGATAAAACTTATTTCATCTGGAAATTACTTTTGATGAACCAAAGAATTCAGTACACAAATATAACCCGAACATTACGTTGAAAAATTTGTGAAGCATCTTCTTTATCAAATAACAAAACCAAAGAAAATAACAAGTTGCAAAACAATATTTCTCAAATACTTTCGTCCATAACGCTTTTAAACTGTCTGAAGGAAATCGGTTTCATCCATACATCCTTCCGAATCATTAAGGCAATCAGATATCATCCGACAGACGAGAACGTCCCAAAGTGTGCCAATGGTTGAGTGACTAATCCCAAATCTACTGATTGCATAACAGCAGTATTTTTTCTTCTTGCGCCTATCCGGTGACGATGCAGCTTCGAGCACCGGCCAAGCCGGTGTTGATATTGCCCTGAGATCCCAGGCTGAAGCTGCTCTGATTGATTGGATTCCAATCAGTAGCCGGTTTTGTGCGGTCCTATTAGCTGGCTCGTTTAAAGTTTCGAAGCCGCACAGGACTAACAGGTGTCTATTCGTCATCGCTGCCTATGCACCCACAAACTGTAGCGATGTTCCGGTAAAAGACGACTTCTATCGTCAACTGAACGAGCTCCTACGCAACAGAAGAAGTTCGGACACTATAGTGCTGGCTGGGGATCTGAACGCACAAGTTGGAATGTTGTCCGCTGATGAAGTGCATCTGGGTGGCCAACATGGTGTAGGCTCCTGTAATGATAAAGATGAGCGGTTACTTCATTTGTGTGAAGATGCTCGCTTGTTTCTTGTGAGCACTAAGTTCCGACGCAGTACCCGCCGAAGGGTGAGTTGGCGCCCACCAGCCTCGAACCAGCTATGGACGCAAATCCATCACATTGCTATCAGGTACCGATGGGGAGGCTGCATCCAAAACTGTCGCTCGTTTTGAAGCACATGTGTGGACACTGACCATGCACTTGTATGTGCTGACATACGGATGCGTTTTGACAGACGCCCACGATGACGTTGTCTGCGCATTGGCACCAGCCAGCTGGCAAAACCAGCTGTTCTGAATGCCTATCAAAGTAGGCTGTCATGCGAGTTGAGTAAGCGCCCACTGGATGTGTCTGAAGCTCATTTATCTCATATACACCAGAGTTTACTTGCAGCAGGAAAATCGTCACTTGGTAAGTCTAATCAACAAAGTGGACATTGAGTCGCTTTTCAGTCTCTAAAATTTATCGAGGCTCGCCGGCATATTTCGACTGGAAGCGAACACAATGAGACTTGCATAGAGCTTCGGACAAAACTCCGTGCTAGCATGAAGCAAGAACGCGAATCCTGGTGGTCTCATCGTGCTTCAGAGATGGAAATGGCCGCTGCCCTTGGTAACCATCGTAAGTTATCCCGGTTGATACGGGAAACGGGCAGCAGGAGATCTGGTGTTAGTGAAACCATATATGAAGTGAGCAGACGGCCTATCCACAACTTATCAAAATGCTTGGAGCGTTAAGCTGAGCACATTCGAAGGCAATTTAATCGGTCGGAATTGTTAGATTTCTTGCCGGCCACTGATCGTCCCGCTCCATGAGCTCTCGCTTTTGATCCACCTCTCGCTCAGAAGTCAAACGTGAGATCACACTGCTGCAGTTAAATAAAGCCGCGGGACCAGGTGATCTTCCTCCAGCCCTCTTCAAATTCAGGGGATCTGCTCTTGTGGATGATTTATCCGAGTTGCTAGTGAAACTGTGGGAGCAGAAAACCATCCCAACCGACTGGAGCCGCTCGGTGATAGTTTCAATTTTCAAGGGAGGCTCACGATCTCAATGCGGCAACCATTGGGCAATCAGTCTGATTTCAATCGCTTCCACATTGCTCGCCTCTGTCATCCTGTACAGACCGACTGGCATTCGTGAAAGCCATATTCGTGAACAGCAAGCCAGGTTTCGTCGAGATCGTGACTGCATTGACCACATCTGGACTTTGCGTCATTTGTTTGAGCACCGTCACATATATTGGCTGCCCACCGTTGTCGTGCTCCTCGACATCAAAGGTTCATTCGAATCGGTGGATAGAAGTGCACTTTGGGACTGTCTACTCAGTACAGGTGTACCAGAGAAATATGTAAATATTATCCGAGCGTTATACGCGCGTAGGTCAGGCAGAGTAGGGGCTCACGGCAAGCTGTCGTCGCCCTTTAATTTCTCCATCGGTGTGAGACGAGAATGTCCGCTGTCACCATTCCTCTTCAGCTTCGATGTTGACGAAGTAATGAAAATCACCTTCACAGGACACGACTTAGAAGGTGTTGCTCTACTCCCAGGTGGAACGAGTTCTTGATTTGGAGTATGCTGCCGATATTGTCCTAATCTGTGATATCACACGAACGTGCCAAACTGCACTGGACACATAAGCACTAGCTCTCCTCCACTTCGGGCTTTGTTTCGCATTTTAGAAGTGCAAACCATTTCTCCAAGATTGTCATTGACCGCCTCCTACGCTGATCGTTGGTGGAGATCAGCTAGAAATCGTTCAAAAAATCAACTGCCTGGGAAATTTTATCAACGCCCGTGGGATTGAAGATCCGAACGCCACTTATGACGCCGGCGCGACATCACCCTCACCCTGAAGGTTAGAGCGTACAACGCAGCGGTACGTTTGACCCTATTGTCCGGGTGTCAAACCTGGCCCCTAAGATCGACGGGACATAAAAAGACTAGTTAGGTTCCACCACCGATGCCTTCACAGTTTAGCTCACATCTGGTGGAAACAGCGCGTGAGCAACGAGCGTGTTCGACGCCTTGTTTGCGGCACAGGAAAATAAACTGAAATACCCAACATAGTCATTTCACGCACCAGGCCCCGATATCTGGGCCACGTGTTAGGAATGACAGCCGACCACCTCTCGCGACGTGCGTTGTTTGCGCCGAGAGCGTGGATGGTAGAAGAGGAGTGGTGGCCAAGCAATTACTTGGTCGAGATGAATGAAGGCCTTCACTTCAAAGCTGGCCTTGAATGGAACTTCTCGGGGGTCAGGGTCCGAAAGACGACGAACACATTTGGCTGGATACACTTGCTGATATGGCTAGGAGTCTACCACAGTGGCGTTCGTGCTGTGAGATTCTTTGTCCATTACACCCCTATTAGCCTCCCCTCTAAGCACGATCTCATTTTTCAGCCTTGTAGTATTTTGCATAGTAAATCAATTTACTGCAACATTATTGTCGGTTAGTAGCCTAACGGAGCGATGTCGATCGGTTACTGGTTGCTTAGCTGGTTGCCACTGTTGCATTATTTTCATCTTTTTATTGCGACACATGAGCTAAAGGGTTTTCACATATGTATAACCTGTTTTAAAAGATATTGCAAGATAGACCTGTTTACGGCTTAGGTTATCAGAGAAGGTTCGGGTATTGCCCAGGTCGCTTGCGGGTTGTTGGGCGCCTTTGTAAAAAGTCGGTCCTTCAGGGACAAAACGTATATTCTGCAAACAACAGGACCAGGCGAAAACGCAGGCAGAGGGCAAGTAAATAAATAAGTGAAACACATCGGTATATACAGCTAGTTGGATCCATAATTAACGACCTTTGTGAATGCATGACATTTTTCCTTTGATTCAGTCAAACAAACTCACTCCAATGCGTTCAACTGTTGGCCAATCAGCGTGCATGCGAGAAACGTGTGAACGTCCAAGCAGCTGCCGCCTTTCCTTGCGGCTGCCTAACGGCTTCCATGCTGGGCTGGCACCGCAAGTTCATTCGAGTGTATACTCCCATCACATCCTCCCTTTTTTCATGTTCTTGCTGCTGTACATTGCTAACTAGTCCATACACTTTGCCACTCCGCGTCCTCTTTGTTGGATCTGCGGATGTCGCCTCATTGCCGCACGCAGTATAACGCTCCCCCCCCTGATTCATGCTGTCGCCTCGGACATCTCCTCAGCTGTACTCGGTTTCTTCTCAGCTTCTTCCTTCCAACATTTACTTTGTATGACCTTTCACCGACTTTCACAGCCAAGACTCCTTTTCTCCACCGCTCCTGTCCATTGGGAATTGGTTCAACCCATACTTCTTCCCCCACTGTCAGCTCAGGTAATTCCCGTGCGCCGTTGTCGTAGTACCGTTTCTGAGTAGCCATTCGCCTTTTCAAACTGTTCTGTACTTTCTCAAGTTGTGGCGTGACAGGGCGCAGAAGTGTTGCGGATGCAGGCATCACAGTTCTGGTCCTTCGACTGTATAGGCGCTGCACTGGGCTCAGGCCGATATCCGTTGAAGGAGTGTTGCGACTCTCCAGTAGCATGAGGTATGGGTCCTCCCGAGTATCTCTAGCCTTCGCTAATAGTCGCTTGGCTGGCTTCACTGCCGACTCTGCCTTCCCATTTGATTGACTGTGATAGGGACTGGTTTGCCGGTGTGCGAGTTCCCATTTGGTTGCGAAAGCCTGGAATGCCCTGCTGCTGAACTGGGGACCGTTGTCCGAGACTAGCTCCTCCGGTATCCCGTGCCGTGCGAATTGTCATCAGAGTTTGTTGATTACTGCCGCCGTGGTCGTGGTGGTGAGTAAATCGATTTCAAAGTAATCACTATAGTGGTCCACTGTGAGTAAGCAATCCTTTCCGTTGTCCCAGAATAGACCCACTGTTACCTTTTGCCACGGTCGGTCCGGAACGTCATGCAGCATCTTCGGTTCCTTCGTTTGCCGATTGCCGTGTAAACGGCACGCCTCACAGTTAGACACATGATCCTTGATCTGACCTGTCATTCCTGACCAGAACATCAGTTCTCTTGCTCGATTAATGGTGTAATTTGCACCCAGCTGAGCGTGATGGACATGCTCCAGCATCTCCTTTCGGAGAGAAGAAGGGATTGGGATTCGACTTCCCTTGAACAACAGACCGTCACAGACAGTGAGTTCCTCCCGAAAATTGAAGTAGGGTGTTAATTCCTTCGGGAACTGCTGCTTTGTTTCTGGCCACCCATTGAGGATACCGTCTCGCAAAGCTGCAAAAGTTTGGTCTTCCTCCGTGAAACGCTTTAGGTCTTTCAAACGGTTTTCTGTCACTGCCAGATGCTGCACCATGCTAACTGTCTCGATCTCTGCTAGATAATGTTCGGCCACTGGCGGATGTGCTCTCGACAGGGTGTCCGCGATGAACATCTGTGTGCCAGGTGTGTACACAATGTCGATGTCGTACTTTTGGAGCCGGATAAGCATACGCTGCAGACGGCGAGGAAAGTTATTCAGTGGTTTAGTGGCTATCGACATCAGCGGCTTATGATCAGTGTACACGGTTGTCTTTCTTCCAAAAGTATAATCATTGAAACGCTCCATGGCAGAGATCACTGCCAGCATCTCTTTCTCGATCTGTGCGTACCGCTTCTCGGCCTCTGTGAGTGCTCGACTGCGGAAATCCAAAGGTCTTCCGTTCTGCAACAGAACAGCACCTATTCAATTTTGGCTACTATCATACTGTACCTCCAATGGTTGTGCTGGATCGTAATATCCGAGTATGTGCGTATTACTGATAAGGTTCTTAATGGTTGCGAAAGCTAAATCCTGTTCCTTCCCCTGCTCCAATTTACTCCTTTGTGAGTTAACTGCCTAATCGGAGTCATGACATCAGCGAGTTCTGATAGGAACCGGCTTAAATAATTCACCACACCGTTTAGGCGATGGACTGCCTTCACATCGTTAGGGGACGGCATCTCTTGTATCGCCTTAATCTTCCCTGGGTCAACCCTGATTCCGTCGGATGTTAACACATGCCCATGGAAAATCACCTCCACTTTCCGCAGCTCTACTTTCTCGCGTTTTAGCTTGATGTTCTTTTGCACGCAACGCCTCAGGGACAGGTGCAGCTTAGTGTCATGCTCTTCTTCGGTAGAACCGTAAAACAGAACGTCATCTGCCACACAGATTACGCCATCTAAATCATCTATTGCTTGCACCAAACGCTTTTGGGAAATTTCGCCAGGCACCTTCAGGCCAAACGGTAAACGCAGCCAACGATAACGTCCGAACGGTGTAGCAAATGTCGTGAGGAAACTGGATTCGTCGTCTAGAGCAACGTGTCAGAATGCGGAAGAAAGGTCTACTTTCGTGAAAAACTTAGCTTTTGTCAAACGTGGTAAAACATCTTCTAACTTCGGTAGCGCATAATGTTCTCTACGCAGTGGCTCATTCAGTGGCTTCGGGTCTATACATACGCGTAGTTCGCCATTTTTCTTCGTAATGATTGCGACCTGGCTAACCCAGTCTGTTGGCTCATCAACCTTTGCAATCACCCCCTGCATAACCAGTTTGTTCAATTCCGCGGAAAATCGGTCACGTAGCGCAAATGGGAATCTACTAGCAGGTAACGCATTTGGGCGTACCAAAGGGTCTAACGACAGGTGAGCGGTACCCTCAAGTGCCCCTAAACCCGGGCTAAACACAGACGGATACAGGTCACTAACATGGGCTTCACTCTGACAAGCGTACACAAAACGATCATGGTTACAAATGACAAAGCCAAGTGATAAAATGGAATCAATGCCGAGAATCGGCGTGAGATCCCCATCCACGTTCACGAACTGCAGACGCTACGAAACACCGTCTCTCGGATTGACCACTTCAATTGTCGCTGAGCCCTTTGGCTTGAGTCTGGAACCATTCCACTTGCGCAAATAATCTTGATCCCATTGAATTTGCACGCCGCGGCAGTGCTTTCTGGGCAAAATATTGATCGTCGCGCCTGTGTCTAACTGGAATCGCACAGACCGTCCCTCGATCAGAAGACTTGCTTTCCGAGACACGTTACCAATCGATTGTTCGGTGTCATCTGTTGGTTTGTCTGAAACGAGTGAACTGACATCTGTCGACTGACAGCAGCGGGCGAAGTGGTTGCGCTCCCCACCTTTGACACAAATGCGGCCCCATGCCGGACACTGTTCGTGGTCCGTCGGATGTCGTGTTGCACAGAAGTTGCAGGGCTCCTGTCGCGCGGTCGTGGCCCTCGTAGTTTTTCTCCTGGAAACGGCGCACAACTCTGAATCACCTGTGATTGTCATCTGCCGAAACTGATAGGCAGTGGAGGACTCACTGTTACAGATGTCGATACATTGCTGCAGAGATCGGTTGCGCTTTCGTAATAGTCGCTTCGTCAAACCTTCGCCATTGATCCCAAGAACAATGCGGTCCCGTATGAGACTGTCCGCCGTGCATTTACAGAAACTGCAGGATCGGGCCAAACTCTTTAGCTCAGTGACGTACGTGTCAACAGCTTCACCTGGCCGCCTCTTCCGCGGAAAGAAAAGGTAGCGTTGAAATGTCTCGTTTTTTGGCCTTCGCAATATTCACTGAACTTCTAAAGAACTGTCTCCAGATTGTTGGCATCTTCGCTCTTGTCGTAACACAATGTCTCTAGCACGCGGCGCGCATCATCCCCTGCTGCGTGTCGAAACATGGCTAAGCGGTACGCCATCGGTTGTTTGTCCAGATGCGATAAAGTGCAGAAAACCATCCATTTGCTCTTCCACAAACGCCAGTTGCTTGCCAAACTGCGTTCATCCATGTTCAGTGGGGCAGGCATTTGAATAGCCGGTGCAGCTCCAATCATCGTCTGGGTGGTACTAATGTTCTTCTCCTTCTCTGACACCATGTGAAAAGTCGGTCCTTCAGGGACAAAACGTATATTCTGCAAACAACAGGACCAGGCGAAAACGGAGACGGAGGGCGAGTGAAACATATCGGTATATACAGCTAGTTGGATCCATAATTAACGACCTTTGTGAATGCATGACATTTTTCCTTTGATTCAGTCAAACAAACTCACTCCAATGCGTTCAACTGTTGGCCAATCAGCGTGCATGCGAGAAACGTGTGAACGTCCAAGCAGCTGCCGCCTTTCCTTGCGGCTGCCTAACGGCTTCCATGCTGGGCTGGCACCGCACGTTCTTTCGAGTGTACACTCCCATCACACCTTGTCGCTAATGACACCCGTATCCAGGCCTGGTTGGCTACAGTGTAGCTGTACGCATGCAATGGGACATACTCGTGCAACACACGTGGCGCCATCTACGCGTAGCAGTCACGCGTGATCATGGTGGTTGGCATGTAACCATTCAGGTATTTGCATCTCTATGAAAAATTTGATTGCGCGGTGTGCCCGCGCACGTCGTTGCTGAACTGACTGTATACTGCTATGCATCCACCTGACTATGTTCGAATGCATTGGCCGTTGCGAATAACGACATGACGTTGCACACGCATACCGCTGTCGATGAGCGGCTGGCATGGAATTTGGGCGAGTGGCCTTAAAGCGGCGGTGACAGCGTGTGGACCGCGGTGCGCTTTTGGGTGCGGCATGCTCACTAAGCGCAACGTTGTAAGAGCTGCGCTTGCTGGCTTTAGCGATACGCATCAGGATGAATTCGCGCGCGCTGAAACTTGGCGTCCTCACCGAGGTTGCACTCGTCTATTCCCTTTGCTACGCTGCTGTTCGACTGAGCTTGCTCCTGGGGAATATTTCATATGATTGTCTCGCGAATCCCATTGCAGTTGCTAATAGTTAAAGCGCTCAAGTGCGTCACCCAGCCGCACGTCAACCTCGTTTGTGTGGTTGTGAAACAGATAGATTGTGATTGGTTATTCCAGAAGCGATAAGCTCGAACAGAAAAGAGATTTCCGCAACACTCCGGGCTGTTATACCTCTCTGCCAGTTTCAACTAATGAACTCAGAAAGGCGTTAATGCTAACCTGCAGTAAACAGCGGCGCGCGTGATTTGGGTAGCTCTGGACAGTGTTTTTTTAGTAGCAGATTTTCAGGTAATCAGCAATACCCATGTTACCTCCTCCTTTCATGTGGCATATTATGCTTTCCAATGACACAATTGGAAACCCTACGTAGAATCCGCTCCAGATCGGTGACATCGTGCCTGGCTTGCCTTACTTGTTACACGTCAACGTACCCAGCTTTAATATCATTTCCGTTTACTTAGAATAACGTACGACGTTAGAGATTGGTATGGTATGAGTTTCGAGCCAATGGGAGTAGAAGCGCTGGTATCTCATCCAAGGTACTTTACGCACAGACAGTCACCCGAGCTAGGAGCAGTGAATGCTTCAGAGGTACAGCTGTCAAGCGGATTGCGAACTTTTCGACAAATTTCCTTGTTATCATCCATAAATCGTAGTATGTCACAGTAATGGAACCTATTCTCGTAAGCGCAGACAAATCTCTGATACAACAGAGTACAACAGTGATATAGTGGAGAAATAAAGCCCATCACTACGCGAATGGACTTTAAGATGATGCGATGATTGGCTTACCTCCGTGGTCTATAGAGCTACGCTGGGTAGAATCTTCTAAATGCCATCAATACTATTCATACTAAACGTAGCAATGGTTAAGGGTCGGACTAACTCAGTCTCAAAATTCCCTCAGGTGTTGGTGCAGGTCCATGGCTATCGTCCATCAAAACAGCCATGGGAGACAACAGGTTACGGAAGATCTCACAGCTCGTGGGCCACACATTGCATCTTACCATGGGAGTGTACCACGCAGTGCCTAATGCTACGCAAAGTCCCGCCTCAAACGAGGTAACTCCTAATCAAGTATATGCAAGCACGCCAATCCACATTAACCACTAATGAAGAAAGCGATGACTGGAAGCAGGTGGTGGATGATGACTTGTGATGTTGAACTAAAACGTCAGGGTCAAACGAACCAAAGCGAAAAGGTGGAAACCCTGATCGCAATGCGCTAACTGACAGTTATGCGGAATTTCTTTTGGAACGGTTGGAAGCGCAGCCTGCGATAACATTACTATGTCTTCATTTCCGATTGAAAGTAGAGTACAGTGTGGAGCTGAGCGTCGGCCCGTCAGCTCGGTGCCTAGAGAATCACGTCATGTCCATTAAAAAACTTTATGCTATACCGGAGTCGATGCGGATACTTAAGAATTAGAAGCAAGGGATGTCGTGCGTTTTGCAACTGATGAACTTGGCAGCTGAAGGGTGGCAAGCAGTGTGGATTGATGAAATGAATTTTAATCTGTTTTTTCTCACACAAGAGAGCATTGTAGACGTGTGTATTGTATGGTAGCGAGCACACTTAGACAAAGTTCCTACTTTAGCGGCGCAACGACTGTATATGGGCTTTCAGGATATGTCGTCCTACAAGGGAGTTGCAACAAGGAAACGTGTGCACGGCGGTTGTGGCTAATGCTTGATGGCAGCGCTACCATTGTTCCTGATATGTGTCTGCTAATACGTGACAGCGCAGATTTCATGGCAGCACACACCGCAATGCAGTGCATATGTCAATGCCTTCCTCATCCATTAAACACATGATTCCTAACACTCAGCTGCTTTTGTCAAGTAGCTCGGCGGAACCCAATGTCATGGCACGACTCATGTTCTGCTCGCATAATAAAGTGATAGCGCACAAAGGAAAATCACGTGCATAGTGGGTAAATGTCTGTAAGTTCGTTCACTTAGCAAACGCTATTGGAACGATGAGGCAAACACATGAAATTTTTCCTAGTAGTAGCTCAATCGAACAAAGGCGTAACAAAACCAATAGGCGAGTGATATCTCGGGCGCTTTATCAAACACGTCACCCAACAACGGTGCGGATGTCAATGTGTAGCAAGCACGCACTCAACCTGGTCCAAAGCAATTTATCCGGCTAGCGGACTGTAATCGATTCTGCTTGGTAAAGCCTATGGAACAGCTGCCGCTGTAAAACAATTCACCTTGGACACTGCATTTCGGGCTGTCTGTGACCTTATGCTCTTTGAAAATTCTCGTGATCCGTCTCATTGTTGTCACTTGTGACACGATATTACCGTAATACTTATGACTCCACATGTTTGGAACACTGATGTGAGTGATCAAGCGAATAAGCCATTAATGCATACATCCAGTAGATTGTTATTTTAGAGTTGGCCAATATAGGGACCTACGAATGTGCAAAGCGGGTATTGCAAATTCATACGGTTTAAAGTCAGCATTGCACTATATATATATATATATATATATATATATATATGCCAGCTAGCCATTCAGAAGGCAAATTATTTACGCCGTTAAAGGGATGTACCAGTTGGCACCAAAGAGATTTATATTTAACCGCCATAGTGCAATCAAACGGTCCCGACGGAGCGGAGACCGTCGGATTAATCGAAAACAGCTGATGGTATTTTGGGGGCGGTAAAGTTTGCGATAAGGCTGCTGGGGATGAATGTTATGAAGTACATTTTTAAAACTTGAGAAGGGTTTATTAAAGGTATGTTTATTTAGGGGAACTCAAAATGGTGGTGCATTATTTTACGATGTATGAGACGGTGTTTGTTTTAGTGCGCGTATGTGGTTTCAGTTTCGCTGCACGGGCTGTGGATGATACTGTTGCGTTCCGCGCTGATTTTCGCCAATATTAAAAGGCGTTTGGTGAATTCGAGCGATTTGAGGCGGTTTCAACTTTAGACGGCGACGAGTTTTTACAAATGCGACGTGTTGACCGCTGTGTAGTATAAGAAGAGGTGAGGTCAAGAGCTACCCGACGGGATGCATTACAAATGTGTACAATATCGTTGTGTCCATTGCACCCGGAAAAGAGAAGGTAGCAGTCGGTAAGTGCAAACGTTGTGTTATGTGTACTTCATGTTGCATAGGTATGTCAGCAGAGGTTGTTAAGCGAGCATATCCATCAGTGCTAAGGGCATTTACTAAGAGATAAGCTCGCATTGTCTGGTGCATAATCATAATTTTGCACTTGGAGAATCCAAGTTTGTACGTGGGTAACCGGCGTCTCACTCCCGAGGCAGGTGTTTGATTTAATGCAATCCTTCCGTAATACTGGAGAATTTCTATAGACTAGGCCTTGGAATGATATAACAAACGATTGAATCGACAGGACCTCTTTTCCATCACCATCGCTTAGGTGGGGTATCTATGGGGAATGATGTAAACGCGCTTGCGGAATCGTTGAGTAAGAATAGCGCTGTGCGTGTAGAAAGGGATGGGTCGCAGGTTCGAGTCGTGTTTTTCGTTCCTGCTTCAATGACTTCCATAGCGGCGAAATACGGAACGTAATGCTTGCGGACGCGCCGCATCACGTGAACTGCAGTGGTGATGTTATTTAGCACGGCATGGTGATTGACGGTTTCGGCGTAGGTCTCAGCGTGTTTTACGCTTTAATGTCCAACGAGACGGCATGCAGCTACCAGAAGGTTGCTCGGCGCATGTCAGAAATTTTGCCCACCACCTTGTCAGCCAAGACTATAGTCATGGATAGGTGCCTGGGTCAAATGGAGGCATTTATGTCCGTACATCCACGTACCATGATAGTATTATGTCGGTTTCATTTCCTGCCGGACATTTCACGCAAATGCCAGTTTTTGTCAAAAGTGAAGAGGGCGGACAGAGTTTTGCTCAAGCAGTGGATGCACAGTTTAGTGTACACGAAGACGGAATTGCAAGTTCAGATGCTGCTCAGAGCTATAGGGGTTAGAAGCAAAGAGGCCTTCACTTACCTCAGTCGGACATGTTTGCCCTTCGCAGGAAGCTTGGCATACCATAGGATGTGCAAAGTGCGCACGTCGGGTGCCTTCACCACAAACAGAGTGGAGAACGAGAATAAGCACCTTAAGTGTGGATTAAGAGAAAGGACATAGCTTTTGCAACTTTTTGAGGCAGTTGCACGGAGAGTACGCGATTCGGAATCCTGTAGGACTAGTTAATACTAGTCTGAGACGATGCGCGGAATTAAGCGCGGATACCAGAAGGCAGTTGGAGTCGGACACAGCAGACTGTATTCGATGGGCTACAACAAGAAGCGGACGGATGAAGCGAGGCAAGACCGTACACGTGAGCACGGGAACTTACAAGGCAGTTGTGTGGAGCCGGTTGTAAAGACGATTAAAACAAGATGGATTACTGTACAATCGGTCAACCAGTAAATTGTACATGAAAGATAAGTTATCTTTTTGGACGCTACCATCCCGTTGGACCACGTCGCTAGACAAATTGCGGCTGTCTAAATTACGCACCATTCCGGGAACAGGGTAGGTGCGGGATTTGGTTTTCTGCCTTTCTACTTATGCTGCTGCCATATTTATGCGGCACATTTCTTTGGAGACGGTCACATCAATACGGCCTAACGACAGTGGGTATGAAGTATTTGGTAAGGGAGACCGAAAGCACACCGTTGATATGGGTAATGAGATGAGCTGTGATTACAGGTTCCTTAGGCAATTCTAAATGCTATGCGCACACATTGTGCGAGTCGCTGGCATGTTAACAGCAGGCGTAACCCTCCTTATGCACAGAAGCCGTTGGTCGATGCGGGACCATCCGATTGCTATCCCTGATGGGGAACTTTTTGTGCGGAAGTTGCACTGATGTCCTCCACACCTGCCTCCACGCAGGTCGTGTTAACGCGTGAGGAGAAGTTGTCCCGTGCCAACCAGCTGTTCGGTGATATAACCGTTGCCATGACCAGCCTGGGTACGACGTGTGCAAGTAAGGAGAAGAGTAGCAAGTACGCAGAACAAACCAACTAACCTGTAATGAATTTTATCCACAGTAAAAAGACCTAGTTTAATTGTAAGTTGGTTTAACCCAACTGCGGTGAAGCAGCACCATGAACGCAACATCAGCCTCAGCAAGAGGCAAGCCATTGCATATACATAAATACATAAGTACATTCCCTTAGAAATATTACGTGGAGTGGTGCCATTTAGTACTTACGGGCACCCAGCTTATATGAGCAGTCAGTCAGCTCCATTCCATATTGTAGCATTGCTGTGACACCTTCTGTGGAGCCAGCAACCTATAATATTTCAGAGCGGCCAGCACATTGCAGTTGTCAGTTAGCTCTATTGCACATTACAGCATTACCGTTAGACAGTATATGAAGCAGTCAACATATTTTAATTACTGTCAACTACCTTCTATCAGTAGCCCGCTTTATATAATGCAAGTACTGAAACACGTAGTCGCCTAGTTATTTACTTGTAGTCCGACGATGACCATTACATAAGCCTTTGCAGACATATACCTAGTTACCGTCTACCGGTTATTTATCTACTTAAATAATTGTAAAAGCGCGTTCCCCTATTAAAAAGGCTGCAGCTAAACTCATTCATTTACGCATAATTTATCACCAGGCGTATCAAAAAATAGACAGCTTATCTAAATTTTGGATTCTCCTTGCATACTCATGTCTGCTTTACATCGCCTAACGCTACCGCATTAGCACAGCATCTTGTACTGCACGCAAATTGCTTGCAAATATCCTAACCATTGAGTATGCCACTAACGCCCGCTAAACAAGCGCCGATTAAAGCATACGCACTTCTTTTAGACGCTCATTTTGTGCCCTTACATAACAACTCTAAAACCGAAACTTATGCCACTCCAAAAACACAACCTAGTATTGATTAAGCATTCTTTTTCATACCTTGTTCACATTACGCCCTAACTGTTGTTTACCTTTGCATCTTTCTGAGATTGATGTACGCTAGTTTGGCGGCAAGAAACCTAATTTCGCGCGTCATCCCGATTCAACCTTCCCGACGGAGCACAGTTCGCCGTCGAATCGCGCGCGCCAAAGACGCAGATCGTGCTCGCATTTCGAACAAACGGGAACAAAGTTCCAACAGGCAAACAACTTAATTCTCTAATAAATAAGTCTACAATTTTATTACGTTTTAGAATAGTTTATACAGTAACAAGGGGAATCTGCAGTTCACTACCCAGCCCCACCTTAGAAGGGAAACCGTGGGTGACATTTCAAGCTTCGTGAGGACTGTCCAGGTGGTGAAAACTGATGCAGCTGCTGAGGGAGAACCAGGCGATCGGACCCTAGTGAGCGCACGCCCGTGTCCACCTTAAAGGGGACAAAAACGGAACATAGGGGAAGTTCAAAAGCGTCAAATGTTAGCAGGTTCGTGATGGTCAAATATTCTCTACAGACTCGTCATCTCCTCCGGTTCATACATGGAAGATAAACGGAAACAAGTGGTGGTGGCGAGGGCAAAAGTAAGAGTGACACTTACCGGATGAGGTAGGCGTCGAGCAAAAAGCAGCTCTTTTATATGTTTTTAGAATTTTTGCTTCCTTTTTTGGAATTTCAAAACATTTTGCTTTCTTTTGAGGGTTTCCAAAGCGGTCGTGTGTTTTTTGACGTTTTCAATAGCTTTGCTGCCATGTTTGGTTTAAGTACGTTGTTGACCTAAGGGTAAGCAAGAAAATAAAAGGGAAAGGAACATTAATCCCTTATTCGCGCTGGCCACTGGACGCGCCTACTCAATCTACTCAATTTGTGCGAAACAGAGGAAGGCGTCGTCTTAGAACTCCAAACAGATCGTAATTTGGAGGAACGGCTGAAGACGTGGCGGTTGGTTCGATGGGAAGCGGCGGAGCTGAAGGGACAGGCTTGGGTGGAGTGTGATGCTTGGAGTCAGGGATGTTGAAAGTAGGCGAGTCTTCCAACCTAGGCTGAGTGAATTCTTTATAAGACGAGCAAGGATTGTCATCAAGCTCGGGTTCCACGTGCGCAACCTTGAGACGCTCCATCGTAACGGCTTCTCGTTTACCGTGGCAGTCGATGCTAAAGACGCGCTCCTTAAGCTGCGGAAACTTATAAGGACCTTCCTGCGATCGTTGCAGTGGTCTGCGGAAAGCATCGAGCGGATAAAAACAAACGGACAGTGCGGTAGATCTTGTGGAACAAAAGCTTTACGTCGTCGTTCTCTAATGTCGGGAAGCTTGTAGGGACGCTTGCTCGTGGCTAGCTGACGGACATGATTCGCGTCGCATCTTGGAATTCAGAACCATCGGAAAAGTAATCGCCAGGTAAACGCGGAGATTGTCCATATACTAACTCGGCGCTAGACGTACTTAGCTCAGCCTTTAGGGCTGAACGGATCCCAATGAGGCTCATGGGTAGCAACTCAGTCCAACGCAACGAATGGGCGGCGCTAAGTGAGGCATTCAGCTGTCGGTGGAAACGTTCTACCACGCCGTTCGCCTGCGGTTGATAGGAGGTCGTGCGAATTCGTCGGCATCCAGTGAGCTTAAAAAGCTCTTTAAAGATTGAAGATTCGAACTGCGGACCGCCGTCAATCGTCACCATGGCTGAACAGCAGAGTGAGGCGACCCAATGCTCGACGAACGCGCGTGCTGCGGTTTCCGCAGCTACGTCAGGGATGTTAATGGCTCCGGCCAACAGGTGCAACGATCGATCATGGTCAAAATATAGACTATTCCTTTGGCCGGGGTCAAAGATCCCACTATGTCGAGATGGACATGGGCAAATCGCTCTGAAAAGAACGGGAATCGACACAGCGGAGTGGACATGTGCCGCTGAATATTGGCTCACCGACAGGTGAGACAGCTACGTGCCCAACGAGTAAGATCGCGTTGCATCCCCGGCCAAAGGTACCTCTCGGAGACAAGTTTAGCAGTAGCTTTAATGCCTGGGTAAGCGATATTGTGAAGGGTGTCGAAAATGATACGGCCAAACGTTTCTGGAATGACGGATCAAGATTTTCCTGTAGGTGTGTCGCATAAGAGTGTTGACGGCGGAGAGGGGTGGGTGTGCCTTCAAAGAAGAAGCACGGAGTTCCGAAATGCTTTGGTCGTTTGATTGCGCACGGCCATAGCAGACAAATCGATTGCCTGCGCGGCAAGGCCGAGTGCAGATACTATTGACTGAACGTCCGCGACGAAGTTTTGTTAAACAGGAAACTGTCGGATACCAGACAAGAATTGGGAAATGAAATCCAGCTGAGGGATCGCACGTGATGAGTGTCGAGGTGATTGATCTCGGAATGCGTAGATAAGCGGCTTGTAAACAGTAAAGACAATGAAGGTGCTACCATAAAGGACTGGTCAGAAATTTTCAACGGTAGAGTAAACGACCAGCAGTTCGCGACTTCACGTGCTGTAGTTAACTTCGACCGGTTGTAGATAACTAGAGTAGAAGGCAAGTGGTTTCCAGATCCATTTGTACGTTGCTGTAGGACGGCCACAACGGCTGTGTCCAAAGCGTAAACAGCAACGCTGAGCAGAGCGTTAAGGGTAGAAAAGGATGAAGCAAAACGGCTTTGGCTAAGACTGGTTTGCAGGCCTTGAACGCCTCGGCATATGCAACAGTGTTCCACCTGACCGTCTTTGCGTCCAGGAAGTGGATCAGTTAGAGGGGTTAGCACCTTAAACAAATAAAGTTTATTCTCAGCTTTATGGAGACACATCAAATCAGGCATGATCAAGGCACAGTGTAGAAGGAAACATCGATAACAGATGAGCATGCCGGTAAAACGGCGAATAGAGCCCAACGTAGCCTGGACCGGAAAGGCCTTGATGGCGCGGAATCTATCGTCTAGAGACAGCATGCCATACTGAGCAATATGGTGACCAAGAAATTCGACAGAAGGCTGCTGAAATATGCATTCGTCAGGTTTGACAGTGATGCTAGTAGCCGCCAGCCTACGGAAAATAAGCGTGAGGTGTTCTGCATGTTGTTCATTGGAAGCGCTGTCAAATAAGATATCGTCGATGTATAGATAGAAGTCATCTAGACTTATAGTGACTAAATCGAAGAATTGTTGCAAAGTCTGGAGTGCGTTGCAAAGAGCGAAGGGCATAAGCAAACATTCGAAGACCCAAACGATGGGATTATGGCAGTTTTCGTTATTGCTTCCTCAGCGGCTGGACTCTAGTAATACGCGCGAATAAGATCGATATACAACCGGGTGCCGAGCAGACTAGCACCGATATCCGGAATGTGAGAAATAGGATAGCGGTTGGGAACAATAACGTTATTGAGCGCGCGATAATCACTACATGGACGCCAGTCTCCTGACTTTTGGGACAACATGTAGATCGGTGACGCCCACGGGCCTTTAGACGGACGAACGACGCCTGGTTCAAGTATGTGCTCGACTTATGCGAGAGCAATTTTTAGCTTGTTAGAGTTCATTCGCCAGGCTTTGGCGAAAGCAGGCGTACTTTATTAACAATGTGCTTTATTGCAGCATTAGGGTCGAATAGAAATAGTGCCATTGCGAGGAAAACATAAAAAATAGGTATTTGACATCCGGCCGGTAGGTAAGATGGAATGGTTGCTATATGCAGGACTGATTGACTCAATGTCAGTTTGTTTGTCGATCGATCAGACGGCCTTCCTTCGTGTCATTAAGCATAGCGCAGTGCTGCAGCACTTTAAGGCCAAGCATTGGCGTCCGGACATCTGCGACGAGAAAGATCCAGTAAAAAGTACGTCGTATGTTTAAACTAAGCGCGCACGAGCGTTGACCAAACACGCGAATAGTGGTGCCGTTTGCTGCGCGCTGTGAACTAGTCGCCACTTCGATAACATCATTAGAATCATGTGGGATAAGACTGACATCCGCGCCGGTGTCAACGAGATAGTTTACTCCCGTACTGCGATCGGTGACGAGGTGAAGGCCACTGGGGCGGCCAGAAACGTCCGCCGCTCCTACATGCTGGCCAGCCCGTTGCACTGCGCGTTGCGCTTAAGGGAACAGGGCGGGCAACACGATCTGGCCTGCTGACCAAATCGCTCGTGCTACCAACAATAGGTTGCCGTAGGGGGAGATTTCGAACGACATCTAGGATGGGGCGCCACTACTGGAACAATTCCGGCAGTTGGCTCAGGATTGTTTTAGCTTCTGTAGTCAGTTGTTTATTGTCGCTACTGGCACTGTTAGTTTTGCTACCGCCGCGCTGGAAGTACACTGAACCTGAGATACTTGGGCATTGGATTTCCAAATACGGTCGGCAATGGCTGCGAGCTGAGAAAGAGGCGCATCATTTGTATACAGGGGTTTACGTAGGTCACGTAACAGGCGACGAAGCCACCTCCCTTAAAGGAAAGAGTCGTTAACAGAGAGAGACTTAGCTAGAGTCTGCGTCTTATGCACCAACTGAGAAGGTTTTCGATCCCCTAGCTCTGTTTCGTCAAGAACTTGCGTTACGCGGACATGGTCTGATATGCCGAATCACTTCAGGACTACGGCCTTAGGCTTATGGTATTTCTTCTGATATCCAGACTGCTCCAAGATGTCGAAGCCATCGTCGACTTGCGAAGGAAGCGCTGCGACAACGCAACGAAATTTGGCACTGTCAGACCTAACTCCATGTAATGAAAAGATAGATTCTAGCTGCGTAAACCATGCCTTAGGATTGGTTTCTCGGAAAAGCAGGATAGCGAAACGGAACCCATTAACCTGGTCGTCAGAATCACGGTGAATGACCTCCATGGGGAAAGAATATGGAGCTTGTGAAAATGCACCCAAACAGTAAAAAGTAAAAGTAGTAGATTAGACAGAATAAGTTACCGGATCTAAATAGCACTATTATTATCAAACACGCAAAAATTTCTTTTTTGGGGTCACTAATTATAGAGCGCAGATCGTGCGTTATGCATCCGGCACGAGAGTAGTCGGCCAACCAAACGCGATGGATAAAACACAAAAAATGTTAGATGAGGATAAAGTTTATTAAACGGAAGTAGAGTTAGCTACTGGTAAAATGGGGCACCAGAGGATAACTAGCTAAGGTAAAACCAGTCGTCAAGCGGCTTGGCCAGTTCAACATTAATGTTCAAAACGCTTTACGGCAGTGTTGCAGGACGTGGTGGGTTTTCGCCTGGCAAGCGTTCTCCCTATAAAAAGCCACAAATGTCTGTTTAACAGCACTGCGACGTGGCGGATGTGACTCGCCACTGAATAAAGTCACAGCCCACAACTACATACTGGCAAGTCGACTAGATTCACATATCAACTCTTCCCGACACCGTTTCAACTACACACGATTGAACCCGATGTATCATCGTGATACACAACAGTTTTTAAACCCTGATCATGCCTAAGTTGGTGCGTCTCTATGAATCTGAGAATAAACTATCTATTTATTTATATTATCATGGACATACGACCAATTTTCTACTGTTACTGTCACAGTTGCCATAAAATGTTTGTACAGTTGTACATATCTGATCATGCCTCCACGGGCGTGCCTCGCATAGTCGAGAATAAATTATTTATTTATTTATTTATGTAGTTGGAAGTCACGTGCAGAGCGCCGTTCGCAGTCGAGTCGCGTGCGCCAGAGGCGGGTATCGTGTTCCTGATTCAAACAAACGGGATAACGTACTAAAAAGTAAATCGCCTTATTCCCGAATACATAAAAAGGCTGTAATTTAGTATATTTTAGAATCGTTTACACCGACATACGGGGGGAAGCTGCAGGTCACTGAATATTTACTTATGCTCGGAAAACCAAAGCTTTTGGTCTTTCAGGTCGCACGTCGCAACCATCGCTACACCTGTGCCGTGCCGCGTCTTGTTAGATGCGCCTTGTTACCCTAAAGCTATCTAGCTGTACTAAGGTTCATGTTGTTCTTTATGGTTTTCGAGGTTTGTTTGGAAAACAAAACTGCAGTTTTAGCGAAAATTAATGTAGGGCGTTAATCACAGGTTTTCCTAACTTCAAACTGTTGGGAATATCGCATGTATTTCGCCATTATAGTTTACAGCACCGTCTGGTTGCTGCGTTTGGTTTTTCGTTTTCAGTTTTTCTCCATTTGTCGCTCTAGCGATCTCTTTAAGTTGTTAACTGATTGGTTCGGTCGCCCTCCAAAGTCCCTCACGGATTTAATATATGAACGATATACTGCATTGCTTGTGCAAGCTTAAATAGCTGCTTATCTGGTTGCATTTTAGTACACATTATATATATTTAAATTTTATGTCTACTCCTACGATTTTCGCCTTTGGCTACTGAATTCATTTGTTTTATTACGCCGTTTAAATTAATGCTCCTGCAGTATTTACACACTTCTCGGGAGACTGGCCTGACTGCTTTGTCATCTGAAGGAAAAAAATGAGAACCCGCTTCTGTGAGCTTGATCGTGGTTGGAATGCGCAAACGCACAGGAAGACAAGCTGCAACCTAGCGCTCACATTGCGGGCACTGTCACCTGTTCGTTTTGAATCCCAAAGTTACAAAACCCATGACAAATGACACCTGAAAACCCCATGCACGAACATGACGCTTATGTACATTTGAGCTGGCCCTCTCGGGTTCAGCTTCTCGCAGACGAGAATATACAATGCTAATATTTCGTGAAGCCGTAGGTAGTGACTTTATTTACGTGCTGTCACATACGCCGCTTCTCAGTGTAGTAAAACTGACGCTTTTGCATGTTTATAGGGAGTATGCTTGCCAGACGAAAACCCACTAAGTCCAGGAACATTGCCATTGACTATAATTTAAATAGCACTAAGGTACTGGCAACACCTCTGTAAGACCGGTTTTCCGAACGGCTAATCGCTCAGCGAACAACTTAGTCAGGATTCACCAGTAAGGGTTTGGGCCTGCTGTACTGGTCAGAGATAGGGCTATGGAGCTAAAGATGCAGAGTTAAGCATGTGAGCAAAGATCTCAATTCATTATCGGTATGGTTGTCGGAGCAGATAACCCTCGGGCCAGGTGGGTGTGGCATGCAAGTCAACGAGATATAACCATCGCACTTAAGCGAGTTTCTTGACTGGAGATAAAGCATTTTGAGATGAAGTTTCGAAATTAAAAGGAATTTAAAATCCTATTTTTAAGTAGGTAGAGAATACCGATCGAGTAGGTGGCTCTGGTATTTGGTATCACGTATGGTTGAGCGCAACAGTACAGACCACAGGAAGTCTACATACGAAAGGTACAAAATATTCTGCATACCACACTGGCGAGGTGGGTGAGATATGTTATAATGGCGCCAAGTATATTAAGATATTGATATTACAGTGGAAAGCATTCACTAGGTAGGTGCACGGAGCATAAGGTGATGGATTCGGATGTCAGTTGAAGACTTGCAAGGTGATGAAGCTATTTTTAAATTCAAGTTCAAGTTCAGTTGGAACCAGGACTATTGGCCAATACAGCGTAACTTTCCATTTCTGGGTATCGTTAGATCGGAACTTGATAGGTATGCTTGATTTGTTGCGGAGACTAAAACAAAGAGCGCAGCACACCATATTCAAAAACTTACTGCCCAGATCTTCCTACACAGCCGTCCCTGCCAGGTTGTTTTATGTGAAGTAAGAGAGTGAAGGGTACGCTAAAATAACACGAGGAGGAATGTCAGCTAAATAAAGATAATACCTAGTGTGAGAAGAACTTAATGTGTACGAACGGAAGGTTGAAGCTACAAGTCGGTTAGCAGAAGTGGTGGGTCTGGTACTGCCAACCAACAGCCTCTAAATGACGCTCGAAACCCACGACCGTTTCTTCCCTAACGACTTGCTCCGAAAGCGAATTCCAACATTCAATAACTCGGCGCGACCAGCTAGTTTCCCTTCTTACCATGTCAGAACGCAATTTGTGTAGCGTCAACGGGTGACCTCAGAGGCTAGGTAGCTTGGTGGGACTAAGCTTTTACCCACCCGCAATACCCTCCCCGGTTCCAATGTGTCCCTTACAGGACAAGATGGACAAGCCTGGATTCGGTGTGCTAAGTGAGGTTCCGCAAAAGCTGAGAACAGCTTCCAAAGACATCAGCCTTTAGGCCACCGAATGAGCGGCAAATAAGCCACAAAATGTGGAATCCACTACAAGCAGCCTTCCTCCAGTTCCCCCAGCTTGAAGCACTGAGGTGTGGACGATACCTAGAGCAACCTGCTGAGTGACAAGTGAGATTGTACTTCCACCAACTGAATCGCGCGTGGGGGACTAGCACCTCCAATGCGAAGGACAGAAAATTTCGTCTGATTTATAGGTATCAACCATAAGTTTGACCAAACCCACAATTCATCCAAGGCACTCTACAGTGCCTTGGATCTTCACAGTTAGTCGCAATATTCCAGAGCTTGAGTTCATCAGCAAACAATAATGAAGGTGCTTCAAGTGCTTGGGATAGGTCATTGCCATAATTGCGTAAAGCAACTGTCCTAGAACTGAGTCGTGCGGAAAACCATTAAGAACTGCTTGTCTAAGCGGAAGGCTACGTCACACTAGTATACAAAGTTCTCTCCCCTTAGGATAGCAGACACCCATTAAGGGCGGCTCCAGATATCTTATACGATCTCAACTTCGATGCGAGTCGTTGATGTGAGACAGTAACAAAGCTTTCCGGGAAGTTAACGAAAAGCAGGTCATTAGCATGTCCGTTGTCTACTGCCTCAGACCAGGTTCCACGGGCTACAAGTAAATTTGTCAGATACGAAAATCCCTTGGAAAATCCGTGCTGTGCCTCACTAAGAAGGTTAAACTTGATCAGGTGACACTGCATTGAACCCTTGAGCAATTTTTCAAACAAGTTGGCAAGCTGACAAGCCGGTAGTGCGCGGGCGGTGCTCTGTCACGGCCACCGAAAATCGGACAGCTTATTACCTCCTATTCCGAAGGTAAGGCAAGCTGTCGAGCGACATTGTTAACATGCACGTCAGAGGACCACTAAGCTCATCTGCCAGTTCATACATTAGCTTCGGATGAATTGTGTCAGACCCAGGGGTTTGGCTGGATTTATCCGTTGCCCGAAGACTTGCGTCTCCGTTACGCCGATTTCAATTAGACGAGGAACCTCCGGGATTTTTGCGACCAGCTCAAGAGGAAAGACACCAGTATACTGGTTGCTAAGTATACAAACCTTATCATAGTCGTTATGCCCCCGGGTCCCGTCTGCTCGTAGTAAAACCGGTAAAGAAATATTTTACTGCTGCGTCTCTTTACGTAAGCAAAGTACTTCTTTGGATTTCTTGCTGCTGCGTCAGCCAAAGCTTCCTCGTACTGAAGACGATGAGTTCCAAGGTTGTGCTTACATTTGTTTCTAACCGCTCGATAGCTGCCGTATGTGCAGGTTGATGCAGCCACTTAGTAATTTTGCTATTCAAGGAGCCTGGGCGCGTGTCACCCATCTCTTAATAAGTGGGACGTTGGGAGCAGAGATCTCGATGAGGTCTACTTCAGCTTTCTCCCAGGCTGTCTCAACGGTGTCAACCACAGGGATCGCGCAACGCAGAACTGAAGCATTGTCTCGCGTTGTGCTAAAGACTGCCCGCTAAATACTTGGACACGCCTCAGCGGTAGCTTGATGAAACTAAGAGCACATGGTAGGATACGCGAAAATGGACATTGGCTCCTAGAGGACAGCCGTATGTAATTTGTATGTAGGTATGTAATTTCTCCTGCTTAGCTGTTTCAAATAGTTTTGCAACTGAGTTCCTCGATCTAACCTTGCATGCTTCCCTGCGATAGTTCCTTGCTCAGCCCACTATAATCATAACGGCAAAAAAACCCAACCCTTTTGGACCTTTGCTTAATTACAGGACTTTGATACGGACATTGTATACAGTTCAGAAGGGGAAGTACTTAGGGCTCTTGTTCGCTTACCGGTACCGAAAACAAGACGCTCATTAAGCGGGGGTTTGTATCCTTCTTGATGCCTGACTTTACCTCGGTGCCAGCGACAGCGCATGTCAGTCGTTTAAGTGCGCTGTTAATTGTATTCCGCATATTCCTCCAAAGAGGGTCCAAATTCATGTCTCCCCAAACAGGGACTTGAGGGGCTTCACCCGAGGACAAGTTCGGAGTAAGGGTCTTCATTGCTGCAGTTTGTGTGGTGGACGTAACGATACCAACCAGACACCTAATAGCCATAAGCGGCTAAACAGCTAGCTGAATAATTGTTATATGCATTGGCGACGCACTAACAGGCAGAGTGAAAATGAGGATAGCCCGAAGCAATAGGCTCTATTCAGAAAGAAAGCCAATTGCGTAAGCTGGAACATAGTATAGAAACGTTGTGATAAATAACGACCGGAAAAGTGATTGCGAAGTAAACAGCATGCATGTAATTTATAGGTCAGTGGCCAGAGCATCCTGAGGTTGTTTGAGGAAAGCAACTTTGTAGTTCCCGCGATGTATACTGTCAGGTTGCCCAAACCTAGACAGGAGCAAGCGTAGGGTTCTCAACCAAAACCTTTGGTTGAATAACATGACCGCAAGGCAGCGGGTTCGACAGTAGAGTACAAGGAGTCCGTTTTAAGGAATAAAGAGCCACCCTCATTCTAACTCCTAATTTGGTGGGCAAGCAGGCTGAGGTTGTGTGACCGCTTACTTTGACTAGCCTTGTATGAGTGCCTCCGCAGGTGTATCCAGCGCAGCTCATTGGATCGCTGAGGCACGCAAACCATAGAACCACGTTAAGGTGAAGTCTCATTGCTCCTTCTCCGTGCACCCAGAGGCACTGCCGCGAGGTACGACATGCCTGCAGACCGCATCCGTGAGGCGATTGACTACAATGTGAACATGACCATGTTTGTCCAGCCTCGTGTAAAGCGAGACCCTTTGTCGCTTATGTTGGAAAACTAATGCAACGTAAATTTGTTCATCTAGGTGTTGTTTGCCCATGACGTCTCTGTTGCTATCACAGATCACGACAAAGGTTGCTCACTTGGCTTTCAGATGGCAGGCAACATTTCCTGAAGGCTCTATCTTAGGTGTCGCTATAACGAAGCCTCAACTTCTCCGGCTACTGCGGGTAATCAATCTCAATAAAGCTGCTGGGTTGGTGCTTATGCATCCTAGACTTTTTTAAGTGTTGGAAAACAGCTTCTTGCAAAAGATTCAGCTTGTCGCGGATGATCCGGCGGTCCCTAGGGATCCTGATGACTGAAAAGTTCCTAACACTTCTGCTTTTCTAATGCCGCACTTGGAATACTGTGTCATGCTTCTCCATTATGTCTCGTTGGGAACATGATGGCGGTTAAGCTAGACTTTTGGCTTGGAACGAAAAGGATGTACGGATTAACGAAGCAACTACAACATTAAGAGACTATCGGTGGTGGTAGTTCGTCTCACTTACGTTGGCATTTGTGTCAACTGTGGTGGTCACGTAACTAAGTAGGTATAGGCGCGTACCACCAAGGCCTGCGCAGCTCATCAGATATACATAAAGTGATGGAGGACCATATGCTAGCCAGTGAATGAAATGTTGAGTAGGACCGGTCCGCGTGTATGGATAAAAGACCGGGGCAGTTCGCGGTGAGGACACTGCATGGTTTGCCGTGTTTGACCAACCGGGTTTGAAGGAATAGTGTGCAAGTCTGGTTGGAACATCCTACTAGCAATGCTGAGACCTGCCAGTTGTTGTTGGCCACAAGCTTTCTTGTTTTTCACAAAGTTGTTTACCTAATCCGGTTCACTGACGTCGGCTGGTCCAGGTTCTCTGTACACACTTTCACCGGGTTCCACGACGTGCATTATTGCGGCTGATTCCATTTGGGCGAAGCCATGAGGTGGGCAGTACATGACGTTGCGTACAGGCATGAGGAGTTGGACAGAGGAACCAGTGGGCTGACCGCGTGCATTCTCCGTGGAATTGGTCCGCGGTATGGTCCACGTCTATGGCTGCAGACTTTCTCAGACTTGGCGCAGTCAACGGTGTTCCTGTATTCCCCATCATGCATCCAGTTGTTCAGTTACGTTCCATTCTAGCGAAGTTACTGTACTTCCTGCCCACTTTCTTAAATTCTTTTGCGCCCAAGCCAAACATCTTAACATCTTTTGTCATTATTATTCCCCACATGTGAATCGGGTCTGCTGCATCTACGACACCTAGATGAACGTATCGTAGTTCATAAACTAAAGTGAACTAGCAATACCATACCCCATGTTCTGCAGCGCTTTTTATTTCCGCCGCACTGCGGTTCAACCCAATGTTTCAATGGCCCTACAACTGACTAAAGATAGACAATGGAACTACTCCTCTTTGTGGCGGCTACCAACAAATGTGGTTGCTAACGCGTACTAGTCCGACGCTACTCCGCACTTTCGAGAGGCGTCAATGATAAAAACCGTGTGGTCGGCCTGCTACAAGTAAAGAGGTCATTCATCTGGAAACAGTTCCACATCTCGAAAGTGATGTCCAGTGAATCCCGCCTCCGATATCCAGAGCAGTTAATCCATCTACGATAAGCCCGCAGTCAAAACTCCTGAGCCTTATGCACCCGTAATAGCCATACACCACTTTGACAATTGTTGTCTCGGAACCACAAGCCACCGGGTACAATTAGCCATACACCTGGATGCCAAATTTTATCCACCCACAATGGTCTAGTGCACATATCGTCCGCATCACTGCACGTAAATGCATATCATATGTTCACATGGCTTTCAGACCGCCAGCAGACCTGCGCCGCCCAGATTCCTTGCTTGTTGTTGCTACACCGCCTCAACCACTCATGAGCCATTCTTTTCAATTAAGTTTTACCTACAGCATTTTCCATTCCAAACCTACCACTTATATCGGGTCCCGGTCCAAGTTTTCGCTATGCCATACCGCTTCAAGGTGGCATGAGCTATTACCCATTTTGTATCATTCAACGGTAAGTGCAAACTCTACATTCCCGTGGCTGCTGACACCAAGTTGACATACACCGATCAATTCAATGATTTTCCAGTGTCACAGTCCATCCACTTACCCATTGATTTAGTTGTCATATACACACTCGTAAGTAAACAGTCTCCAGTGCTGTGCCTTTTCATCAGTCAGCGAAAATGCCTTGCTCCGTCTATGCTTTCTCAGCGACACCCTGCATACACCAATAAAGAGCCGTGACTTTTGTTGTCTTTTCACCTAGGGTACTGTGCCGCTTTACATCACGGCACAAGGCAATCCTGTCTCAGAGTATGTGATTCTCCTCTTTTCAAGAGCACAAACCATTGCTCAGTATTCATGCTTTGTGGGTTACGAGCTCTTTACATGCTCACTTACTACGTCGGGAGTATTTGTGAATCGTTTGAATGCCATAAACACTAATGCAACATGATCCTATACTTGGCTTGCCTCATTCCGTGAAACATTATAATAATGTAACCCACTGCAAAGTCTTTTTGATACCTCTGTACCTGCCTCACATGTGAGACGACTATCATCTCGCATGCACCATTGCAGTTGTCCTGCCTCTCCTTCGGCACACATTTTTGCGCAGTCTACGGCAACTGATGTGGGGTACATCTTCCGTCTGTCCGTAAACCAACGGATATTAGAAATGATGTGTTGCAGAAATAGACATCACCTAATTTCGGAAGGCAAATTCAAGCGAAATCGTTTGACCATAATGTCCGCACTTGGGACCTTGTTCACTTCTATGTTGCTCTCGGCTATATGTACGCTCATCACAGGTTACAAATTAGCACGGCAATGATACGTGACCATGTATTTCTTACCAAACCGACTGGCATTTTTATGTCCAGACAATCATCCCCTGGACAGATATTTTGTGAAAATCTACCCGAACAACCTCCTAGTGGTGCCAGCTGGGTGGTTCGGGTAAATCCCGTTCCAGCAAGTGGTTCTGCGGCAGTGTTCCAGGATGTCGTGGGATTTCGCCTGGCAAGCGTTCTCTCTATAAAAAGCCACAAGCATCCGTTTAACAACACTGTGACGTGGCGGATGTGACTCGCCACTAACTAAAGTCACTGCCTCTTCCCTTTTCCGGAGGATCATTCACACATCACGGACGTCAACTGATTCAATGCATTTCATTGCTCCCCCCTTTTGATGGCGAACACAACGAACAAAAGCACACAGTCACATTTACCTACTCACACAACATGTCCCCTTACAAATACCCAGTTAAACATAGTTTTACATCTCAACACACACATAAATTCCCATGCTATTGGTCAAAATGTATTACTTTGTGCAATTACCGATCATACCTGTCTGTAATACCATGATCACGCTCTTGATGGTGTGCCTCGCAGTGACGAGAATAAACTATTTATTTATTTATTTATTTATAGATGTTTAAAACAACGGTACCTCTTGAAGCTGTAAGCCAACATTCCGTCAGACCTATGCATATGGTTTTCAGGTGCGTTTTGGGGCACAGTTTGCAATAAACCGTTTCGCAGTGCTTGCGTTTGTGGGTCAAGAGCGCAGAAAGCGCTCCCCATGATGACGCGAAGGTTTAGAACCGGTACAGACGTACGCCTTACATTTGCTACTAGGTTTCGGTGGTTATACGGCGGAAGGAACGTCACACATTTTCAGGCAGTGACCCAACAGATGAATTTCCATGTGACCCGCGTGTGCCCTATATCAATGGTATTAAAAAAACCTGGTCCATGGTTGGCGACATCCGGCTTCGGATTTGCCTGTCAATGTGGCCAGCTACAGGACGCCTGCCCCTACAGATGGATGGCTTCCGCTGCGCCACCCATAGTTCCATCTACACACCCCATATCCAGTGCTTCTTAAAACACCATTTTAGCCCACGTCGGTGGCTTCTCTCGAAGCGCTAATGGATTCTGATATGGGATCTATATGCGCCTAATCAATACTCCTAGCGTAGACAAGCCTTGCCTATAGTAGACACTTTGCCAATGACCAAGTTGACTCTCCTGTTTTGGCACCCACCTAATCTTAATAAGCCCGTCAGGAAGGTATGTGAAGTCAACAGCTACCACATCCATAATAGCGATATTGATGCAGCTGCCAAGGGAGTTATATGAGCACAGTAAACAAAGTCCATTATGGCGCGTGAAGCCTAACGTATATGTTTTGTTGGTGGCGGTACTGATGACACCGCCGTGGAGCCAACATAGGCTCAAGAAATGCCGGCCGTGAACGCCTGTGGAGCCAATTATACCTGCTACGGTAGACGTTATACTGAAACAAATAATATAGGACTAATATAGGATGACTAAGAACAAGTCTTAAAGGCATGTGGAGCAATAGTTGAGGCTTAGCTCGTACTGTTGACGCCAGTGTAATGGAAAGTACCTGGGCCAAGTAACTAACGTACAGGAAGGCTCATAGGCCCATAACAGAAGTGCTGCTACCGGCAGTGGTAGTGTTCTTTTGTTAGACATACATAGGCCTACGCTAGTGAAGCCAAATAGGATATCTTTTCGTTTGCCAGTTTTCTGCTCCTGTTATGGGACCAATGATATTCCGTTATGCAATGGTCATGCGTCAATGTGAGGCAACTAATGGTGTCGCTTTCGGTGCTGACAAATATGCCACACCTGTGGCATTTATCTACGCTTACTAAGCACCGGTCACATTGGCATGAATAGCCACCTATACAGCACCATATCTCTCGCGCCTCTTACCCCCTAGCTTGCCGGCCTGTGGTCCGCCACTTGCAATATACCGCAACCGTGTACCTTATAAAATGATGCTCCAATAACTGATAATATATCCACATGTAAGTGTACGGGCGCATGATCCACGCTTAATTTGTAGTACTTAGTCTACTGCGCCTCTTGCTTAATTTCTTGTCCGCAAGTTTCTCGTTGTCATCCGTCTGCCGCATCGCAGTGCAACCCATATTTACAGCTGGGTGATGCTGCTACAAATGATTACTTTCAGATTAACAATGCTTGCCCATGCTTCCGTGCTTTACAACCACTCCGCCTGCAGCACCACCGGTAACCAGGTACCACACCTACCCGCTGCGACGTCCGCTTACCCCTAGTTAGTAGGGAATGTTAACTGCCTTTACTTTTCCATTTCCTAGAGACTCAAGATCGAACTGCATACAACCGGCGCCGAATTGATATATGGACAACCTCTGAGTTTACCCGTTGTTATTTTTCCGAGAGTCCCAGAATTCCCCGCGATAACGCGAACTACTCTCGGCAGCTGGCCGCAAGCATGAGTCAGGTCAATTTTACCGAAACCAGAGAACAACAGCGTAAGCCATTCGTGCCTTACGACGTTCAACACTGCCCGTTCGTTTCCTCCACGTTACCGGTCTTCGTAGGCAATTTGAGCGACCTTATAAAGGTCCTTTCATGTTACTACAACGTGAGGACCGTGTATTTAGTATCTTCCCACACGGCAAGCGTGAAGCTGTTACCAGTGACCACCCAAGCTTGCCCATATAAAACCTGAGCTCGACGACGCTGTCTGCTTATCTTCCGACGAAACCAACGCAGCCTATGACGGTGGATGCGCCTTCTCCTACCGGGGCTGACTCCAAGGAGAACAGGGCATCTGAGTTTTCTACATCGGCTCCATCGATTTTCACCGAGCCGGACCAAAAATCTTCATCCACTCCACCAGCCACGTGATCTGACCTACAGCTTAAGTCGACAACATCGTCACCCGACTCGCAGAAATTGACTAGGTCGTGTAACCGAGTTCACTGGCAAGCGCGTTTGTAAAATTAGCTTTCCTTCCGCTTCCCATTATCCGCTTCCCTTACGATTGTGGCAAACCCCTCACGAAAACCAAAAAAAAGAATTCAAACACGTTTTGGAAAGCGAAACTCGAATAAAACGTATTGAATACCCAAAATATATTCTGTCGGTGCACAGCCATTCCGTAAGTGTCACTTTCCTGTTTATTCGCCACCATGGTCACGATGCATAATTTTGTTTTCGTAGCATTTGCCAGCAGGGGAGGATGAGCTGAAGACCAACTTTTGGCATTCACAAGTGAACATGTAACGTTCATGAGGTTGTGAACATTTGATTCTCACGAATTTCAAACCATTTTGTGTTTTGGCACGTTTAGGGATGACGCGGGTGGGAGCCCTTTAGGGCCCGATCGCACTAGTGCTCCCCCAGCAGCTGTTACAGGTCTCACTACCTGGTCTCGCAGAAAGCTGGCTGGCGACGTACAGTCATCACATAGGTCGAAGGGCCGCACACCGTTTCCCTTCTAGGAAGGGCTGTGTGTTTATTTGGAGATTCCTCAGCTTGGTGTGCAAATCAATCCTAAATACTATGAAGTTGTTTTTCAGGTAGTAGAGCAGTAAGTGGTTTGTATCTTTGTGTGAGACACACCGACGACATTCAGACTACCTAACAAGTCATCTTGCGGTGCCCTATTCTTTTAGCTTTAAGATTGAACGACGTAATAAAACTTTTCTAGCTTGTTTCAGTGTGTTCTGCCGCAAGCCTTTGTTTGACCATTCAAACCTAAGAATCAGATATGTCGTTAGACCAACCCACTATAAAGTTCCGATAGCGCTTTCAACTTACGTAGGACATCCATTTTTTAAACCAAATTGACGTTTAGTTCGTTCTTTTGCAAAATATCACTCACTTCGTGCATTTTGTAACAGAATACATAAAATAAGATGAAATATTTTTTCTTTATCAATACTAAAATGAACCTCATTTACTTAGTAGCATGTTGCACTATGCACCGCAATATACAATTTCACAAATTATCCATCCTGTTTTCTCTTTATCGTGCATCAACAGCATCAAACAAGGGCCTCATTTCCATCCCAGTGCCATTTCCCATATCAGCAAAATGCCATCACAACAGGATACCTATTTTAACAAATTTTTAGGAAGCTGTAACATCCTTAATACATAGCGTTGGTTCCCTATCAACTTTCTATCACCTTTTCTGTCCGGAACATGTTTCATTTTAGAAGCTAGCAACAAAGGCCCACTCAGGAATCTCTGTTGTCATGGCAACTATCAGTTCTTATTTCGGGACTATAACCTTTGACATTTAGCCGCTCACATCAACGCATAAATACTTTACCGTTCAACATCACACAAATGCAGTTTTGCTCATCTAATCGAAATTTCGTTTTCACATTTGCACGCCAACTTATGTATGTTCCCATCCTATTCCTTACAATTGTCGGTACCCAGAGGCAGTTATTTAGTATCCCCTCAGACAAATCGTTGTGGGTTACGTAACCTTCGCCGCAATTACTCCCTTTGGAAGTTACCGGCACATGTTAGCATGATTATGGTAAACTACTTTACTTCAAACCTTGCAGTGTCGTACAAATTTAAAAACATAACCAGTGCATTCCTTTTTATTATTGTAAGCAAAATAACTCGTTCCTACGTCTCTTGGTTGCCCTCTTAATTCCATCGGTTTATTTTGCCTTGGTCTGTAACAAAATTCCCGCCAGTAATTAGAGCCCGGCTCCCGCCTTCTTCTGCTACTGGCACATTTATGCGACAGAGCTCCTGGGCGACGGTGATGTCCATACGACGTGACGGCATTAGGTAAAAAGTTTAGGTAAGGGGGACCGCAAGCACGCTCTTGTGATGGGTAATGAAATGAGGTGCCATCGTTCCTTCGAAAGTTAGTGGGATATTCCATGTGCGCACATTGTGCGAGTTGCTGGTATGACCGCCGCCGAGGTAACTCTGCTAATGCACAGAAGCTCCTAGTGAATGCGGGACCGTCAGATTCCTATCCCTGATTGCGAGCCATCCGCACTGGAACTCCAACCGATTCTATCCACAACAGCCTCTCCGCCGGTAGTGTTGCCGTGACAGGAATGGTTGTCCTGTGCCAACAGGCCGTTCGGTGATATAATGGTTGTCATGCTGAGTCTGGGTACAGCCGCTTTCCATGAGGAAGAGCCCTTCCACCACAGTATGGAGTACCATCCTGGTGCTATAAGTGGTGACCACGAAATCATTTTTGGTGCGTTTGTTACTAATATTTATTTTCCGATCCGGTAACCTATTCTGTCTAAACTACTAATTTTGCACGTTACCATTTGGGTCCAATATCACTGGCTCCATATTTTTCACGGTGTAGATCATTCACCCAGATTCATACGATCAGGTTATTTGATTCTGTTTCCCTAGCTCGCCTTTTCGAGAGACTAATCTTAAATAAATAAATAAATAAAGGTATATTTCTAGACAAGCGCTAGATGCTGTTCCTACGTGGGACCAGATCAAATTGTACATAACATCCATGCTCATGCATGGAGAAGCAATATCGTTAACAACTGCTTTTGATCGTGTTTATCTTTCCGAACAGTAAAACAGGGATAAATACAAACGTTTCGTAGGCCTCGACATCTTTGAAGTTTGGGTCTCCATAGCTTATGTACGAATTCTGCGCTTTTCACCGGCTACCGCTGCCAAACCTTGAGGTGCCTGATTCCATTAGTAAACTATCAATCTATTATGCCAATGGATTGTGTTATTTTCGATGGAAAATGCACCACTAGAGAAAATTTGATCCATTTTCTTTGGTCACATCACCGCATTTCGAGCATCCATTAGAAGCGAGCTCATGGAAAAGAATAAGCAAGCCAAAATCAGATCGTAAAAGTGGAGGGTGGAAACAAGGGAAATAACAGTAGTGGCTAACAATTTAGCCTTTCTTAGAAAAGTGCGACTGAAAGGCCGGCCCACTTAACTAGAAAATACACTAATATTGGAAAATGGAGCCAAAATATAGCCCAGAAACAGCATACCAGAACCGCAAACCTGGCGCGAATTTCAAAGTGTAAATCTCCAAACAAGCGAAATCAACGCCGTTTTGGAGCCGAAATGTTAACTAAAACGGGACAACAATTGGCGGTCTAGGACAAACCCTAGGCGCTGGTTACGACAAAGGTAAAATAATTAAGCTAGGTGCAGTGGTTATGGAGATATTTGCATTTTTAGCGGTCGGCCGCGGATAGCGCCATATTTGAGCCTCCGCTAAATTCACGTTCTGCTTTGGAAGCAGATACAGAAAAAAGAAAGAAATAATAAAAAAAATCGGCTAGGCATTATAAGTTCCGAATATGGAGTAGTAACTGGGAATGCCTAAGATAACGTGTAATTCGCTGCTTTGGCGAAGTATGACGCAGTGAGCCGAAAAGCATACTTTCTCAGTAAACGTAAAAAACGTTGGGAAAACAGACGGAAAGGTATTAGGGAAATACTAGGTAGGCTGTAAGGATTATTATATAGGTAGAACAGCACAGGATATGGTGTAGCTAGCCCACAGCCAGAATGCGACCATGTGCGATTTTCAGAGTATATTGGGCCGCAGAATCCACTATGAATGTGGAATTCAACGTTTTTAATGCTCCGATGTGGATGCGAAAATTATACCAAAGCCGCATGAGCTGAGTCCATATGGATAAGACAAGGGAACATAAAACTCATTTGCCCCGTCTGAACTAGGATAACGCAAGCATTTCCTACAGATATATTACCAGTTTCGACTCGTTGAGGCTATTTTATACGTCGTTATGGTTGTATCACTGACACTAATGAGCCAGGGTGGCCTTACAGTGATAATAAAAAAACTAATGTCAGAAAATTCACAAAATGTGTCCAGGTGAGAAACACCTTGTGTTCCGCTTTGGTTAGACACGAATACCACTTCTTTTGGGGGTTGCGCCATCTTAAGCATGACCGATTAGTGGGCCACAGGTGCTAAAGCACACAACTGGGCATTAAGTTGCTAGTTTAGAGCTCCATTTCTCTTAGCTGAGAGTCGGATGCAAGTGCCTGTGGTGTTGGACCAGAATAACGCAATCGTTCCCTGGAGAAACATCACCAGTTTCAGCACTTTGAGGTTATGTTATATATCTTATTGGATGTGCCACCAATGCTAATGAGTTAGTGATGTCTTCTATTGATAATAGAGAAATAGGTGTCCAACAAATTAGCGCAATGCATTCAGGTGGGAAATACCACGGATGCTGCTTTGGTTAGGCATGATCACCTCATCTTATAGAGGTTGCACTTTCTCATTTGTGACGGACTATTGGGCCTCATGTGTTAAAGCACACCATTTCTGCATCGCGTTGCTAGTTTGAGCTCTAACTCTCTTGGTTGGGAGCCCGATGCAAGTGCAAGTGATATTCACCAGTGTAAGGTAATAGAAAACTGGGAGATCACAACAGCTATTAACTTGGAGGTTTCCTGGTGGGAAGCTTCCACATTGTCAGGCAGCGTGAATGAACAATAATATAACGCAAGCAGAGAAGATAACGGTAAACAAGTGGGAGCTGGTTGTTCACCCACCATTATGCATTACGTATGGTAGGTATTGGAGCCAGGTAAAGGTTAAAATTACGTACGAACGGCCAAGGAAAGAAGAAGTGGTGGTCAAAATATCTGGGTGTCTAGCTTTCCAGGTGACAGGGGCCTCACTGCCACATCGTTAGCTTTTTGCCAGAGAAAGGGAATCCGGAAGAATTGTTGTGCAAGCATTAACGATTGAAGGAAAGGATCTGGTTTTTCATAATGCCTGTCTACCAGCGTTTCCGATAGTGATAGGCATACGTATAACTCAGATAAAACTAAATGTACGAGCCAAGAAAGCTTAAGTGGAGAGTAAATGCCTGAATATAGGTGATTGTGATATTGCCTTCGAGGTGGGTAGGTGGCCCTGTTATATAATCAGCGGTGTAAAGTAGCGAGTACTTAAACCTAGGGGAGGGCATCGGTCAAGGGCAACTAGTAGATGCCGATTACGTAGGCTAGTAGAAATACTTATAAAGCAGGCAATTTATACGACTATTTTAGACAGATAAATGGTAAATTACGGGTGCACTATATGTGTGGACAACAACGCTAGAACCTGGCGTTTCACATGAGGATTAATGTTGTTAAAATGTTTTACTAGACGTGACTCATGGGTCACAAGTATAAGTATGCGCAAGAGACCAAGTAGACTAGGTATTTGAAAAATACTAAGGGGTAAAGATGGAGACGAAGGAACCAAAGTGTAGGAGAGAAGGAAGAAGTGAAGTAAAGTTTGTCCGTTCGGATTGCTTCCCCATTGTTATGCAATATCCTACCTGGTCAGTGCCTACAGGCTTACGATGCTCCCATTTAATAGTACAAGGCTGCTTTACGTGCTGGTCTGTTGAGCAGTAAGAAACTGGACTTCGAGAAGGAGCTTTCAAAGGATTTGAGCTACCGATTAGTGTTTCCAGGTTGCCTTTGCGGTAGCGTCTACTATTTCAAGACTTCCCATTTAACTAGGTGTCGGTGGGAGCCAGTAAAGCGCTCAGCTACTACTGGGGTAGGCTGAATACCTTTTGTGGTCGGATTAGCAGTCCTAACATCTGTAAGATGCGTGCAACTGATCAGGCCATGATCTCTCACGTGGTGTGACAGGGACTGCAAAGTATGGGGAGGACCTGTGAGCCCAAGATGCTCCTGTCATTAAGCCTAGTTGAGCGCAATACAAAGTTGCACCAGAGCTGACTAAAATGTGATCTGTGCCCCATCGGGGCCGGTCTCAAAAAGGTTGTCATCAGAATCACAGATGTTGAAAAGGCGTCTTTTGTTATCCAGGCACATAAACTTTCGTACCTGCTGCTTGAAAGCCTGTGGATTGTGAATCTCTCGCAGCTGTGAAGGTAATTTGTTCCAGATATTTACATAAGTGACAAGGAAGAAACGTGAACGTAGTTTCTTCCTCGCTGGCAGCGGGGCAACTGTGCAGTGCTTGTTTCGGAGGTTGAACTCTGATCCTCTTCTCAGTGTCAGGCTGGGGATATCACTGCGCACCGCTTGGTATATTAACTTATGTAAGAAGCACAGGTTTAAGGTAATGCGCCGCAGCCATAGAGGTTGGAGTTTGAGATGGTTACACCTCTGTAGGTAACTAAGCGCTGGGCCTTGTGGGGCTACTATTTTAGTAAACCGCCGCTGAGCCTTTTCGAGCAATATGCGGTCTGATTTCCGCAAATTACTGAAGATGAAGGGGCCATATTCCAGCTGCGGACGAACATGACTGCGGTAAAGCACCAACCGTGCTTCAGCCGAGTTAATGTGGCGGCCTATGTGGAAGACCATGCCGCGTGCTTGTGCTACCTGATACTGCACATTCTCTGAAACGTTGAGGGTCATAGAATAGCGAATACCTAGGTCGGTAGCTAACGTTTTTAGTTGAATGGGCGTACCATTCAACGTAAACGCACCATCCGATATGGAGCATTTGTGGGTCAGAATACTAGATATCAGCAGAGAATGTCATTTGCCAATTTTGACATGGTTTGGCATGGTTTACTCAGCAAGAGTCCATCTTCCCCTTGCATGGCGTTAGGCCTAACAGGGTCAAATTTCACTGCCTTGTATCAACGCCTCCTTCGCAGGCCGTCAACGATTTCGACACCTTGAAGCATCTAGAAGAAGAGTTCCGGTGTTTTCAAGGCCGTCGTCTTAAAGCAATTCGGCGTATCAGAGGATGCTCGCGTTACGTAGTTTCGTAACGAAACCGAGCTAGAGGATCGAAAGCTTTCTCAGTTGGTGCACAAGATGCAGTCTCTAGCTAAGCCTCTCTCTGTTAACGACTCTTTCCTTAAAGAGATGTGGCATCGTCGCCTGCCACGTGACATACGTAAACCCCTGTATACAAATGATGCGCCTCTTTCTCAGCTCGCAGCCATTGCCGACCGTATTTGGAAATCCAATGCCCAAGTATCTCAGGTTCAGTGTACTTCCAGCACGGAGGTAGCAAAACTAACAGTTCCAATAGCGACAATAAACAACTGACTACAACAGCTAAAACAATCCTGAGCCAACTGCCGGAATTGTTCCAGTAGTGGCGCCCCATCCTAGATGTCGTTCGAAATCTCCCCCTACGGCAACCTATTGTTGGTAGCACGAGCGACTTGGTCAGCAGGCCAGATCGTGTTGCCCGCCCTGTTCCCTTAAGCGCAACGCGCAGTGCAACGGGCTGGCCAGCATGTAGGAGCGGCGGACGTTTCTGGCCGCCCCAGTGGCCTTCACCTCGTCACCGATCGCAGTACGGGAGTAAACTATCTCGTTGACACCGGCGCGGATGTCAGTCTTATCCCACATGATTCTAATGATGTTATCGAAGAGGTGACTAGTTCACAGCGCGCAGCAAACGGCACCACTATTCGCGTGTTTGGTCAACGCTCGTGCACGCTTAGTTTAAACATACGACGTACATTTTAATGGATCTTTCTCGTCGCAGATGTCCGGACGCCACTGCTTGACCTTAAAGTTCTGCGGCACTGCAATATGCTTGTTGACACGAATGAATGCTGTCTGGTCGATCGTCATACAAACCTAACAGTTGTGTGTACTTAGGCGGACATTGAGTCAATCAGCCGAAATGCGACATACAAGCAAACGCGTCTGTCGGTCGGATGATAATACCAATTTACCGAACTTCTTCGTGAAATGGCACCGCTTCCAGTCGCCACTGATTTTCCTGGAGTTCACATCGTTACCAATTTCAGCCCCTTTTCGCCAAGGCCTGGCGAATGAACTCAAACAAGCTAAAAGTTGCTCTCGCAGAATTCGAGCACATGCTTGAACTAGGCATGGTCCGTCCGTCTAAAGTTCCGTGGGCGTCGCCGCTCCACATTTTGTCCCAAAAGTTAGGAGACTGGCGTCCATGTGGTGATTATCGCGCGCTCAATAACGTTATTGTTCCCAATCGCTAGCTTATTCCTCACATTCCGGATATCAGTGCTAGTCTGCGCGGCACCCGGTTGTGTTCGTATATCGATCTTGTTCGCGCGTATCACTAGAGACCAGTCGCTGAGGAAACAATACCGAAAACTGCTGTAACCATGCCGTTTTAGCCCTTCGAATTTTTCCTTCTGCCCTTCGGTCTTCAAAACGCACCACAGACTTTTCAACGCTTTATCGATTTAGAAAACATAGGTCTTGATTTTGTCTACTTATAAGTTGACGGTATCTTCGTTGACATCTTTTCTATAGAACAGCACGCATAACACCTCCGGCTTCCTTTCGATAGGCTGGCCGCTACTAACATCATTGTCAACGCTGACAAATGCATATTTCAGCAACCCGCCATCCACTTGCTTGGTCACCATATTGATCAGTATGGCACGCAGCCTCCAGACGATAGTCAGCACTATCAGGGCCTTTCTGGTCCAGACTACGTTAGGCACTATCCACCGTTTTAGCGGTATGCTCAACTGAAGTCGAGGCTTTTTTCTACACTGTGCCAATGTGCTAAAGCCAGTATCCGAACTACTTCGTGGACGCCAAGTCGGTTAGGTGTAACTCGCTACTGCTGCCGCAGCCGAAGGGTTCAAGGCCAGCTAAGATGCGTTTGTCAAGCACGACTCGAAGGCAGACGAAGCTCAGTCCACGCAATCGATGCCCAATTACACTCTCCCTAGTTGGCTTTTTCCCGGTGGTCTATCTTCAACATTAGCTATTTCGTTCAGTACACTTTTACTATAGCCAAACGTCAGTAAGTTTTACATATTACCTTTGGTTGGCCGTCGAGCTTCGTATCGGCTATAAAACGCAACTCTCTCGCTAAAGCGGTAGCCTGAATGCAATAATACATCGGCATAGCAAGTTGTTCGTTGGCAAATGCCTTCCTGCCAATCTAGACCAGCTTGACACCCTATCGCAAAGTAACCGTCCCAAGGCAACCAAAAGGCAACAGTAGTTATCGCTTAAGGTGATGTACCACCGCAATTATTCACCGAAGCACACACGATTAACTTCCGACGCATCTCCACCGTCACCACTGCAGCTATCAAGACCGCGAATAAACGTGCCAGACCAGCAAATATCCAACCAGCATGCCAATGCGAACATCTTTGCATTCCTTTGAGAAGAACAATGGAGCAAGAGCGAGAGGAGAGGCCGTTGTCTGGGTGTTGTGCTCTAACTGTTACAATTGGCTTCAACAAATATGTGTAGCGCACGACGGCAAAGAGGAGCACTTGACGTACATCTTTTGTTTGTGAGTCCATTTTCTTTCCCTGACCAATTTTCTTCTATATGCTCATGAGAACGAGTAACCGGCACCTTTTTAGCTCAACCCTCTGCTGCTGTTGCGACACGCTTCCCCAAAGGTAACCCGCACCTCCCGAAAGCTGGGAGGTACGAGTTGAAACATACCGCAAAGCAGCCAATGGGTGAAGCTGCGAACCCCATTGGCCGGTGATGTTCAGTTGTTTTTGTCAATGGTACCCGATGCTTATTTTTAGTCCGTGTCGACCGTCTGTCAAGCATAGGTCCGCTACACATGATGGCTTACCTCGAATTAGACGAAACAGGTAACCGGCAGTTCGTTTCGTACCGTGGAACGCATGCACACTTCAATCCGTTCTTGCCTCCTTGGTTGCATCTGTCTTCCTATGGCCCATTCCTGGGTGTCCGTATGACATGCTCATACTAGCGTGGTTCAATATGTACGTTTATCATTTATTTCATACCGTATGACATGCCATGAAATACCTCAGGGATCCACTGTGTTGACGTGACAAACCAACCATGTCCGCCACAGCAGCGTGAGCACCTTGCCTGGGTCTGGGCAGCGCTACCACTGCGTAAGGTTAACTGTTTCCGTAGCATTAAATTAAAGCAGTATGACCGTGTAAATATAATTGCAGCCGGCAAAAAATCTTAATTACTGATGGTCGGCGTAATTAAGCAGTCTGGTAGCTGTATTACTTTAACAGTATTGCTGTGAGACATTAAATGAAGCCGACGATGTAATATACATAACTGGTGGTCAGCGTAACTGAGCAGTCCGGTAGATCTATTGCATCTAGCATTATTGCTGTGAAACCTTACTTGGAGCTCGCAAGGTCTTTACTTCGCTAGTTGTCAGCATAAGCATTCCGGTAGCGCTATTGCATCTAGTATTGTTGCTATAAGACCTTAAGTGAGGTCAGCAACCTCTGTTAATCACTGCGTTCAGCATAAGCAATTAGTCCGGTAGCTTTATCGCATCTAGCACTATTGGCGCGTGACCTTACCTGAAGCCCCCAACATTTTGTACTTACTGGCGGCCAGCTCATGTGAGTAGTTGTGCAGCACGGTTGCCTCTGGTAGCATCGCTGCAACACCTTGAGTGACGCCGGCAACCCTTTTAGATCAATGCTGGTCAGCGTAAGTAAGAAGTTCGGCAGCTCAATTGCACGGTACAATAATTGTTTGAGAAAAGCAATAGAGCTGGCCATGATTTAAATTGCTGGCGGTCGGCATAAGCAAGTAGTCTGGTAGCTCGTTTGAATTTAACTATGGTGCTGTCAGATATTAAAGGGAGCCGGCAACCGCTTTAATCGATGATGGTCAGCGTAAGTACGTATTTTTGTAACTATATTGCATCGGAGAGTGATTGTGCGCGACAAGAAGTGGAGCTGGCCACGAGTTTAATTACTGACGGTCGGCGTAAGTAAGTAGTCCGGTAGCTCTATTGCCTCCAGCATTATTGCTGTGTGACGTTATGTGGAGCCCACAACCTCATCTAATTACTGGCGGTCAGCGTACGTATCCCGGCACCTCTATTGCATATAGCCGTATTGCTGTGAGAGGCTGCATATATATGACCTTGACCGTGACACAGTAACCAGAAACCTGACGTTCAATACTAACGAGAACTTTAGATAAAAACGGTGGAAATCAGTGTTTAAACAAACCCTAACGAAAGAACCTAACAATTGTCTAATGGTTTAAAGCATACAAACACAACCGAAAGCCCCCAGAGCTATGACCAAGGGAAGACGTCGGATCGGCATTCACAAGAATAATGGCACTAACAGTAACTGTCTTTTGCCCACTGTCGTTACAGCACTGACACCACCGACCGTTAACTGTAACTCAAACAACCAGATGACACCCAGTAACCTTGCGGCTCTTACACCAGGAAACGTGGCTGTTTACTTTGTGCTTCTTTCCGATCCACGGACGGATGCATTATATAAATTTAATATGTCAGTAACGTCACTAAAATCGTTACTACCAAGGTGTCCGTCATCTTTGCTTCTGGACTATAAAGCAACAACACAAGGCTGTCTCTCAGGCACGCTTCTTAAAGTCCAAAAAACGAAAATGAGCTAAACTCGATGAAAGCAGAATTGTAACTCATCAAGCAGTTGTTGGTAAAAATTATACCGCTGGCGGAGCTATCGGATCAACAAAAATCTGATAAAGTGAAAGATCTTAGCGCAGCGGGTGAACTGCTCACCACTCTTGCCAAGAAACGCAATGAATGAGTCATGCGCACACGAAATGCATTAATATTTAATGTGCCTGACCACGTACCACTTGGGAAAGTAACGCGCTTACTTCTAAGTGTATGCAAAATGAACCGGGATGGATGCTCATGTAGTGGTCTCTGATAAAAAAGCCAAATCTGCTCCATTGTCCTCAATTTCAAAAGCCAAGTTCATGCTAAATGCTTTTGGACTACCAGTTCATTACTGACAGCAAGCGAATATCGGACCCATACTGATTAAACAAGGCCAGACGCGACTTCAACGGGGCGTTCATTGCAAATGGGCCAACCTCAAATAAGTGGAATATGCGTGTTTCCATAACTATGGATATGTCTCCCATCCTTTCAGCCGCTAGGTCTAACTACAACTCAGCTATGTTCCTGAACCCTCTTGGACGGCCACTCAGACGAAACTTTACTGAACGGTCCCCATTAACCGTTGTAACGACCCACGCCCATGCAATTACCAATAACACCACCCATACGACACCAATATCAGGCATGCAATTAGCTAGTATACACATGAACGCAACTTGCACAGTAAGCTCATCAATAGCTTACAAGGTTGATATGGACTTGTCACAACTACAAGCAGATCTTATCTCGTTAGGCACCCGCAGGGGCAGGTCAGGCAAAAGTTGCAGCCACCTCGAATGCAACCATGGACAGGACATAATGCAGCAATGAGCCCGCCAAATTGTCGGACCTACATGACAAGTACAATGAACCCGATAGCGTGGGCTTCTTATCATCTTATACTCCGTTTTTGCAGTATCTTAATTGATCACGCGCAGTCTGATATTGACACTGTGCCTAAGCCTAGATGTCCAAAACCATCCATGACCAGCCGCAACAAAACGGCCAAGCAAACCCCTCAGTGTTTACCAGACAGAAACGCCCCCAGACTACTCGTTTTGGGCTTAAGTCTAGTACAGTGACAGCCAAGGTTGATCAACCAGATTGTAAGAAGAACCTCCTCGAAACTCCTAGCCCAACGCCAAGTAATTTGACTATAACCAAACCCTCTACACTGCCGGCCGATCTGCACCGCCACTCAGGAAAAACACAAAACAATGCGTCGACCGAGTTAAGCACGCGAATATAGGCAAGCCAAATTGTTAGAACACAAGTTAGCCCCCACACCCTCTCTACAAAGCGAAGTATATTACAGCGCCAGCCAGGACTGAGTGGCAGCAACTTACTAAACACCTAATCAGAACCCCAAGCCCAACAATGCGCAAACAGACCCTCATAAACTTCACTACACTACCGGTCGAACTGCAATGCGGCACGGGCAAAGCCTAATTAGATATGTCGTCTGGACCAACTATACAAATATAGCCAAAACAAGTCATCAGGGCAAAACTAGGCTTTCACCCCTCGGTACGAAGCTAAGTCTCTTACAGCGACAAACAGGATTGAGCAGCCGCAAGGTAAGAATTAACTACTTAGACCCCCAAGTCCGGCTGTACATCTTCGGAACCCACGCAAATTCCGATACACTGCTGCCCGAACAGTAACATAACCAGGGAGAAACCCACATGGGCACAAGGACCTGATGAATTCTGCACATGCCACCTTCCCCCATCCACCCGTCCCACCGTGTTAGTCAGCACTCCGTCAACCACACAGTATAGTGCCAATACCTTTCGCGGTTCTTTTTTATGGAAAGCCGCAAGGTACGGGCCTCCTCGCCAAGCTCGCGAGGGTCAAGCAGCGACTCTCTACCACCTGACTCGATTCCTGGCTATATGTGGCAGCTGATTGCAACCAATCTATCTCAGTCAATCGGACGGCTTCACTAAACGCCAACCCCACGACCGACTTCGGGTTAGATCCCTCGGCTCATATACATCATCAGTTAACTCCACCTTCCTCCCCTCGGAATCAATGTTGCATACTACTCCCAATCTTTCCCATTAATTTCCACTGACATACCCGGCTTGCACCGCAAGGCCCGCATGCAAACAAGCCCCTTGGCACATTCTGGAACGTTTGTGCTGCTGCTGGACGGTTAGCTTAATTTCAGTAATCCAGTTAATAACTATCCACCAAGAGATGCCGCAACACACCCTATTGTTTCCCACTTCGACGATTCTAGTAAGCTGGGATCCATAATACGCTTCTCCTCAACGTCAGATCTATTAAACAAAAGGAGCACCTGTTGGGTCCGCTTGTTACAACCTCCAAAGCACAGCTGGTCCTAATCACAGGTACTTGGCACTCTGCCACTTCATCTGACTCTCCTATCCAAATACCTAGCTACTCTTCATTCTGCAGTGAAGACGCTAAGCGCCGGGGCGGAGGATGCCTCAGCTACGTCAGCAAAGCCTTGCTTGCATCCTCCTTCCTTGTCATAACCTAGGGTAACCCGGAAGGCTCTGCATGGATTCAAGCTGATGGCGAACCCATTGCCCTCCTCATTGGCTTGTCTACATCCGAACACATATCACCACAGCTGAAATTAACAAATTTGTCGAGCTCTTCACCGAAGTGTTTTTGTTACCTGCGCTCCTTATGATAATCGGCGGTGACTTTCCTATGCCGCCAATAGAGTTGTCTACCCAGCCTTCGCCTCCCAAATATAGTGCGTTTGTCTACCTTATATTTGCATTCGACTGGACTCAGCATGTTAACGCACCTACCGGGAAATCTAATATCCTTGACTTAATATTCACAAAAGGCATCAACCACGCAACAGCCGGTGTGCTTGACAACATGCTTGGTAGTGTCCACAAGGCAGTGCAGCTGCCATTCAGCTAGCCCACTACTAAGCATTACAGCGTTTCCCCAGTGCCTTCTTCCACTCTGCACAACGCGTAGATTGGGAAAGCTTCTCCACTCTTCTACGATCTCTTAACTAAGGTGTCTTCTTTCTGGCGGCAGACGTAGATATGGCGCTCAAGAGATGTATAAGCACCTTGTGTTCTGTATTGAAGTGGTCGCTGTCAAGCAGAACATGAGGAAACCAACTAACCCGAAGGGTGATGCAGCTACGCTTAGCTTCCTAACCAAACTGTGCAAAATGCGTTCCCGCTACAAGACAAAGGATTTTTACATAATAATGCGCATGAACCACACACTAGCAACGTGGAGGAGCCTGCAAGTCGCGTCTGCCACAGCGGAACATGCTGCACTCCTCACTAGCAACAAAGTTAAAGCACACCCTATTGATGAAACACGGAGCAAACAATCGAGCTCCAACAATTGCGTCTCTATCACCTCTTTATGGCAACCTCATTACTGACCCCGCCCAACATTGTACTTATATCAACAAGCACTTTTGCGATTCTTTTTCGGGCACCGATACGGCAACATCGCCCACATCCCCAGCTCAACGATGATAGGCTGAACAGCATCGAATTCAGTCTACGTGCAATCATGCGAGACATTCGTACACGCAAAATATCCCAATAACCCGGTCCCGCGGGCGTTTCTTCCGTAGTGCTGACTCTAGAAGGCCCAGCCATTCCAGTTCTCCTCCATAACCTTTTTACACTCACCATGTCAAACCATACCTTTTCTACTTCGTAGAAACATACTGCAGACTTACCACGATATAAACGAGGATCACATCTCGACATAGACAACTATCGTCCTATCAGCCACACACCCATCGCATCAAGAGAAATGGAGGGACTGGTAGAAGCAGAAATGATTAACCTTTGTTGCCCTGCAAACTCATTAATAGATTTCTACATGGGTTACTGCCCGCGGTATCCGGACAGACATGTATGTTTGAGTATTTCAACGACGTCACAGTGACGGGAAAGTTAGGGCATAAATTGGTCGTCATGTTCCTCGACATGAAGAAAGCATTCGACCGCGTTCCACACCAGAAACCACTGACCGAACTTGCCTCTTTTGGCCGCGCCGAGAGGCTGCTCTCCTGGTTTGAATCCTACTTAGCAAATCGAACACAACCCATGTGTCTGGGTGGCTAGACGTCTTCCAGAATACCGGTCACCATTGGAGTCGTCTAAGGAGGTGTCCTTTTGCTCCATGTTAATGACGTCGACCAAATGTTCGGCTGAAGTACGCCATACAAGTTGACGGACGACAGCAAAGCGGCATTTTCCTTTGACTCCAAAGCTATGAAGCTAACATTTACACCATAGGAAGATACCATAGGGCCCTAGAAAACTGGTGTGAAAAATGGAATCTCAAATTTCCTCCGGGAGAGTAGCATTCTCTCTTACAAATGCACCGTAGCACAGAATACCCTCACTCTCAGTGGCGTTTCCCTTAATGCCAGCCACCGAGTTCTTTATCTGGGGGTCCACTACGCTAGCTCCTTCAAGTTTGCGGAACAAGGAAGCCACAGTGCAGCTTAAGCTAGGTCGTTAATAGGCTATGACTTCAAACCCATTTCGCTCTTTGAACCTCGGCTGGCACTGTATAAAACGCGCGCAAGCCATATTCTTGAATGCTGCTCTACAGTTCTTTCAAATTCACGCGTATGCGACAAGCTTTCACTGGAGAACGTACAGCGCTACTTTCCAAACGTCTACTAGGTTCAAAAATGCTGTACTACAGTAGTCAATGCAAACAAGTGGGATTGGACCCGCTGTGATTATGAAGGTTAAAGCTAAACTTTACGTTTCTTTACAAGATTACAAAAAGACAGGAAAGTAACCTGCCGCGACACTTCCGACCGGCAGGGGGTACCTGATATTACCCGCGCAACACAACCTCTTCATTCAGTCTGCCAGCTTCTGGTTGCAGCATACGTCATTATTTCTTCAAATATAGATACGCGGACACATGGAACAAGATACCACTGCAAATCCGATCATCTGTGACCAATACACACTTCAACAATGCTATATAAATATTCTTCGACGTAACCGCAGTTTCGGAATTATTGAGACTCAAAGTGCCGGAAGCCGAGCTATGCGAAACAGGACCAAATAATCGCTAATGAATAGGCCTACATCTCCTTCGCATTCTTTATTTCCAACAACCTCCTTCCTTACTGTAACCCCACAACACAGCTGTTTCTGCTACCTTAAGAATCATAAGTCTACTCAATTTTGGCCTTTCAATCCCCACCAAAACGTGGCTGCCTAAGGACTTCAGTTGTTTTGACCCTAATAATTCACTTACTGTTGGAACCAGACCATTGAGGTTTTACCTACTTCTAATCATCATTTTTTATTTTATAACTATATATCTCCAACCTAATACCACTCATCGACTACACCGTACTCTGTAGTGTTCTCATCCCCCGTCTATCGGACCGATGGCTCCCTTATGCCACCAGCATTAGATTCTAAACACACTAAACTTTTCGGGTCGCCCACTTCCATGCTTAACTCTATTCTACTGCATTTTGTGTTCGGCACCTCTTCTCACCAATAAGGCCTCTTCCTTAGTCGTCTAGGTACCCATAGTGCAAGCGCAACGTCCCTGTCCTCGCTGGGTTCCCTTCGCTACTGTGCCTCTTATTCTTAAACCTTTTATATTAGCCCGGCCTGTGAGGCTCAAAATGCCCATAGGTCTCCGACCAATGCCTCTTCTTTTGCGCATCGGCTGCCCCTGACCACGGCGCTCATTGGTAAAAGCAACAGGCTTATACTACTCGTCCCTGTCTGATTCCTTATCTGTATAGTTGGTCCACCCTACCGAAAATTTCCATTTCCGGCCTCTGATTGAGTTTTCCTCACGGCTGCCCTACATAGGTTTTTATCTCACATTAACTTCTGCCTCTCATTCGTACCCATGCCTATTCTCTTTCCCATATGTCTCCATTCTACTACCACTTTTTGACTACACCTAACTTTGTAGTGTTCAAATCCCCGCCTATCAGACCGATATGTCTCTTATCCCACCGACGACCAATTCTGGTCAATTGAACGTTATCAGTTTTCATCCACTCTTATGCTTAAACCTACGCTGATGTATCTTGTGTTCGGCACCTATTTAGTGACCTGGAGATTCCCCGACTGATGTGTACTTTAGTCCTAAATTCCATGAAACCATAATCTTTTCAGTTATTAGGAACGTAAGTGGTTTGCATGTTTGTACGATGCACGTATTTGTATGTACCACATTGACAACATCTGGACTTTGTCCGCGGACTACGAAACAAACGTCGGTTTTCTCGATCGCACTCAACACCCTACCACATGCTCCTTAGCTGATCATCTTCCGCTGCTTTATTTTTAGTCTTAAATTTAGCAACCTTTTAATAAACATTTCTCAGCCTATTTTCGTGTGTTCTGCCACGCACCTTTAAATGACCATTCAAATCTGCTTATCGGAAATAGCATTAGACAACCGCGCTATAATTGGTGATACTCGACTTTTAATCGGTGACGCACATATAATTGGCGCGTCTTTTACTAACTTTCTTTTCAGATTAGGCAACATTTTTCGTCGACATTTCCAATTTTCTATAATTTTAACTTTGGGTTTCTCTTTTGCACGCTCAGTAATTTTCGCCACTGAGGTAATAAATCCAGATTCGGACGCCCAGGTCACAGCCGTTAATCTCAATATACCTACTCTTTGCAAGATTAATCCCAAGTCCTGGTTCTTGCAGATAGAATCGCAGTTCCTTTTACGTCGTAGTAAGTCCGGTTACATTAAGCTCCACCACGTCGCAGCCGCGCTCCCTCCGTATGTTATCGACAATCTGGATGATATTCTAAATCTTTCTGAGGATCAGCAAAACGTATAAACTGATTAGAGCTGCAGTTCTGAAAAGAACGGGCTTGTCCGACCGACTAATAGTAACAAAACTCTCAAGCGAAACGCAACTCGGTGACCTTAGGCCGTCTCAGTTGCTAAGAAAACTGCAGAGCCTAGCAAAACCCACCATGTAGAGGACGATTTTCTCAGGGATGTGGTTAAAACCACTGCCGCGTGGGATGTGCACTGCTTTCCGATAAGGGCGATCCTCCACTGTCCCTGTTAGCTGCCACCGCCAACCGTATATGGGAATCTTACGCCCAAGCTTTGCAGGTTCAAGCGAGCTCTGTTGCTGAGTTATTGGAAATCAGGGCACAGATGGCAGAGCTTAATAAACCAAGCCGAGATTTCAGGTTCCGTAGCTAAACGCCGATCTTGTCCCTAAAGCCGAACCCGTACTCGTTCCTCTTCGAACTCCCCGCCTAGACCGTTCTATTGCTGGTACCACGAGCGATTTGGTCTGCACGCCAGATCTTGCCGTTCCCCTTGTTCCTTTAAGCGCCAAACACAGGGAAACAGACAGAGCAGCATGTAGGAGCGAAGGCTTTCGGAGGTTATCGCAGTCGCCTTTACTTCACTGCCGACTGGAAAACAGGGCTACGCTACCTCGTTGACACAGGCGCATAAGTTAGAGTTACCAACGCGATCGCGCTGATGTTACCGAGAAGGTGACTAGCTCATTGCACGCAGCTAACGGAACCATCATTCGAGTATATGGCCAACGCTCGCGCACGCTCAAGCCTGACCTATGAATATACTTTAAATGGTATTTCTCATTACAGACTTTCAAACACCCACACTTGGACTCGATTTTCTGCAGCACTACGACTTGCGTGTAGTTACAAAGCAGCACCGTCTCCTTGAACGTTTAACAAGACTTCCTGTTATTGAGACTTTGACCGATACTGAGTCAATCATTCCCGTGTACACAACTCAGTTGCGTCCACCCATCGGGCAAATGCCCGCCGCAACCGATGCCGCGAAACATCGTATCCTCACGAAAGGACCGCCTGTTTTCGTTAAAGCCAGACAACTTTCACCGGATAAACTTCGTATCGGTAAAGCCGAATTCGAGCCCTTGCTCGAAGCAGGTATAGTTAGACCTTTGACGAACCAGTGGGCGTCGCCGCAGCACATGTTGCCTATAATGTCAGAAAACTTGCGTCCATATAGCAACTACCGCGCTCTGTACAACGTAACCGTTCCAACCCGGTATCCCATACCGCAAATTTAGGAAATAACTGTTAGCCTACGAGCTGTCCGTGGGTTCTCGAAAATAAAGCTGGTAAGCGCTTATCACCAGATCCCGGTCGCCGACGAAGACCTAGTTAAAAACCGCCGTCTTTACTCCTTTTGGTATGTTCGAATTTCTTCACTTGCCATTTGGCTTGCGCAACGCGCGAATCGAGGTCACCAATTTGTAGTGTAGCAAAAACGACACCACAGGGAGTAGACGTTTATTGCACACCGAAAATGGGCCCATGAGGGTCTCACGCGCGCCACCGAATATCGACTCGATTTTTGTCCCACAACGCAACACAGGTACGGATGTTAGAGACGAGCCAGTCCTTTCACCTCGGGAGTTCTTACTTGGAAGACCCGCCTTTCTGTTTTCGTCTCGATCTTCACTTCTGTACCCGATTTGGATCAGCCAGGAGTCGTTCGAGAGCTCCCGACTTGCTTGTTCTGGGCTGTGTCAATCGGCTCGGCGTCGGTCCTGTGGGCTGCGCTAGCGGCGTTTATGTCTGATTTATTGCGTTGTCCACACATTCCCGCTCCGTAGTTCCGGGCCCAGGCTCGTCGCTAGCCGTCCTTCTCGATCCGCTCTCAGCTAGCTCCGAAGAGCTCCCCCAAGGCATTCTTGGAAGCGGCCCCTCTACAATAGGACTAGTTGTTACTAATCCGAGACGGTGCGCGAAATTAAACGCGGATATCAGCAAGCAAGTGGATTCGGGCACAGCGGACTGTATTCCATGGGCTACAAGAAGACGAGGAAGGATGAAGCAAGACAAGAGCTAACACGCGAGCGCAGGAACTTCCAAGGAGGTCAAGTGTCGAGCCGGTTGCAAGGAAGATTAAAAGAAGAAGGAATAATGTGCAATCGCTCAACAATTAACTTGTACATGAAAGATAGCGGTTATCGTTTTGGGCGCTACAACGTTTGCTGTGCTGCAGCTCTCTGAGTACAATATGCATCCATCGCTGGAAGGTCGCTGGTGTATTAGCTAACCCAAACGGCATGGTCTGAAACTCATATAGCCCCGTGGGTATAACGAAGGCAGCTTTTCCAACGTCCGTTGGGCATACTTCGACTTGCCAATCCCCTGGGGCGAGGTCCGAACTAGAGAACCAGATGGTGCCATGCAATAATTCCAGAGTGTCGTCTATTGGAGGTAGCGGGAAATAATCTTTTCGTAAAATATTCTTAAGCTTCCCGTAATCCACACATCTTCGTAGTGTTCCATCATTCTTTTTGACTAATACAATAGGGGCAGCTCAGGTGATCGCGTAGGACGTATGATATTACATTTAACATCTGCTCCAGCACTTTCTGTAATCCCTGTCTATACCAGGGAGGGTCACACCTGGGCCCTTGCCGTATTAGTGGAGCATCCCCCGTTTCAGTCCGATGCTTAAGTACACTGGTTCTACTCAACCAAGTACCTTACCACACGAACGCTTGCTTTTGTGAACGCAGTAAATTCTTCAGGCATTTCCAGGCCTCACTGTCAGCAGTAAGGCTAACAGACGAAAGCAATTCTGACATCTCACCTTCAACATACCCGGTGCTAGCATCCAACGTATAAAGCATTTCCTTGTAGCCATTGCTCGGTGTGGAAAATAGGGGGAGCAAGTTGACACGTATCCTCAAAACACCGGTTAGATCGACGATGCATGCATGCCGACTAAACAAGTCAACCCTTGGTAGCACCACCCATGGAATTTGGTCAGCTATGTGAAACACCTGAGCAATCTACCCCTGACCGACCAGAAAATCTACATAAGCAACACCGTGATCTTGGCTCACCTGCCTGGTCTGTTTCTCTCAGTCTGCTACTATAATACTGAGACCTACGCGGTATACGCAACAAAGCGCCATTTAATCCAATACCGCTGTCTTCCTCGTATGCACTGAATTCATTTGGACTTCTGACACATCACTTCTCTTAGTTCGGCTGACCTAATGGTTATGTTTACACTACTTGGAGAGCCTCTTGGGCTTTCCCACTCTTTACCAATAAACCCTTCTCACCCCGACCCTAACGTTTTCTCCTCTCGCTTTCTGTTTTCAATCCTCTTTTAATCGGACATCCGGCTTAACTACATTGCCGTGATCTTGGCTCACCTGCCTAGTCTGTTTCCCTCAGTCTGCTACTATGTTACTGAGACTTACGCGGTATACGCCCCGTAGTCTAAACATGATGTTTCCCTTAAATTTAGAGCCTGCTAGACTTGCCCACCATTTACTGCTGACTCTTTTCTTACCTTTACTACATGTCCTTATCCAAACGCGCCGACTAATCTAGTCTCGCTAGATCAGCCAATTGTCCTCCAGTTTTACTCAGAGTTATTCCACCTTACAAACCTTGGTTCGGCGGACTCAACGTCTTGCTTACATCATCTGGAAAGCCTCGTGGGCTCCCCCACTGCTTATCAGTAAACCTTTCTCATACAGACCCTAACGGTTTCTTATCTCGCTTTCAGTTTTCATTCCCCTTTTTTAATCGGCGGCCAGGTTTACTGCCGTACCGTGATCCTGTCTCACTGGACTAGTCTGTCTCTCTGACTGCTCTCATGCTACCGAGCCTTAAACGGTATAGGCTCCGCAGAGCTAACTCTATTACCCCTACTCTGAGGGACTGCTAGAATTGTACCCTCAATATTGTTATAGCCTCTTTCTTATCTGCATTGCATGACCCAGTCCCAAAGCGCCGATTAATCCAATACCGCTTAGTCTTCCTCGTATGCACTGAATTCATTTGGACTTCTGACACATCACTTCTCTTAGTTCGGCTGACCTAATGGTTATGTTTACACTACTTGGAGAGCCTCGTGGGCTTTCCCACTCTTTACCAATAAACCCTTCTCACCCCGACCCTAACGTTTTCTCCTCTCGCTTTCTGTTTTCAATCCTTATTTTAATCGGACATCCGGCTTAACTACATTGCCGGGATCTTGGCTCACCTGCCTAGTCTGTTTCCCTCAGTCTGCTACTATGTTACTGAGACTTACGCGGTATACGCCCCGTAGTCTAAACATGATGTTTCCCTTAAATTTAGAGCCTGCTAGCCTTGCCCACCATTTACTGTTGGTTCCATTCTTACCTTTACTACATGTCCTTATCTAAACTCGCCGACTAATCAAGTCCTACCCGATCGGCCTCCCGCTCTCCGGATTTATTCAGACTTCTGAGACGTCACCTCTCTTGGCTCGGTGGACTCCACTATCGGTTTACATTACCTGAAGAGCCTCGTGGGCTTCTCCCACGGTTCTTCAATTAACCTTTCTCATTCTGTCGCTAACTTATATTTTATCGCGCCCTGTTTTCCATTCTTTTTCAAATTGCCGTGTGGTGATCTAGTTCACCGATCAGTTTCCTTCTCTCTGACCGCTTCCATGCTACCCAGACTTAAGCGGTGTACGCTCTACAGACTCAATGCTCTTGTTCTCCTACCTCGTGAGGATGCTAGACTCGTTCACCTTTTGTTAAACCCACTTTTCCTGCATTTATTTTACGTGCTATTCCTACGCGCTGACTAACTCAGTCTCGCCAGACTGGCCACTGGTTTTCAGATTTCGCTCAGAATTCGACGTTACAATGCGTAGAGGTTGCCAGATTAGTTCCCTCGTTAGTGTTATAGCACTTTTCTTATCTTCTTTATAAGCCTAGCCCCAAAGCGCCGATTAATTCAATCCCGCTTATTCGGCCCTCTACTCAGTGAATACATTTGGACTTCTGAGACGTCACTTTTGTTGGTTCGGCTGACCTATTGGTTCTGTAAACACTACGTGGAGAGGCTCGTGGGCCTTTCCACGCTTTATCAATGATCCCTTCTCATCTAGACCCTAACTTTTCTATCGCTTTCTGCTTTCATCCCTTTTTAACTCGGACAGCCGGCTTTACTGCCCTGCCGTTATCCGGGCTCACCTGACCCGTCTGTCTCTTTCTGCCTGCTTTTATTTTCCTAGTATCCATGGCCTTCTCTCTTATTGCGTTTCATTTTTATTCCCACGGCTTACGCTCATTACGCCTATCCAAGCTATCCTCTTGCGCATGGTCTCCTTCGCTCAGAGCTCGCTCCTGATTATTGGCGGCACTCGGATCATTGCTAAGTGTTTCTTGACTAATACTTTCATTAATGTGCTCAACTTACCGCTCTTCCTATTCCTAGGCTCTTCACCTTATGCTCGCATTTGTCTATTATTGAGACCGTACGTGTCATAACGACTCCCGATGCATGGCAGCTTTGGCCCCCTGTGACCATTTTCCTAGATTCTGACGGCTTTTGGACTGTGGAATCACAAGTGCTTTAGCGTACTTACTCTTACGAACCACTCTTCGCACTGCCTTCAGCATTCATTCGCTCCTAGCCGATTCCTTGAAATTCCTTTTCCTCTTGAAACGTTGCTCTTCCTATCTTGCTCCCGCATTAGGTCTCAACCTAGATTTACCTAAGAAGTCTCTCGCATTCGGGCTTCGGCCATCATCATCGGTTTACCTGTTTCTCTCCAACCTTCGCATCATTCACTTAATTTTTGCTAAAACAATTTGTTATATCGGTCCTTTGACCCTGCGCATGCAGAACACTCTTCCCACTTATTAGCTGTAGTCTGAGTCACACCAGCGACGTAATGCATAGAACGCGCATGCAAATCATGCATACTAAACCAAACTACATAAGTTTTAATGTACCATAGGCACCGGTGAGCGCCACCAGTCTGTGTTCGGGCTTCTTGATTCACTGCTGTCTCTGTTTGGCTGTCTCTTGTCCGTTGCCGTTTTTCTTGAGATTCCCCCAGTTACGTTTGCCAAAACAAGAAGGTTTATCCACTGGGACTGGTCGACCCATCCTCAAACGCTTGATCCTTTCACCGGGAAATGCGAATACCCACACACTGGTCCAAATGGAGCTCTTTCCGCCATACTGGAGACGCTACCTCAACGGGGTCTAAACAAATGGGTTTATCTCGCCTCGTACTCATAGAGAACAAGTTACTCACCTGGAATAATATATTTACATATAGCCGCCGTTCCACAACCGAAGACCAACAACTCTAGCGTGATTACCTTCACTGCCTCAAACATTCCTATTCGCCAGTCACCTGGAGCTATTCTGATGTCATTGCACGGACAGCGTTGCACACGTATACGTGGCTTTTCCGATCGCCTTCCATGGAATTTTCACTTGGCTATGGAAACAATTACACTTACTTACATGTGAAGAAATCCCGAATCCACTTTGCGGAGAATGGCGATTTTACCACAAGAAACAACTTCACTCATCGACCCCATGACAAGTCCAGCGTGGATAGCTGGACACGGTTTGCCAGCCGAACAAGAATATAATAGAAAAGCCGGCCTTCATTAACCATGTGTTTACTCACCTGCATCATTATCGTTCGACCCTTCGAATCTTGCATCACTGACCGGCTTCAACGACTGCTGCCGTATCAGTACTAAGCCATTCGGCCAACCAACGAATAATTTTGGCTGTCAACCGACTGCGCGAATAATAGAGTGCAAAATCGGTCTATACCATGCATAGCCGACTTGCACTACTGTTCAACGGAAGCTACGGCAGTGTTCCAGGACGTGGTGGATTCTCGTCTGGCAAGCGTTCTCCCTATAAAAAGCCACAAATGTCCGCTTAACAACACTGCAAGGTGGCGGATGTGACCCGCTACAAAATAAAGTCACAGCTAAGCATTTCACACTGACGCAGTCCGCAGCCTTCTACATCCAACCTGTGCAACTAATTCTACTGTGAAGAATGCTTTGTTGGAGCACAGATCATTCCTATCTGGTAATGCTTGTTGGTGGCAACAAAACCTTCTTTACGCTCCTGTGCCCAAGGATCACTACCTGGTGAAATTAACCCCAACCTGTGTTTTAACGGATTTTTGTGCGCCACATGCGCCATAATGTCCTTTGGTCTGACTATTACCTGACAATATGCTCACTTATATGGACTACATCTTTTCACTCATACCTTTCATTAAAACGAAATGTTGCGGACTACGGTCCAGCCACCGTCTTGTGTGTGATTGCTTCCCCAACTACAGCGTGTTTGTGTTTGCCTGTGAAAGATTGTGGGCCGGCTCCGTTGAAGAAACGTGGCTCCCATCCACATGCCCGCCGGTGTTATTCCTTCGAGTTTATACTGGATATGGAGTGCGTGGTTGGAGCTGTGGTTGGTGCAGCGCAAGCCACCTGTGGTGCAGGAGCAGGTGTCCTGTGGCTGGCTACAGTAGCAGGCAAATTCGGAACCAGGTGCCACCAACCATTATATATATATATAGGAACGTACATATATGTATATTGTAGTTATATGCCATGCATGTAAGCATCAATAGGTTATTGAATTGAGTATGAGATATAGGTAAGATCATAAGTATGAACTGCGTACGTTAATAATTGTTTCTTTTTGAGTCTATCTACTGCTGCATGTTTTATGCATAATACATGTGAAGTGGTAGATTGATTAAACTTCCGGATTGTTATGTTGCGGCGGATGAAAATTATGCTACCATACAAATGGTTTTGGGGTATACATTTGCGGACGCAGAGGTATGTTATATATGATTTGGGACTGCAGCGGATTATTATAGGGATCATCGGACTTTTCTCTCTAGGTTTGCTGAATGGAATGGCTGTTATTCACGCAAGGAGGTATGATGTTGTATGGAATGATGGTATGTAAGCATGCAAGTACATAATTACTAATTTCTGAGTTTAACAGTTTTTCTGCGGAAAGGTGGTTTCTTGAAACATTTACAATGGTCTAAAGAATAGCGCCTCTGTTAGGATGACGGAGTTAATCTGTTGTGCTCCGTGAAGTAGGGAAAATGCAATTCTGTAAAGGTTACCGCACGAGATAAATAAGACGTAGTGCTCTGTGTTCATTAACATTAACTGAAGACGCAATGGGTTTTACTTTACTTATGTATATATTTGTAAGTTAACCCGTTGCTTGTTCGAGTAACCAAACGTAATGAAGCGGAGTTTAATTTTTGGCGCAAGGTGTTGTCAGTATAATAATAAGCGATGCGCATGGCTACGTTGTACTGTGGTACGCATTGAGTTCGTAAGGTGGTGTATGAGCATATCAGGAGGGAAAAAGGGACGCGCAAACCGTACGCAAATATTCTCGTCTAAGTAGGAGCGTCGCAAACGCTCAGCACCCACTAAGTTGGAATACTGAAAAATGGTGCATCAAATGTTGTCACCGGAGAAAGTGAGGGCGCAAAGAGGTGAACATTCCTAAGGCGGAGTGAAATAAAAAACAGCGTTTACGAATAACGGACAGGTACAACGGCATGTTAGTAGTTGAAAAAGTCTGCATAAGGTGAACTTACCTCGTTCTTATTGGATGAGCAAGTTGTGCGCATAGCATGCAGGGTTGCGTCACGTGTATTAATGTAAGCATTCCATCCTGTATTGTCTGAAGATTACGGAACCACCCACCGAACCTGTGCGCTTGTAGTCCGCCGCAAGGAATTTGCAGTCTTTGCAAATTTCCTATGCGATGTTGGACGGCAAGACACAGAGACATTGGTGGCCCTGAAAAGGGCCCTTGCTCCGTTCTCTAAGGAGTGTGAAACGTAGACGAACTGGAAAGCAAAGGAATACCGGACCTGGTGCTATGGCAGGAGACGACAAATGCACGTGTCACAGAGGGACCAATGGCGGTAGTGAGAACGGTGGAGTGCGGTGAAGGTGTGCTCTGTCTGACAAAGAGAAATCATCGTGGAAGTTAGATTTTACCTTTGGCTGGCATTCACTGACGCCGGATATAGTGGTACCAGTTGACGACAGTATGGCCAGTGGCTAGGTATCAATGACGCATTACACGGCCACGATGGTACATGGGAGCAGGTTCACTGTCATCGTAAAGTAGGACTGCAAATGGCAGCGCATATCGCAGTGGCTCTGAAAGAGAAGTGATCATGCGAAAAAAGTGGTACCTGTGCCTGGGTATCAACGGTGCATGACATGGCGGCGGCAGTAAGTGGGAGGAGGCTCAGTAGCAACGTGAGGTCGGAAGGCAATGGGCGGCGCATATTACTATGGCTCTGACCCTCAACTTTTTAGAGAATGTACAGTATCAGGTAGCAGAAGCACGCGGCATGGTCTTCCACATAGGCCGCCACATTAACTCGGCTGAAGCACGGTTGGAGCTTTACCGCAGTCATGTTCATCCGCAGCTGGAATATGGCCCCTTCATCTTCAGTAATTTGCGGAAATCAGACCGCATATCGCTCGAAAAGGCTCAGCGGCGGTTTACCAAAATAGTAGCCCCACAAGGCCTAGCGCTTAGTTACCCATACAGGGTGTAAACCATCTCAAACTCCAACCTCTATGGCTGCGGCGGCATTACCTTAAACCCTGTGCTCTTACATAAGTTAATATACAAGGCGGTGCGCAGTGATATCCCCAGCCTGACACTGAGAAGAGGATCAGAGTTCAACCTCCGAAACAAGCACTGCACCGTTGCCCCGCTGCCAGCGAGGAAGAAACTACGTTCACGTTTCTTCCTTGTCACTCATGTAAATATCTGGAACAAATTACCTTCACAGCTGCGAGAGATTCACAATCCACAGGGCTTTCAAGCAGGAGGTCTGAAAGTTTATGTGCCTGGATAACATTAGACACCTTTTCAACATCTGTGATTCTGATGACACCTTTTTGAGACCGTTCCCGGTGGGGCACAGATCACATTTTGGTCAGCTCTGGCGCAACTTTGTATTGCGCTCAACTAGGCTTCATGACAGAAGCATCTTGGGCTCACAGGTCCTCCCCATACTTTGCGGTCCCTGTCACACCACGTGAGAGATCATGGCCCGATCAGTTGCACGCATCTTACAGATGTTAGGACTGCTAATCCGACCACAAAAGGTATTCAGCCTACCCCAGTAGTAGCTGAGCGCTTTACTGGCTCCCACCGACAATTAGTTAAATGGAAGTCTTGAAATAGTAGACGCTACCGCAAAGGCAACTTGGAAACACTAATCGGTAGCTCAAGTCCTTTGAAAGCTCCTTCTCGACGTCCGGTTTCTTACGGCTCAACAGATCGGCACGTAAAGCAGCCTTGTACTATTGAGTGGGAGCATCGTAAGCCTGTAGGCACTGACCAGGTAGGATATTGCATAGCAATGGGGAAGCAAACCGAACGGACAAACTTTACTTCACTTCTTCCTTCTCTTCTACACTTTGGTTCCTTCGTCTCCATCTTTACCCCTTAGTATTTTCCAAATACCTAGTTCACTTGGTCTCTTGCGAATGCTTATACTTGTGACCCATGAGTCACGTCTACTAAAAACATTTTAACAACATTAAGCCTCATGTGAAATGCAGCTAGCGTTGTTGTCCACACATATGGTGCACCCGTAAGTTACCATTTATCTGTCTAAAATAGTCGTATAAATTGCCTGCTTTATAGGTATTGCTACTAGCCCACGTAATCGGCATCTACTAGTTGCCCATAACCGATGCCCTCCCCTAGGTTTAAGTACTCGCTACTTTACACCGCTGATTATATAACAGGCCACCTACCTACCTCGAAGGCAATATCACCATAACCTATATTCAGGCATTTGCTCTCCACTTAAATTTTATTGGCCCGTACATTTAGTTTTATCTGAGTTATACGTATGCCTATCACTATCGCAAACGATGGTATACAGGCATTATGAAAAACCAGATCCTTTTCTTCAATCCTTTATGCTTGCACAACAATTTTTCCGGATTCCCTTTCCCTGGCAAAAAGCTAACCATGCGGCAGTGAGGCCCCTGTCACCTGGAAAGCTAGACACCCAGATATTTTGACCACCACTTCTTCTTTCCTTGACCGTTCGTGCGTAATTTTAACCTTTACCTGGCTCCAAAGCCTACCATACCTAATGCGTAATGGTGGGTGAACAACCAGCTCCCACTTGTTTTCCGTTATCTTCTCTGCTTGCGTTATATTATTGTTCATTCATTTTGCCTGACAATGTGGAAGCTTCCCACCAGAAAACCTCCAGGTTAATAGCTGTTGTGATCTCCCAGTTTTCTATTACCTTACACTGGTGAATATCACTTGCACTTGCATCGGACTCCCAACCAAGAGAGTTAGAGCTCAAAATAGCAACGCGATGCAGAAATGGTGTGCTTTAACACATGAGGCCCAATAATCCGTCACAAATAAGAAAGTACAACCTCTATAAGATGAGGTGATCATGCCTAACCAAAGCGGCATTCGTGGTATTTCCCACCTGAATGCATTTCGCTAAGCTTTTGTAGACCTATTTCTCCATTATCAATAAAAGACTTCTCTAGCTCATTAGCATTGGTGGCATATCCATTAAGATATATAACATAACCTCAAAGTGCTGAAACAGATGATGTTTCTCCAGGGAACGATTGCGTTATTCTGGTCCAACACCACAGGCACTTGCATCCGACTCTCAGCTAAGAGAAATAGAGCTCTAAACTAGCAACTTAATGCACAGTTGTGTGCTTTCGCACCTGTGGCCCACTAATCGGTCATGTTTGAGATGGCGCAACCCCCAAAAGAAGTGGCATTCGTGTCTAACCAAAGCGGTACCCAAGGTGTTTTTCACCTGGACACATTTTAAATAAATAAAGTTTTTATTCTTGACAAGACGAGGCACGACTTTACAGGCATGATCATTATGACAACAATGCGCGGTCAAGAATGTGCAAGAATACGTTAGGTTTGCCTTACCAGTGTATGTTTATGTAGGGGGTATGTAATTATGTAGCTGTGTGTGTGGGTGTGTAACTGTGAGGTTCCTGTTTGTAACTGCGCTGCTCTAATTTTCACTCTCATATCGTTGGCAATGCTCGAGTAGAAGATGGATGTCCGTGCGTTGGAAAGGATTATTCGGATACCCACGGGGAAGTGACTTTATTTCGTGGCGAGTCACGACCGCCACGTCAGAGTGTTGTTAAGCAGACATTTGTGGCTTTTTATAGGGAGAACGCTTGCCAGGCGAAAACCCACCACGTCCTGGAACACTGCCGCCGAAATATTTGCCGGAACGGGTCAAACCCGAACCACCCAGCTGGCACCACGAAGAGGTTATCACTGGAAAACCACCCTGGTTCATTAGTGTCAGTGATACAACCATAATGACGTATAAAATAGCCTCAAAGAGTCGAAACTGGTAATATTTCTGTAGGAAATGCTTGCGTTATCCTAGTTCAGACGGGGCAAATGAGTTTTATGTTCCCTTGTCTTATTCATATGGACTCAGCTCATGCGGCTTTGGTATAATTTTTGCATCCACATGGGAGCATTAAAAACGTTAAATTCCACGTTCTTAGTGGATTCTGCGGCCCAATATGCTCTGAAAATCGCACATAGTCGCATTCTGGCTGTGGGCTAGCTACACCATATCCTGTGCTGTTCTACCTATATAATAATTCTTACAGCCTACCTAGTATTTCCCTAAAACCTTTCCGTCTGTTTTCCCAACTTTTACTCCGTTTACTGAGAAAGTATGCTTTTCGGCCCACTGCGTCATACTTCGCTACTGCAGCGAATTACACGTCGTCTTAGGCATTCCCAGTTACTACTCCATATTCGGAACTTATTACGTCTAGCCGAATTTTATTATTACTTTCTTTTTTCTGCATCTGCTTCCAAAGCAGAACGTGAATTTAGCGCAGGCTCGAAAATGGCGCTATCCGCAGCCCACCGCTAAAAATGCAAATATCCCCATAATCACTGCACCTAGCTTAAATATTTTACATTTGTCGTAACCAGCGCCTGGGGTTTGTCCTAGACCGCCCATTGTTGTCCCGTTTTAGTTAACATTTCGGCTCCAAAACGGCGTTGATTCCGCTTGTTTGGCGGACCGGGACTCTCACATCTGAGATTTGCCTAGCGGCGGGTTCGGTTCCGTAGGTATGCTAGGCCAACTGGAGAGGTTGCCATTAAATGGCGGTTTGCATATATATATAGTATACACATGTTAACCTGGTGTATGTTTTGTATTGAAGACGGTTAATGTGGTTCTCATAGTTAGTTGTTGTGATAGACTACAGGAGTATTGGAAATCACTTGGCGCCACATTTGTAACTGTCATCATGGTGGATGGGGAGCTGGGCTCTAACCAAGGGCGGAATTTTGGTTACGGGCCGAGGTTAAATGGAACAGCCTGTATCAATTAGGCAATGGCGAGCGTTAAGAAATAATTAATGAGGTTTCAATAATAAAATGGAATGCACTTAGTATATTTATAGGGAGGTAAAGTTAAGTTAAGTAAATTTTGTACCGAGTTCGAGTAACCACTGACCGCTTATAAAAGGCCGTCGCAGTAGCCTGCTGAAATTTCTTCACATCCTGTTCCATGTCCGCAAATGTTCGCGAATATATAATTTCACCAAACGATTAAACGAAGGAAGATCGTCCACCATGATGGCAGCTTCCAACGACGCGCCGCGGCTCATAACTGCACTTCGTTAGCTACTTGAACAACAACAGTGTTAAAATCTACAAACTTTAATATTACCACGTACCATAAATGCTCCTGAAACGCTTCATTATACACCACACAACATCAATAAGCAACATAGTCCACATGTAGCATGGCGTACCAAACCACCCTCACCAAATTATCAACAAAGCACTTTGGTTAGAATCCCGGTCCGATTTTCTAGTTAAGTGGGCCGGCCTTTCAGTCGCACTTTTCTAAGAAAGGCTAAATTGTTAGCCACTACTGTTATTTCCCTTGTTTCCACCCTCCACGTTTACGATCTAATTTTGGCTTGCTTATTCCTTTCCATGAGCTCGCTTCTAATGGGTGCTCGAAATGCGGTGATGTGACCAAAGAAAATGGATCAAATTTCCTCTAGTGGTGCATTTTCCATCGAAAATAACACAATCCATTGGCATAATAGATTGATAGTTTACTAATGGAATCAGGCACCTCAAGGTTTGGCAGCGGTAGCCGGTGAAAAGCGCAGAATTCGTACATAAGCTACGGAGACCCAAACTACTGCCTTCAAAAATGTCGAGGCCTACGAAACGTTTGTATTTATCCCTGCTTTACTATTCGGAAAGTTAAACACGATCAAAAGCAGTTGTTAACGATATTTCTTCTCCATGCATGAGCATGAATGTTATGTACAATTTGCTCTGATCCCACGCAGGAACAGCATCTAGCGCTTGTCTAGAAATATACCTGCCCCGTGGGTACCCGAATAATCCTTTCCAACGCACGGACATCAATCTTCTACTCGAGCATTGCCGACGATATGAGAGTCAATGTTAGAGCAGCACAGTTACAAACAGGAACCTCACAGTGACACACCCCCACACACACGGGTACATAGTTACATACCCCCTACATAAACATAAACTGGTACGGCCAACATAAGGTATTCTAGCACATTCTAGACCCCGCATTGTTGTCATAATGATCATGCCTGTAAAGGCGTGCCTCGCCTTGTCGAGAATAAAAACTTTATTTATTTATCTATTTATATCTATATCTATATCACCATGGCTCTGAAAGAGAAATAAGGATGGACGAGCAATGTTACTTGTGACCAGGTATCAATGGTGCATCACACGGCGGCGGCGGTATGTGGGAGCGGGTTCACTGGCATCGTGAAGTAGGATGACAAATGGCAGCGCATATCGCAGTGGCCCTGAAAGATAAGTGAGCATGGCAGAAATATGGCACCTGTGACTGGGTATCAATGGTGCATAACATGGCGGCGGCAGCACGTGGGAGGAGGCTCAGTGGCAACGTGAGTTCGGAAGGCATCGTGAAGCAGGACGGCAAATGGCAGCGCATAGCGCAGTGGCTCTGAACGACAAGTGATCAGGCAAACAAATGGTACCTGTGACTGGGTATCAATGGTGCATGACATGCCGGAGACAGCACATGTGATGAGACTTAGTTGCAGCGATAAGTGTCAGGCTAAAGGACGGCGCATTGGACTGTGCCTCTGAAACAATGCCGGCGAACATGATAAGCACAAAATGCATGGAAAGCACAAGACATGATGTCACGCCTAAAGATATTGTTTACTCCTTCTAGGTACAACCACATTTATCAGCCGACCACATCATTTTAACTTACATCTTACTATTGCCTACGGTAATCGATAAGTTTGTCTTCTCCTCTGTTTTCTCTTATTCTTCACGTAACCGGCACAACAGGGACTGCTAGTGCAGGGCGCCTGGGCATTTTTGGTTGACCATGTGAATCGTGTGTGTTGCTTTGGCTCTCCTTTACCACATCAAGGCACTGGTTTCCCTGTTGGATCAATGACGTTTTCCAAGGTGGAACGTTCGCGGGATTTTCCTACTGTTCCGGTCCCTCTTGAATTTGAACTAAAAGTTGATCCTGTTCAACTGACATTGGAACAAACCACACAGATACGGCGCAAACAACACAGCCTACGTCTTTCGCAGATACCAAAGTGCACCTAAACTTGTTGTACGTTTCGTTCTTGATGTATGACTTTCTCCAGTAGAAAAGGGGATGGTACGTCCGTCAATGGTACTGCCAAGGTAGTTCCGCTATTCCGCATTCTTCTTAGTTTTCCTCACTTTAACGTATCAATAGTTGCTTATTCATGCTATAAACTGTGCGTCAGGTGAGCCATTTCGCACTGCTTCGCCCGGTACACTTAGTTTCGTATTGTGTGTTGTTGTTCCTTAACTGTCGTCTGGGGGCGTGCTTTACTTGAATATGTTAGTACGTATAATAAACATCGCTAAATGCGAGCATAGCCAGAGCTCCAGTGCCCTTTTGGCCACTGCATGTCCGCCTCTGTTATTGAAGCACTACAGGACAATAGCTAGGCAATGAAGAACTATCCTGCTCCTAGTCCATTCAAAAGCCTCTGCAGATTCTTTGACTTTGCCAACTATCCTCGACACTTTATTCCTAAATGCCCCAGCAGAATACAGCCTATGACCGGTGTGCTCCTCGGTATTCAACATTATGTACCCTTCCCTGACTATGCTAGTCAGTCTTTAGAGCATCTCAAGGACATTGTCTGCAACTGAGTGCTTCCCGCTAAACCAGACACAACTACGGGGGTTTAATTGCGACTGACGCGTCAGACACTGTCCTCGGTGCAGTTCTTCCAAAAATTCATGGAACATATCTTGAAAACCGCTAGGTTTCTTTTTGAAATGTGTACAACATGAAGAGGCGCGTTACAGCAGCTTCGGTAGGGAACTACTACCTATCTACCTAGACCTCAAACGCTTCCGTCATTATCTCCAGTATCGACACTTTACCGTCTTCAGTGACTATAACTCACTGAGCTGCGCAAGCAGCAGCGCAACGGAAGTATTATTCGCGATAATGTAGATACATAGACTAGGATTCTTAGTCCCAGACAAAGGCACGACGTGTCTCAAGTGCTCTTACTCCTGTCGCGGACGCTTCCTCATGAATAAAACAAGTCGACTTAGCTAATGGGTCCCATATGAACCTAGCCGGCAAACCTGCTGCCGAACAAACTGCGCCCTACATGGACAAGCTTAGACGCAATACCTCGCTGCAACTGCGCGAAATTCCGCTCACATCATGTGTGGGTACTATTCTTTGTGACGTCTCACAAACTTCTCCCTGACCCTTGGTTCCTACTTCAAGCAGCTAAGTAGTCTTTATCGCTAAGCAATTTGCCTTCTCACGGCATACGAGTTTTGCAAAAGCTCGTAACTGTACGCTTCGTATGCGCTAATGTCAACTGCGATGTCCACCCGTTGGCAGGCGGTTGCTTACGGTGTCAGCGCACCATGATATACAGACACTCCAAAAGTGCACTCGGCGTCTTTCCAGCTCCCGGCTCTCGTTTCCCAAACGTCCATGTCGAAGTGTTTGGACCTGGGCCACCATGCAAAGGCTATGTATACCTCCACACATGTGCCGACCGAATCACCCTTTGGCCAGAAGCAAACCCGCAAGCGAACCGCTCATTTGAGACAGTTGCACAAGCCGTCTTAGGATGCTGGGTAGCTCAATTTACTAACCCAAACGTAGTTATTACGGACGGAGGGTCACATGTTGCTGGATGCTTCAACAGTCGTAAGAGGAAGTGGATTGCCTCCAAGAACTCGGCATAGAGAAACTATCGCTCCCATCCAACGGCCACTCAGTGGAAGTATTACCTATCCATCCGTAACTAATGCGCCCATCTTGTACGAGAAGATAACAGTGAGTATCAGCGTCAGCTTTTGCGCGCATTTTCGTCTAATCCCAAAGCCTTTTATAGTCTTGTCAAAGGTCTTCGACAATTCAAGCACGGTGTCACCGCACTGACGACACCAACAAAGCACACGAAGTCAGCGAACGAGGCAGCAGAAGTGCCGTGGCAGCGGTATGCATCCACAATCTCCGTTACATCAATGTATACAACGACAGCACTTTCTTCGGTCTCACCTCCAAATGCCCTGACAACTGTTCATTTCACTCTGGAGAAGGTCCAAGCGAAACCCAAATTCCTGCGGCTAACGGGCTCCCCCGGCGCTGATGTTTTCCACCCAAGGCTCTTGCGAGCGTGCGCTGAAGCTCTACTTTACCCCTAGCGGAGCTGTTCACTCACTTCTTGCAAGGCAAAGTTCCGAATGCTTGGAAATGTGGGAATATTACACCAATCTACAAAGGCAGTACTTGCAATGATCCGGCAAATTACCGACTGATAACTCTCTACGATCTTCAAAGTGGCTGAGTTGGTCGTCGCAGACGATTTATTGGACTACATGGAGGCGAAGAAACTGCTCTCCGATTGCCTCGTCGTACACGTGTGGGCTTGCCATGTGAATAATGCGCGCACATGGAATGCGCCAATGACAATTAAATCGACATCCGCATGCACTGCCATTTCCTATGACGACAAGTTGCATGCCAAGGCGCTTGTCAACCACCAAACAATACACGCCGTCTGGGTTCACAACGCGAATGCTGGACTCTAATACTGTGCCGCACGTACTGCCGCCGGGCGTACGACGACATCCTCCCCAAAATAACATGCCCACTGCTTACACGTTGCTGCACGTCTCACATGCCAGGCTGATCTCTCGCAATCAGTGCTTCCCTCTTCTCCAAAATGCCAGTGCAACGCTGCACTATCCCCTGAAACCGGTGCAGTAGAGTTGACCGCTCACTCAAAGTTTCTTTCAAATGCTTATTTTCATTCTCAACACGATGTGTGCTGCCACACCCAAATAATATTACGCGACCCATCAAATGCGCCGCCCAGCTAAACCGCCATGAAATCCACGTTCGACGGAAGTATTGGAAGCGTACCGCGCTGCGCACCGTTATACCTTCCATAATCAGATGATAATGTACGCAATCGTGGGAGTACAACAACGAGCGCAGCATGTTGAACAGAGCCCGCTTATCTTTCGTGTTGCAGAACGGAAAATGTGAACAACGCCGCTGCATGTACCGCATGATGTGCACCCGGCAGAATACGACGTTCGCAGTAGGGTACGCGTTGCGAAACGCATTCACTTGCGTAGCGCACTTGTCCATCACCAACGTTCGAGCACCGGCAACCGCGGGGGCCAACTCCAACATACGTCGCACTGCCTCTTCGTAAGTAGCCACCGTCTCATTTGGTAAATGCGCATAAAAGTAGCTCATACCGAGACCACTAACGTCAACAAATATGCAATGCCATAGGATGTGACCCCCGTAATTGACCTGATATGTGGAGTCCGCCAAACTGACCCCACCGTATTGGCACACCAACTCCAGCAGACGCGAGGGCACGAAGAACAAGTACCGAATCTCATTTCCCTCATGAATAATTTTAACCTGACCGTTTCTTCGCAACCTCTGTGTAACCTCATCCACTTCCGTGACACAAGCATTCCGATGACTTCACCGTATGTCGTACAAATCGCGTTTTGTTAATAGATTGTGATATTGCTGATGCCCAAATGCACGCATCTCCTGCTTCCGACGAAACCTTTTCGTCAAGTTAAGCACCATGCGTTCATGATCCGCTGTTAGCCTCCGATTTTTAGCATACAGCCAATGCTTCCCAAGGTGAAAACTGTGCGAACGCCACAGAAACGCGTTTCCAACCTCGTAACATTCGCCCTTAAACGTCGCTGAAAAGCGAGCAAGGCAATTGTAACAGCAAGATCTGTAATAATCTTTTCAACAGGCAGATACAATGCACTTACTGCTTTCCAGCAACTTTGCTGCGCTTGCTGTGCACGCATACAAACCGAATATACCGGTTGGGGCAACCTTCTGGTAGCCCCTGTCCAGTATCCCTCTGGTACGCCATCGCAGTTAAAACGTTCCGAAAATAAACGATGTCGCCTTTTCAATTTGAAGCGCTTTCAGCTCATCATTCATCGTTGCGACGTCCAGATAAGGACCCTTAAGTATACGTCGGAATACAAGCGAGTCATCCCCATGGCTCCTACGCATGAAGCGAGAGAATGATTAAACACCGTAATGTATTTAAACCACTTAGTATATTGATTACAAATCCAACTCAGCATTGCAAAAAACATTTAATAATTAATAAACATTTACATTCTCCCGATGGCCCCAAATTTACATCCAACCACATCCAACCGTGTGTACCGAAAGTGCACTGTCGAAAGATCATTGATCGCAAGTGGCGGATCCGACGCTCCGAATTTTTGGCGTGCCATACTGATCGAGATCTTTAGCTGAAGTAACGTGGAAAATAGTGTTTGAATAAACACTTGAAACGAAAGTGGACGGTTATCAAATTTCCTCTGATCCAAGATATCTTGAATCGACTAAAGTGGTGCTGGCCACAGCGTCTTCTTGACGCTTACTGGTGATTTTGCGGTTGTTCCCTTTTTTAAGCCCGTTTTACACCCTAGTTTGCCATTTTATATTGGTTGTTTCACGGTTGTATACGTGTTTTTAAATTCTGGGGTGACCTGATCCTTGTATTCATGATCTTATTCGACCCTGGACATCCCAGTCGCCACCTACTCACACTGCAACAATCGGGCTCCCACCTACGTGGCCACCCATTGAGGCTCACACATTATTACTGTCGGCTGAACTGCAGACGGCACCACTTTGCTTTGCAGTTCTGCCGACTGTGAAATGCTGTGCCTGCCGAGTTAGTCTTGACACCAACTTGGGAGGACTTTAAGACCTGCCTGGACTGTCGTCTGCCCGAGTTGCACCGTGATATTCCCTAATATAACTACCTTCTATGTATGGAATTTCCTTCTTTTTTCTTCTAGCTACTTCCTTTCCAAAGCCGTTTCGGAGAGGTGGTGGGATGTAACGCTTTGAACCGGCGCGCATTCTGTTTAACTGCCGCATAAGTCCGATGAAGCTTTGGCTAACCCGCGAGTCCAACCAGCTATAAGATTGCTTGGCCCTTCAGTAGACCTGACACGGACTCTTTTTACCCTATGGGTCATGTAAAGCTGGAGCTTTTATTCCCATTATATACAATGTTACAATGTTACAATAAATAAATAAATAAATAGTATATTCTCGAATTTCCGAGACACACCTGACCAGGCATGATCAACGTTTACAAGCAATTATGTTTCGCCACAAACACGTTGCTATGTATGTAATCGGCAGTAAGCCGAAAGTTGTCCAAGCTTTGGAAATTGTAAAATTAATCTTGAGGTATAAATTCGTCAAAACATGACGACAAGTTGGGTTCTAATGGGCGTATTGTAAACAGGCTGGGAATTCCTTTTATAGAGAAAATTTGTCAGGAAAATATTTCATTAGGATTCTGGTCGGCTTGCCAGTTTGTAGTTGTGGGCAGTGCCTTTATTCAGTGGCGAGTCACATCCGCCACGTCGCAGTGTTGTTAAGCGGACATTTGTGGCTTTTTATAGGGAGAACGCTTGCCAGGCGAAAACCCACCACGTCCTGAAACACTGTCAGAAATCCGTTTGTACACCAATGTAAAACTGGCAGAGCAGCTCGTCGACTGATTTAACCCTCGGTTAACCGCCGTCAATTGCCTTCTAATTTCCTCTGTTAGCTGAACAGGTTATTTTTGCTCGGGGCGGCCATAATGGCTGAGGCGTATGGAGGGTTAGACCTTCGTCATCTTCGTGTCCAGATGAGCAAAACTTCCGATTCTTGTGTCTAGATTTCTCAGGATTATGTATACTTCGCAGAAGTATGAAGGCGTCATGTCCAGCTACCATTACTGGACGACGGTCACGGTAGTAAGTGCATTTTTATCCACTTGTTGTACAGCCGTGTTCTATGTAGGTCCTTGGGGGTTTTTATGTCCTGTCTCAGGCACAAGCTCTTTCACGTTCCGATCCCAGATCCCCAGGAAGTTCCAGACCTCGGAGAAAGGGAAGGTGAGAGACAAATAGGGCCGCAAAGAACAGACGTGGGAACAAGCATTATTTATGTTCTATGGTCTAACATTTAGAGGAAACATATGATGTACAATGTGTAACAATGATTATGCTAAAAGTGTCTTTTGAATATTCATCGGAAGCAAAGCCCTATAGGTTGGTTGCTACCGTATACCTTGGATGCAGAGCGTTGCGCTGTTAAGCAAAGGAAACACAGGATCAGTTTGTTATGATGCAACTGTTGCGTGGGAAGATTCGCTGGGGAGCGTAGAATATGCTGACCCAAGGAAAGCCAGTGAGTCTTTTGGACTCATACATGGGTAAATTTCGCAAAAATAGCAGCGAATAATTGAGGAATGAACACCTGTAAATGAGAAGCTAAGGGGCGTCTCTGTACTGACCAGGTGAGAGAGTGCCGAAAAACCGAGGCGGATAAACCCCTTGCGTACTCGTTTGATGAGTCAAATACAGCTTGCAGCAATGCTGCCTGTTCAACGCCACTTACGGATACATCTGGTGGTATGCCATGTGAGGTTTGACCTCGTTGGTATCACAAAAGTTTCACCGGCCTCCGTGCGAATCAGTACAATATGCTAGCATCCAGTGAAAACTTTCTGTTTAGATATGCTGATTGTTGCGCTCAGAAAGCGAAGCTGCCGGCTTTCACCTGTGCTTAACTCAAAGCGCTAGCATCCAGATTCACATTTGTTGAGAAGGCATTAGTCGAGCTTGTCTCCCTTGCCTCACTCAACTCTAAAGTGGATATGCTTATGAAATTCCTGAATATTGCGAAGTTGGACGCTGTAACGGACTGCCCTTCTGCTGACAGTCCAACCGTTGACGAATCGTTCATTCTACAGGATGCTCCACTTCACGTGGATATGACTGACACAAATGCCTCGGACGGCATTGTTGACCCGCCCCAAATGGAAGGCGAGTCACGGGCTCCTGGGCCATTGGTGAATAAGTGTAAGTGGGCAAGGAAAGCGCGCACACCCTCCGACCCCAAACCGAAAGGTGATAGAATGCTCAAGAAATGACCCAGGGCTGGTCGTGCCGAAGCCCTCCAAGTAGTACCTAATAACATACGTAGCCTGCAGAACAAGATGGGCGAGGCGGGTCTGATCGTAGACAAATCCCGTCCAGATATACTTGCTTTCACTGAAATGTGGCTGTCTGCGGAAATCCCTGATGGCGAAGTATATCTGCCTTGCTACGCACTGTTCCGCGCTTACCGCTCCACTGGCTGTCCTGGGGGTAGGGCAGTTCTTTATGAGTTATCACCGACGTGTTGAGGACCAACGTTTTTCGGTCTCTCGACAATCTGTTGAGGCTCACGCTGTCTTGCTTTGCGCTTCCTCGGTTCAGGTTACGGTGCTGTTAGTGTACGGAAGCCAAATGAGCACCTCCAATGGAATCGTTGAGTTTATACGCACTCACCCTGCGAAGAAGTGTCTGGTGCTGGGAGACTTCAACCTCCCAGAGGTTTGTTGGGTTGATCTATCTTGAAGTTCGGTTCTGGAATCGTTCGGCACAAAACCGCTGGACTTGACACTGCAGGTGCCACTAAACCAGTTCCTGGACCTCCCTACTGGGTACATGAGCAACCTGCAGCCGTCCATTTTAGATCTTGTTTTTGCTAAGACACTTGACTTTTTAAATGACATTAAATACGACTCGCTTCTTGGCGCTAGCGATCATGTTTACATGTCTTACCAGTGTGTTCTTATCAGGCCTTGCCAAGTTACTACCAGTTGGTATCAGAACTTTTGGGCCGCGGTCTTTCAAGCAATGCGTGATAAAGCCAGGTCATCGCCTTGTGTGATGTCTGAGACCAATACTGTTCACATAGCATGGGAAAAACTTAAGGCTCACCTCGTCAACATTACTTCACTTCAAGTCCCACTGGTAAAAAGAAGAGAATCGAGAGCGCAGCCTCCGAGGATGTATTCCGCGGGGAAGGGCATGCTAAAGAAGCGGTCTAGATGCTGGCGAGCGTACCCAACAGATCCGTCGAACAGCAGGTTTGAGAAGTATCGGTTGGTTCGAAATGAGTGCAAGCTACATCTTAGTTTGGCCCGGCTTCAGTATGAAAAAGGCTTAGCTAGTACTGCCTCGAAAAATCCCAAGAAATCCTTCGCTTACGTTAAACGACGCTGTAGTACGAATTAACCCATACCACCATTGCTTCGAGGAGATGGGACCCATGCCTATAGCGACTATGACAAGGCATGCGCGCTTTTTAAGCAGTACCCAAACGTCTTTGTCCGCGAAACGAATGCGCCATGCAAAGAGTTAGCTTCAAGAGTCTTTGAGGACTGTTGACTGGATGAAATTCCTGTAACTGAGTCCCAAGTTCTCCGGTTGCTAAGTGAGGTAAACACAACTAAGGCTTCCGGGCCAGAATCTGTTCATTCAAAATTGTTGCACGAATGGGCAGTGGAACTCAGTACACCTCTGACTTGCGTGTTTCAGATGTCACTCAACAACTGTATCTTGCTTGCCGAATGGAAGAAGGCTGTTGTCTGCCCGATTTCCAAGTGCGGTGACAAAGACTTACCGGCTAATTGCAGGCTAGTCAGCTTCACTAGCGTGGTCGTGTTAATCATCTCAAGGGTCGCAACTCCAAAAATAACATTTCACGGCTACACAAAATTCTAGCAACACAGAAGGAAAAAAGCAACACGCCAATGGCCTTGCCAAAATAACGTATTAATCGCCGTCAACGAACACTGCACTATGACTGCGGACCATGACTGTATTTTAGGTCCCTACGGACCTTCGACTTCTGGAATAGCAAGGTCAGCTACCAATGTTAGTGGTTCCCCATAACTTGTACCGAGGTGTCAGGTGGTTTTTAATCACGTGCAGAAGAACATACCGGAACGTTCGAAATCGACGCGATAATCGTTAAAAGTCGATTAATCGCTAAAATAGTGGATTTCCAAGGTAATTCTTACTTTCTCTAGGACACTTCCACTCCTGAGACATCGTCCGAGGTATAAGACGAAAGCCCAGGATTAACTTGCAGTTGGCGGAACGGTGTCCTCTGCCTGTCGGTCCACCTTCTTGGCAGAAGCGCCAGAGAACTTTGTTCCGATGTTCTTGTTTTGGACTCTGCTCGACTGTGTGCAATCGTCCACTGTTACCTTTGGCAGGTTGAAGCTTTCCACCAGTAAATCGAACGGGAGGTCAGTAGGCCTTGCTTGTTCTGCTTGGCACGATGTGGGCCGTAACTGGTTTGCATGCCGTGGCCAGATCTGTGCGCCCACCATCACGTCATACATGACGTTTCCGCGCTTGCTTTTGACCGTCCCTGGCGTCCATTTCGCATGGCCTTCCCGGTAGTCACGTACTAGCACCTTCTGTCCAAGCGTAAATGATCGCTTCTTTGCTCCATGCCGCCGATAAATATCCTATTCCCTTCTGCGGTTGCTTTTACCAACAGAAGGCTCCTAGCGAGGTCGGATGGCTTCGAAAGGCATGCTGAGCTTCCGGTTCATTATGGCCTGTGCTGGAGAGACTCCGTCTGGCGCTTGTGGATTCGGTGTTGATCGGTAGAGGAAAGGGAACCGGTCAACCACCTCCTCTATACGTCCCTCCTCTTTTGATTTGTGGAAAGCTCGCTTGAATGTATCGACAAACCTTTCTGCCTGGCCATTCGACTGTGGGTGAAACGGCGGCGAGCGAACGTGCTGTACGGCGCATTGCTTGCAAAACTCCGTAAATGTTGCTGAAGTAAATTGTGAGCCATTGTCGTTGACAATTGTCTCAGGACAGCCGAATCTGCTAAAGGTTTGGCGCAGTTTCGATATGGTGGCATTGGTGGTTGTGTTCTCCATAAGAAATACTTCAGGCCACTTGCTGTATGAATCGACTATAATGAGGAAACTTCGGCCGTTGATCGGTCCCGCAAAGTCGACATGGATGCGGCACCATGGCTTTGTAACTTTTGGCCATGAATAGAGTACTGATTTTTGTGGCGCTTTCAAGACATTGGCACACTTTTGGCAGCGTTTGGCTATTTCTTCTAGCTGTTTGTCCATGAACGGCCAGTATACATAACTGCGGGCAAGCGCCTTCATCCGGTTGATTCCAGGATGCCCGGCGTGGAACTGCCGAATAAGACGCTCCTGAAGTGCCTTGGGGATGACCACTCTTTCCGAAAATAGTATGCAGTCGTTTACAATAGAGAGCGAGTGTCTCCTCTGGAAGTACTGTTGCAACTCGGCAGATGGACATGAACGTGGCCAACTTGTTTTGTGAAATCGTGTAACCTTCTTGAGTATTGGGTCCCGAAGCTTTTCGGTTCGTACAGCTTCTGCGGTAACTGGTAGACCGTGCAATGCATCAGTTACCAGGAAGTTGACGTCAGGTTCAATCTCGACCGAGGCAATGATTGTGTCCTCATGTTCTTGCTGGCGGGCATCAATTAGGCGTGACAGTGCATCCGCTTGGCCAATGGAAACTGTCGACTGGTATTGGATCTCGAAATCATACCCCATTAAGGTAAGAGCCCAACGTTGTAGCCGGTTGGCTGTGTAGGCCGGAATGCCCTTTTTCGAACCAAAGATAGCCAGCAAGGGCTTGTGATCTGTCAGAAGCTTGAAGCGGCGGCCGTATAGCATTTTGTGGAATTTCTTGACTGCATACACTATGGCCAATGCTTCTTTCTCAATCTGGCTGTAATTCTTCTCGGCCTTCGTAAGTGTTCTGGCGGCATGGGCGATTGCCTTCTGAGATCCATCGGCGTAGGTGTGTGATATTACTGCACCAATCCCATGGCTTGATGCATCTGTGGCCAAGACAATCTCTTTGGAGGGGTCAAAATGAGTCAAAAGCAAGTTTGAGGACAGCAGTGACTTGACGCGTTCGAAGGCATTCTGGCATTCTGATGTCCAGTTCCATCTTTGGCCTTTGGCTAGTAGCTTGTTTAACGGGGCACGCAGGCGGTGCATCTCAGGCAAGAATGCGCTGTAGTGGCTGATGAGCCCACAAAAGGAACGCAAGGACTGTAGATCTGTTGGTGGAGGCATTTTCTAATGGCTTCTATGTTTTCCGGGTCTGGTCGACGTCCATCCTTTTCGAGGATAAAACCGAGGTATTTGATGATCGGCGTGAAAAATGTGCATTTATCCTCACGGATCCGGAAACCGTACGACTGTATGCAACCAAGCACTTCATCCAGTCAGGTAAACAGTTCCTCCGGTGTTCGGCCCTTCACTATGATATCATCCAGATATGCAGCGGTTTTAAAAACGCCCGGCAGCGTGGTGTTCATCAATTGTTGGAAGATAGCTGGCGCCGTTTTCACACCAAATGCCAAGTGGTTGTATTGGAATAGCCACGATGAGTGTTGATCGTCAACAACTCCCGAGAGACTTCGTCAACATCCACTTGCAGCTAAGCATCGGATAGATCAAGCTTAGGAATGTACTTACCACCATTCAACTTTTTAGAGATATCTTCCGGTACAGGTAATGGGTACTGGTGGTCGTCCAGCCCGGCGTTGAGGCCAGTCGAAAAATCAGCGCAAACGCGTACATTGCCATTTGCTTTCTTCACTGCGACGATAGGTGCGGCCCATGATGAGTACTTGACGGCTGTGATGACTCCGGCACGTTCCAGTCGATCGAGCTCTTGCTCAACGGTTGACATGGCTGCATATGGTACCGGTCTTTTGGCCTCGAACACTGGTTTAGCACCTGGTCGCAAGTTCAGTGACGCTTTGAATTTTGTACAATGACCCAAGCCATCCTAAAAGGCAGAGGCGAATTCGCGCTTCAGTGTACTTGCCATGTCTTTGCCGGACTTTGATGATGGGTCTGGACTTGCTCGAACTCGGTTACGGAGCTGATTCAAGGGAAAATCAAAGAGTTGCAACGTTTCAATCCGGTCGAGGTCAAGAAGCTTCAAATACGGCCGGTCTGAAATGTAGCATGTTCCCGACTTTTCCACACCTTAGAAAGTTATCGGTCAAGTAAGTTCGCTCACTAAGTTTAACACACCGACGGATGCATTATGTGCAAGTTTCTGAGACTCGACCATCTTCGGTCTCTTTATGTGATTCCGTGTGCGTCCGGAAATAATCGTGATGTCTGAGGCCGTGTCAAATTGCAGCTTCTTTGAGATTCCATTAGTTAACACAGTGATGAATAGTCGTCTCGGTTTACATTCGCTTTGGAATGCGGCAACTATGGACAGAGACTCAGCGCCGTCCCTTCTAGAATTACCCTTTCGATAAGACTTCACTTTCTTCGACCGGACTTGACTGCAGTATTCCTCTTTATGCCCACGCTTATGACACGTTTGACAAATATGATGTTTGAAGGGACAAAAGCGAGCGAAATGCCATTCGCCGCATGACCAGCATGCTGTGGGCGGTTTGTTCGTCGGCCTCTTGAAGGGTTTGCTTCGGTTGCCGGTCCTGGCCTTTTCACGAGTTGCACGGTATCTGGTGGTGCGCGACCATTGCGTTCGACCATGGCAGTGTCGTGTTTTAGAGTGAGCAGCCGTTTGCATTCGCTTACGAGGGCCTTCAGTGTCAGATCAGGATCCTGCTCCAGCTTAGCTAAAAGCCGCGTGCGGATCTCAGCATCACTGGGCGATTGTAGAGCGCTGACGAAACTGAGACACTTAAACTGATCGTCCGTTAAAGAGCGTAGTTTGAATCGTTTACACTCAAGGTTAATCATGTCTGTTAGGGCCCCAAAATCGTCCGCCTCCTGTTTGACAATTTTTAGGCATTGATATAGAATACTAAACAAAGATACCGACTCAGCAAAAAATTTCTTTTAATTGCGATACTGCTTCGTCAAAAGTCAGATCCTTCGGCTGTTCGGGCAAAATGTGGTCTATGAACCTTGAATATTCACTTATTCCGAGCTTGCGGAGTAGAAATCGCAACATCCAGGAGTCGTCCTGACGAATGAAGCCCGTCTGGAACATGTCTTCCCAACGCTTGGACCACGCTTCAAAGGTGCATCTAGCATCCGCATCATAATTGAATTCAGTGATGGCGTTCGTGAGAAGATTAACAGAACTCGCCTGCGTGTCGTGCGCCGCTGCTCCTGTTGTCTGCATACTCAAACCTTGTGTCCGCTTTTCAATCATTTTCATTTTTGCCTCCATTTGAGCTCGCTGTTGAAAAAGCAGCTTTTGAAATTGTTCAGCAGAAAAATTCATCACATCCCCGAATTTATCCGTCGTTATTTGTTTTAATCTTCTTACTAAATGCAACCAAAAGTAACAATCCACTGCTCTACAAAACTTCTAGCCCAACCGAAGGAAAAAAACAAAACGCCAATGACCTTGCTCTGATTTATTTGAGCTGGCTGATTCTGAACGCTTGCGTGGACATCGCTTGAAGCTCAAACAGCAGAGGGCTAGACTGAACGTCAGGGCTAAGTTCTTCTCAAGTTCAAGTTCAAGTTCAATTTGGACAGGAACGGTAGGAGAATTCCCATGTGTGTTCCTTCTTCAATGCGTCGTTGAACCAGGATGGAGTTCGCGGAAGCGGTTTGGAGCCGAGAGGAGCCAAATCAATACACACGAATCACATAACGGTCAACCAATCATTGCCCACGCGGCCTGCACTAGCAGTCCCCACTGTACCGGCCACGTGAATAGAATAAAGGTTAAGAGAAGGGAACCAACAAAAACAAAATAATGGTAATTGTAGTACAGGAGAGAATGTGTGGTTAAGACAATAATAGTAATAGATGTGAGAAGTCAAGGAAATAGATGTAGAAGTTAAGAACTAAACGGAAAGGTCTGAAACTGTAACCCAAGGGCGTCGAGTCGATGTTCAAACTCCTTCACCGTTGGTGCTAACACTACTTCGCTGGGTAGTGCGTTCCATGAGTCGATGACCCTGCGTGACAACCGAACGTCAGCTCTAACGTGATCAGATCTAGGCTTATGCAACTTCAGAGGGTGACCACGAAGAGATGACATCTGAGCCGGCTGAAACAGTCCAGTTAGATCAGGCCCAATCTTGTTGGTCAATATACGGTACGTAAGAATCAGGTCTCCCCGAAGGCGCCTATAGTGCAGCGAAAACATCTGCAACCTGAGCAGCCTATCGGGATACGAGAGATGCCTCAATCCTTGTACCATTTTCGTACCAACCCTCAGAACTCGTTCAAGTGTCATCTTATCGCGTACCAAGCATGGAGGACAAGCCTGCACGCAGTACTCCAAGTATGGCCTGACGAAGGCTGAGAACAATATAACGAACATTTCATTTGTTATAATGCCGAATGACCTGCGGATCATCCACAGCATTCGGAAACCCTTACGGGTAGCATTTGTCCAGTTCTCGCTGGATTTGAAGTCAGAGGATAACGAGATACCCAAGTCAGTTTGTTCAGTCACTTGACGCAATACATTTCCGCCAAGTACGTAAGAAGTTGTGGGAGTGCTTGATCCTATGCGCAGGACCGAACACTTTGCAAGATTGACTGGCAGCTGCCACAATTCTGACCACTCCCAAAGCTTGTCCAGAGCTGTCTGTAAAGCCGTGGGTCCAACAGAACCGCTCACTGTATTCCAAAATTTTAAGTCATCCGCAAACATAAGGGATGGTACCTTAAGCTTCTCAGGGAGGTCATTGACATACAATGCAAACAGTAGAGGTCCGAGAACCGACCCTTGAGGAACACCACTCAGAACGGCTTGTCTGAAAGACAGCCCGGAACCCACTCGGACGCTCATCTGCCTTTCTTCCAGGAAAGCCGAAATCCACTTCAATACTTGGCCTGAAACGCCGTAGGATTCTAGTTTAAACAAAAGACGGCAATGCGGTACAGTGTCAAAGGCTTTAGAAAAGTCGATGAACAAAACATCCACCGCCTGTCCTTGGTCCACAGCCTCAGCCCAGCACTCTCGGGCTACCAACATGTTAGTCAAACAGGAGTGGCCTCTGCGGAAACCATGTTGAGACGGGTTGAGCAAACTGAACTTAGCTAAGTGCTTTTCCAGAGCATCTCTTACAAGCTTCTCTAATACTTTCACCAGTACGCTTGTTAGGCTAACCGGTCTATAATTTTCAGGTAAGTGCTTATCACCCTTTTTGAAAATAGGGCACACGATAGCATCTCTCCAGTCAGCAGGTAGGGAGCAGCTACGAAGAGACTTCTCAAAGATACACTTAATCGGTTTACACAGCAACCCAGCCAGCTCGTACAAAAGTTTGGGATGGAGGGCATCTATCCCGGCAGCTTTTGTGGGATTTAGGTCACGCAGGAGCTTGAGTACCTGAGCTTCCGAGATGGAATGGTCCATCAGAAAGGAGTCTAAGGGTATCTTTGCTTGCAATTGGATATTAGGCAATGGAGATTCATGAACAAACGACCTAGCATACTGTTTGCAAGTAAGCAGGCCTTGGCCTGATCGGTTGATACTTCAGTGCCGTCAGGTCCAAAGAGCACAGGGATAGGCGGATTTGCATTGCATCTCCGTTTGACATAGCCAAAGAACCGTTTCGGGTTTGTTGATGCAGATCGAGCTAGCACTAGTTCATATCTCAAGCGTGCGGCCCGCAGATGCTGTTTACATGCATTTCGCACGCTTCGGTAGCGATGACAGGTACTTTCTGAGGGAGCTGATACGTAAGTCCTCCAACACCTGGATCGCCTACTGAGCATCCTGCGCGCCTCAGAGTCAAACCAAGGGGCTTTGCCCCTACTTTATTCCTCGCTGAGATTGGAATGTGGGGGAGGGAAATCTCGCAAAGAAAGGATTTGAACTTGTCCCAAGCAACCTGGACGGTGTCATCCTCTGACATGATACAGAGTTGATTTGCAGCCTTGGCCCTGATGGCTTGAAAATCAGCACGCCAGATATTTGGCCTTCTGACCATACACTCTTCACGTCCCCGACTTAAGGCGCATTTGAATAAGAGGCAGACGTGATCACTAGTGTAGTGCGCAACTGGAATAAGTTGCCTTCGGAACTAATGGATTGTGAGACTGTGGTTGCCTTCAAAGCAGGCCTAGACAGGTGCTGGCCGCGTATTTTTCCGGAATTAATATAATCCTCTCCAATTTATTCGCATTGATATCCGATGTTGATCCTTGTAAAAGCAAAGATTGCTCTCGCTTTTGCTTCATTTCTTTTTGCAGAGGCAAGGAGAGGCGATCAAAAGTCGAAGTGCCGGGGGCTCTGGTTCGCTTACCGGTACAAGAAGCTGGACGCTCGTTAGGCGGAAGCCTTTATCATCCACGGATTTCGACCTGACCTTGCCAAAATAACGTATTAATCGCCGTCAACGGACAGTGTACTGATTTTCGCCCGCTGCGGATAGCGGCGTCCTGTCGCGCGTTCTGGTTTATTGAGGTATTTTGATCCAAAGAAGACAAATCAAGTTCGTTTTTGTGACTCTTATGTTTACTGTTTGGACTTCATCTGCTTCGACGTCCAAATGCTTGTCATGTTTTAAAGGAGTTACTTCGCGCTCTAAAGCCTTGCAGTGCACCATCTGCGATGGGTGGACAGCTTGCTGTGGAGTCGGCTATAATTTGTACGAACTTCTCCTGCGATCTTGACTCGTAGCAGTCGCCTTCTGACTCGTAGCAGTCGCCTTCTTGACTCGTAGCAGTCGCCTTCTGTGCCGAAGAAACAGTTTCAGTGTGCGTACTGCCTTCGCTTGGAACGCCCCCCCCCCGAAGCTGTTGTCTCAGCGCCCAATACGGAGGCCTTCAAACAGCGCCTAGACGCTTGGCTCTTACCTCGCTGGTCTTCCACGTTGCTAAGCTCTGGCCATTTGCCAAGCTAACACGCGGCGCTTCCATCATTTTGCTTCTATCCAACTTTGCCGAATTTACCTACACCACTCTCTTGTTCCAGGTATCCACGTTCCCACAGTCAACTCGCTGAATTCTTGTGCTGAACACCACTACTGCGTCGAAACCCACAACATCTGGTACCTACCGACGCGATCAGGACCTTGCCGTAAGATCCCGAGGCAGAACCACCGAAAAGCTACGCTTACTCGTTCTGCGCAAACCCGTGAAACCCGTGATCCAACGTTCCCGGCTTAGGTTTCTTTTGCGATCTGTGCCGTATTACGATAGGCAACAGACGATACCTTGATGGACTGCCTGCGCTCAGTCCGCTCACCTCTCCAGCTCGCTGCATCGCTGCTGTCTCGCTACCAACTCCTTGCCTTATCACGTGCGTTTCTGGCGCAGCTACCCCAACGGGTAAGCGTAGTCGAGCACCGTCCACCACATCTACAGAAACGCTGGCGGTTGTTGACCAGAGCGAAGAGCCTAGGATCATGACGTATGTAGAGGTGGTAAAGGAAAACCTACGAAATGTTAAACGCAAAAGCAAGACAGGAGTAAGGCTAAAATCCAAGTCGTCACCATCTCAGTCGCAGCTGAATTTGGTTCTCGATAGAGGCAGGCGACTGGAGAAACTGCTTAAGGACGGCCCCTCTGTTCTGAAGCCGAAGATCCATGAGAATGTCACATCGCCATCTCGCGACCGCTGCCTTATCATCGTGAATGCAGCCGAGTCCACCAAGGCTACCTCAGCTGAAAGGATTGTAGATGATCAAGAGTTCCTACAACGGATGATCTCTTTACTGTTCGATGAAGGAGAACAAGGAATCAACATTATTTCTGCTTTCCGCCTCTGCAAGAAACAGGAGGACTCCTCAAAGGTTCGTCCACTTGAAATTGTATGTCAAAACCATGACGAGGCCCGTCGCATTCTTCGACGAGGTGCGCGACTTAAAGGAGAATCATTTTATGTATTGCGAGATCTTTCCCCTGAGGATCGAGTGAGAATGAAACAAGCGGTTGACGAACTCAGATCCCGTCAAGACAACGGTGAGACAGATTTACATATTGTGGATTTTCGCGTAATCCGAAAAGCTACCAAAATTCGCTGGAAACCACTTCTTGTCATACTCAGGCGTTAGAGGCGAGGAACGAATTGCGCGTAATTTCCGCTAATGTGCGCAGTATTCGAAACATACTCGATGAAATTCATTTTTTTGCCTCAGCGAATCATTCTGACATAGTGGCTTCCACCGAGACCTGGTTGTCCGCGGATATCCTGGACTCCGTGGTGCAGATCCCCAGGTATCACCTCTGCCGGGCTGACCGCAAAGGAGGGAGATCTGGTGGTGGTGTGATTCTGTACTGGAATGCAGACCTCAAAGCTCATCTAGTTGAAGCTACTTGTGATGGTAATGGTGGTTTCGAAGCCCTGTGGTGCTGAGTTCATGATGGATGCAGATCCCTGATTGTCGGGGTTGTTTACAGAGCTTCATTTGGTTCCGGAGCTCGGCTGTTGTATTCAATTAAAATGCATGGTAGGGGAAAGGACTGTGTACTATTGGGAGACTTCAACACCCCAAGTATTGTCTGGGATTTGCTGCACTGTGCTATTTCTTCAGACCTTTCTGCTGCGGACTTTTTGGAAACCGTTCTCGAGTGTAACCTATTTCAACATGCTACTGTGCCTACCCGTATGTGTCGGCCAAACCCCCCATATTCTCGATCTTGTGCTTTCCCCGGTGCAATCAGATGTCGCAGACATTACCGCTCTTCCGCCTATTGGTAATAGTGATCACTGTATGGTTTCATTCCTCTGGACTCGACACCTCACTCTTCACAACTAATATAGTTTCCGCAGGAATTTCTGGCGTGCCGATCCAATCCGCCTGCAAGCTGCCGCTAGCAGTGTGGACTGGAATATGCCCCTATCTTCGGACCCAGATGAGGAGTGGAACCTTTAGTACTCCAAGCTGATTTCCTTTGTTGAGCAGGTTGTTCCTATTTGTAAAAGGCGAACGTTTACCAGTGGCCCTCCATGGATAGACCGAGAATTGAGGTGCTTAATGTCCAAAAGATGTAAATTATGGGACCGATTCAAGTTTACTCACTGCGCGCTTGACTTTTCGGAGTACAAATTGCTCAGAAACGACTAAAAAAACGTCAGAAACGGCATCAGTATGAACGCAGTTTGGCTGTGCAATCCAGGACCGAAGGCACCGAAGGCACTTTACTCTTACTTGAAAAGAAGTACCAAAGCTGGCAGCGGCATTCCTGCCCTGTTTTCTGCAGAGCAGGGCGGTTTACTTGACGACGATGGGACGAAAGCCAGTTTACTGGCCCTGCAATATTCATCTGTTTACTCGATCGAGACGCCGTTACCCGATGACACCGCGCCAACCCACCTCTCTTCGTTTCAGCACATAGAAATGAGTGTGGCTGACGTGGCGAAAGGCCTTCGTGAATTAGATCCGAACTCCTCGCCGGGTCCTGATGGACTGCACCCGCTGTTTCTCAAGACCGTGGCGGACTATATTGCTGCTCCCGTCTGTCAGATATTTCGTCACTCCCTGGAAGCTGGACGACTCCCGGTTGATTGGAAATTGTGGACCGTTAAACCTATATGCAAGGGAGGGGATCGTCAAGATCCTGCAAACTATCGACCTATCTGCCTAACGTCCGTACTGTGCAAGTTAATGGAAAGGATTCTCAAGCGCGCCCTGCAGCTTCACTTCGAGAACCTTAACGTCATCTCTTGTGCCCAGCATGGCTTTCGGCGGGCACGCTCATGTACCTCGAACCTGCTTGTTGCTAGGGTAAACTGGGCGAGGTCGTTAGACACCGGGAAACGATTTTATGTGGTTTTTGTAGACTTCAGCAAGGCATTTGACAAGGTCCCTCATGAAAGACTCCTTCTTAAACTCCGAGGTACCGGTGTCTCTGGGAATGTCCTCTCTTGGATCGCTGATTTTTTGATTGGCCGGACCATGCGAGTCAAGGTGAATGAAGCCTACTCCACTCCTGTGCTGATGACTAGCAGTGTTCCGCAAGGGTCACTACTTGGTCCAGAACTGTTCAAGATATTCATGAATGACCTCCCATCGGAGCTTCAGATGGATTGCCTGATTTACGCCGTTGGCATGAAGCTGTGAATGGAGGTATCCTGTCTTGAGGATGCTGACAGATTGCAGGCATCATTGGACATTCTACACGACTGGTCAGTCGACTGGCAGTTGCCCATAAATTGTGAAAAATGCTCAGTTCTCCCCATAGGCGCCATCGAACCGTTCGGGATATACCATGTTGGTGGGTTGTTACTCAGAACCACCATTCTTGAAAAAGATCTCGGTGTGCTTGTCTCACATGATTTACGGACCGCAGAAGACACACTACGGTGGGTTGCCGCTGCCAACAGCATGTCCCATGCCATACGTAGAGCCTTTTCGCGACTGACTCCGGATATCTTCAGAATCCTGTCTATTTCTTATGTGCGCCCGATCCTTGATTACGGACAACCCGCCATCTGTCCTCTTACCAGCTTCGAGTGTAACATGATTGAGAAGGTACAGCGGCGTGCCTCGAAATCCATACTGGAGTTAAGGGACTTCATCATCACCATCATCATACACGTTAGCCAGAGGTGGGGAACACCTCAGCTACTGTGCCGCAATACACAGAAAAAAGGAAGGGAAAAAGGCAACTGGTGCAAACCGGCTGAGCTACCGGTAACGAATGGGCATCGTTCTGGTAAGCTACTAGCCGGCTACTGTGCATCAGAAAAAAATTGCTATGCAAAATTATATAAGGCTAAATGATGAGATTGTAGTTGGAGGGGGAGGTTAAGTGGGATGGGGTGGGACAAATAAACTCACAGCACGAACGCCACTGAGGTCGGCTCCTTGCCATGTCAGCAAGTGTGTCCAACCAAACGTGTTCATCGTCTTCCGGACCCCAACCAGGGAGCCGAGACGCTCCAACCGAGGCCAGCTCAGAAGTGAGGGCCTTCATTCCTCTTGACCATGTCATGGCTTGGCCACCCCTCTTCTTCCATCCACACCCCCGGCGCGCAAACAACGCACGTCGCGGGAGTCGGTGGGCTGGCATGCGTAACACGTGGCCCAGCCATCGGAGCCTGGTGCCTGAAATAACGGTGCTGAGCGGTTCTGTTCCCTTTCCTGTGCCGTAAACAAGGCGTCGAACACGCACGTTGCTCACGCGGTGTTCCCACCAGATGTGAGCTAAATTGCGAAGCCCTCTTTAAATTCGGGGGACCTGCTCTTGTGGATACTTTACATGAATTGCTAGTTAAACTGTGGGTCAGGAAACTGTCCCAACCGATTGGAGCCGCTCGGTCATAGTCCCAATTTTCAAGGGAGGCTCACGATCGGAATGCAGCAGTCATATAGGAATCAGTCTGATTTCCATCGCCTCCAAATTGCTTGCCTCTGTCATCCTTCACAGACTGACTGGCACTCGTGAAAGCCAGATTCGTGAAGTGCAAGCCGGGTTTCGTCGAGCTCGTGGCTGCATTGACCACATCTTCACCTCGCGTCAGTTGTTGGAGCACCGTCACATATATTGGCGGCCCACCATCGTCGTGTTCCTCGATATCAAAGATGCATTCGATTCTGTGGATAAACTTGCACTTTGGGACTGCCTACTCAGGAAAGGTGTACCTGAAAAGTATGTAAATATTATCCTAGCATTATATGCGCGTAGCTCGGGCATAGTGAGGGCTTACGGCAAGTTGTCGTCGCCCTTTAATATCTCCAGCGGTGTGAGACAAGGATGCCCGCTGTCACCTTTCCTCTTTAACTTCGCTATTGACGAAGTCATGGAAATCGCGTTCACAGGACATGACTTAGGAGGTGTGGATCTGCTCCCAGGTGAACGACTTCTTGACTTGGAGTATGCTGATGATATTGCCCTAATCTGTGACAGCTCCCAGACGTGCCAAACGGCACTGGACAGATTGGCACTATCTTTCCGTCACTTCGGGCTCTGCTTTGCACCCTCGAAGTGCAAAGCGTTCCTCCATGATTGGCCTGGACTGCCTCCTTCCCTGACTTTTGGTGAGCATCAGCTAGAAGTCGTTCAAAAATTCAACTACCTGGGAAGTTGTATCAGCGCCCGTGGAATTGAAGATGAGATCACGAACCGTATAGCAAAGGCTCGGGGCGCTTTTGCTAACCCTCGCCACTTATGGCGGCGGCGCGACATCACTCTTGCCCTGAAGGGTAGAGTGTGCAATGCAGCGGTACGTTCGACCCTACTGTACCGTTGTGAAACGTGGCCCCTTAGAGCAACGGACCTGAAGAGGCTAGTTAAGGGATTTGACTTACGCTCTTCGACTACAGCGGATGCACCTGTTCTCCCTGGAATATCGCCGACGTAGAGGTGATCTGAATTTTACTAGGCGAATTCTGATGGTGGAAATGGGGATGGAGCTACAAGCGTTCTTTCAAGTCAACACTAACAGTTCGGGGGCATAACTGGAAACAATATAAACCCAGAAAACTCAGAGTTCGCTCCACTCTCGCTCTATCAACCCACATTGTCAATGACTGGAACGACTTGCCGAAACATGTGGTCGACGCGCAGACTGAGGAATGTTTCAAGCGATTTTTGGATTTTCACTTGATGAGTAAGCTGGGACCCTGCCTCTTCCAATGTAGCTGTTACGACCCCTTGTGGAATACCGTCTCGTAGCGACTCACGACATCCACGCAATGATCGGGAAGTGAAGGAGTTGACAAAGGACTTTCCTTCTGCTCTCTACAATCTAATGATCTAATGACTGCGGACCCTGGCTGTATTTATAGGTCTCTACTGACCTTCGACTTCTGGAATAGCAAGGTCAGCTACCAAGGTTAGTGGTTCCCCATATCTTTTACCGAGGTGTCAGGTGGTTTTTAATCACGTGCAGAAGAAGAACATTCCGGAACGTTCGAAATCGACGCGATAATCGTTAAAAATCGATTAATCGCTAAAATAGTGGATTTCCAAGGTAATTCTTACTTTCTCCCGGACAGTTGTGTGCCCGATTTGCAAGTGCGGTGACAAAGACCTACCGGCCAATTACAGACCAGTCAGCTTGACTAGCGTGGTCGTTAAGTTACTTGAAAAATTAGTACGAGATACAATGGAGAACCATTTAAATAGGTTTAACCTATTTTGCTTCGAGCAACATGGTTTTCGCAAAGGATTTTCGTGTCAGACGAACTTGCTGGAAGCTCGTGAGTGCTGGGCTGAAGCCGCAGACAGTGGACATGCGGTGGATATGGTGTTCATTGACTTCGCCAAGGCCTTTGACACTGTCCCCCATTCGCGGCTCTCACTGAAGTTGAGGTCGTATGGAATAGCTGGTCGCGCTCTCCAGTGGGTGTCAGCCTTTCTGGATGGACGGGAACAGTGTATTCGTGTGGGAAGCAGTCTTTCGTTTCGACAAGCTGTACTTAGCGGCGTTCCGCAAGGCTCTGTCCTAGGGCCGCTGCTTTTTTTCTGTCTATGTGAATGACTTGTCGGAGGAGCTTGCGATACCATCGCTCTTATTTGTTTATAACCTAAAGCTCTGAAATATTGTTGATATCCCTGGAGGTCCTGTGGCTCTTCATTAGGCTCTGGATAGACTCTGGGTAGGATCTGTCTTGTGGTTGCTGCCCATAAACCGGGCAAAGTGTTCAGTGCTGCGTATCGGAGCGTCTGCTTCCTCCACAACTTATGTGCTCGATGGGAGTGAACTTCCTCACGGGACTCATCAGGTTGATCTAGGTGTCGTCCACTGTTCCACACTACACTGAAGACAACTGGAAGAAGGCGGCTAGTAAAGGGTTCCGGATGTTGTGGTTTACCTGTCGTTCTTTTGGGACCCTAACCACTGATGTGTTTGTGAAGCTCTTCTCAACGTTCGTACGACCCCACTTATAATATTGCGTCCAGACCTATCCACCATGCCTTGTCCGGGACAAAATGGCACTAGAAAGGGTGTTGCGTGTCGGTGCTAGGTTGGTCAAGGGATTACGAGGGCAAACGTACCCCGAGCGCCTACTTAGTTTGGGGATGCAGTCAATGCACTATCGAAGAGGGGACCTAATCTTAACCTACCGTATTTTGACTGGGAAGGTTGGCCTTGATTTTTCCTGGCTATTTAGTCCTGCTAGGTTATCTGGTCTCCGCGGGCATTGTATGAAGTTGGACAAACCGCGGTCCGATCGAGTTAGAGCGGAGACACGGTTATCAAGTCGAGTCACCTAACGCTGGAACCTGCTTCCAGAAAATGTTGTCAAGGAAGCTACGGGTAAGGGGTTTGAGCGTCAACTAGACGCTCTTAGGTGGCAACACGGAACCTTTCCTTTTTCCTGACTAATTCCCATCTTCATACTTCGATTCTATTTTCTTTACTTTTCCTCGCCATTGGTATTATTCTCTTCTTTTAACTGATTTCCCCTACTCTCTTACCTTTGCTTTTTCTTCCTCTCTTACTTCACGTAACTGACATCTGGGACAACTTATGTAAGGAACGTGGGCATTAAATTGGTGGACCAGGGTGTTTTTTCGGGTGTTTCCCTTTTACACCCATAAACTCCTGGATCAACGACCCCCTCAAGAAGGAATACTTACGGGATTCATTCTATCGTTCCAGTCCCATCATCATCATCATTAAACACGTCAGCTAGAGGTGGGAAACACCTCCGCTATTGTGCCGCAGTACATAAAGGAAATACATACATACAATACTTAAAGGAAAAGGGAAAAATAAATACAACAGTTGCATGCCAACTGAGCTACCAGCAACGGATAGGCATCGTTCCGGTAAGCTACCAGCCAGCTACTAGGCAAAAACTAAAAAAAATATTTTGCGCTACGAAATGAGATCGCATTTGGTGGGGGAGGCTAAAAGGGATGGGGAGGGACAAAGAAACTCACAGCAGGAACGCCACTGAGGTCGAATCCTTGCCATGTCAGCAAGGGTATCTAGCCAAACGTGTTCACCGTCTTTTGGGCCCCAACCAGGGAGCCGTGACGCTCCAACGGAGGCTAGCTCCGAAGTGAGGGACTTCATTCCTCTGGACCAAGTCATTGCTTGGCTACCCTTCCTCTTCTTCCATCCATATCCCCGGTGAGCAAACAACGCACGTCGAGGGAGTCGGTGGGCTGGCATGCGTAACAAGTGGCCTAGCCATCGGAGCCTGGTGCGTGAAATAACGGTGCTGAGCGGTTCATTTCCTTTTCCTGTGCCGTAAACAAGGCGTCGAACACGCTCGTTACTCACGCGGTGTTCCCACCAGATGTGAGCCAAACTGCGAAGGCACCGATGGTCGAACGTAACTAGTTCCAGTCCCACTTGAACTTGAACTGGGAAGCTCTATCCCAGTGTTATTAGACAGCGACGGCGCCACTGCCACCACTGATCACGAAAAAGCATGTCTACTCAGTGCGCAGTATGTCGGGACTTTTGTTCGGGATGAGCAACTGCCGCATGTTGACCTAGCAATGAAAGTACCACAGGACTCCTGTTTAACACACGTCACAATTTCGGAGGCAAAAGTTCTCCATCTCCTTCAGGGGCTAAACCCTTCTAAATTCGCTGGGATGGATGATATTCACCCTAAGCTTTTGTACGAACTCGCAAGCGAGCTATGTGGCCCATTGACGCGTTTGTTTCAGTTGTCGCTTCGCGGCTGCTCCTTTCCTTAGGACTGGAAAGATGCTATCGTCTGCCCGATTTTTAAAAAGAGCGACAAGCATCTCCCTGCCAATTATAGACCGGTAAGTTTGACAAGCGTACTGGTCAAGGTATTGGAGAAGTTGGTCAGGGATGTGCTTGAAAACCACCTGCGGGAGTTTGGTCTGCTCAGTCCACTTCAACACGGCTTTCGCAAGGGTCATTCCTGCATGACTAATTTGCTAGTTGCACGCGAATGTTGGGCGGATGCTTTGGATCGGGGTCATGCAGTAGATGTAGTGTTTATTGACTTCTCCAAGGCGTTCGACACTGTATCACATTCTCGCCTCTCCTTGAAACTTCGGTCCTATGGAATATCAGGGCGTGCACTAAAATGGATCACCACGTTTCTGGAAGGGAGAGAGATGTGTGTTCGTGTGGGGTCTAGTCTGTCTTTCCGTCAGTCAGTCCTCAGTGGGGTCCCTCAGGGTTCGGTGCTTGGCCCGTTGTTATTTTCTTTGTATGTCAATGAGCTGCCCGAACTGCTGGAGGTACCATCTCTCATGTTTGCAGATGACCTAAAGTTTTGGCACATAGTGTCTGACTTCGATGGACCCCAGACTCTGCAACGGGCCCTCGATAAACTTTGGGACTGGGCTGCTCTGTGGCAGTTGCCCATAAATTATGCAAAGTGTTCCATCTTACGAATAGGGCCAAATGGCCCCCAAACGCGTTATCTGCTTGGCGGTAATGAACTACACCATGTTTCCCAATTGGTAGACCTAGGGGTCACGTTGTCTTCAGAACTTAAATCCAGTGAGAACTGGAGGAAAGCTACGTGCAAGGGTTTCAGAATGTTGTGGATGATCCGCAGGGCATTCGGGACCATCACGGGCGCTATGTTTGTTAGGTTATTCTCAGCATTTGTCAGGCCACACTTGGAATACTGCATCCAGGCTTGTCCACCTTGCTTAGTCAGGGACAGGATGTCAGTGGAGAGTGTTGAGAGTTGGAACCAAACTGGTTCATGGACTACGGAACCATTCTTACCCAGAAAGACTACTTGCGCTGGGAATGTTCTCAATGCATTATCGTCACCATCGAGGCGACCTAGTCTTGACCTATCGCATACTTACCGGTAAAATCGGACCCGATTTATCTAGGCTTTTCCAACCGGCTCGGCTTCCATCGCTCCGAGGTCACTCGATGAAGCTACACAAACCTCGATCGGATGGAGTCCGGGCGGACTTTCGTTTATCACGCCGAGTGGTGGATTCCTGGAATGCACTGCCCGAGAACGTGGTATTGGCACCAACGGTGAAAGAGTTCGAACACCGACTCGACGCTCTTGGCCTTCAATTCTTAACATTCCCCTTCACGTCTTAGCTTATTCGTTTTATTGAGTCATTAAATCTATTACGTTTTTTTTGACGCTGTTATTACTTTAGTACTCCTCTTTCTTATTTCACGTGACCGGTGCGGCCTGCACTGCCGATGCAGGTCGCGTGGGTATTAATTGGTTGACCGTGATATCGTTCGCGCGCACTGATCTGACTCTTCTGGATTCCAGTTATCGCGGATGAATAATACCCTAGATCAACGACGCGCCACGGAAAGAACATTCACGAGGATTTATACTACTGTTCTAGTCCCACTTGAACTTGTAGGTTGATGGGGCTAACAGACTACTGTGCTCTATCTGTAGAGCCTTCTCACGATTGACGCCGGAGATCTTCAGACTTGTCTTTTTCTCCCATGTGCGTCCAATCCTCAAATATGGATTACTCGCAGTTCATCCGCTTACAGAGTTTGAGCATGGCTTGATTGCGAAAGTTCAGCGACGCGGTTCTAAGTACATCTTTGAGCTCCGACACATGCCATATCACATCCTTCTCCAGCACTTGAATATGTTCTCTGGCATATCAGCGTCGCCGAAGCGACCTGATCCACGCTCGGCGCATTCTGCGAGGCGAGATGGGAATCTAGCTCTTCTTCCAGCTTAACACTGAGTGTTCGACTCGGGGCCTTTGCTGGAAACTGTTTAAACATAGTAGACTCGCGCTTCGTTTTGATTTTACCCTATCGACTCGTGTGCTGAACGACTGGAACTCCTTACCTGATTCCGTCGTCAGCGCGCATTCTGAGGAGTGTTTTAAACGATTGTTGGATTTATACTTGTTGAATTTTCAGGGATCTTGTTGTTTCTTATGCAGCTGTGACAATCTAACTTGTTGGTTGCTGTTGCGCAAACACCTGCTATGATTTAGAGGTAATGGAGCTGACAAAGGTCTTTCCTTCTGCTCTCTACATTCCAATGATCCCAGTGAACCTCCTCCTGGTGCCTGCTGGGCGGTTCGAGAATTTCCCGTTCCGGCGAGTGGTTCAGCAAAAGTGTTCCAGCATGTGATGGGTTTTCGCCTGGCAAGCGTTCTCCCTATAAAAAGCCACAAATGTCCATTTAACAACACTGCGACATGGCGGATGACTCGCCACTAAATAACGTCACTGCCCCTTGCCTCCTTTGGAGACATTGTACACCAGCAAGAAATCCGAGCATCGGATCTTGTGTCTGACTTCGGGAGTGTTGGGCCCCTGGCATGGCTTATTTTCATGCGAAAGGCATATGAACTGAGTGTCCAGTCACCGGCTCCCAAAGGGTCTGAATCCCTCATCTCGCCCTGCTACCTTGTGGGTTAGACCCTTTGGCCAAAGACTCGGGGCCATGCCCCAAAAAGGTGGTACAGAGAGAGATACAACCCTTAGCAGAGACTCTACCTTAGGGTCTGCAGATTCCATCGCTTAAAAATGACGCAAAAAGCAGGCTACCGTATGCAAAATTAAACCGCAAAATATGAAAAATAAATGGAACGAGCTCACCGGAGAAAAGTTCGAAATATCCGGCGCTGAGATTGTTCCAGAGTCGGGTTCACCAATTTAGGGAGTAGCCTGTACCGGGAGCCCGGAACGATTCGAAAAGACAGATCGAGTTGCAGGGAAACTTTTATTGGTACAGTCAAAGATTCCCTGTTATCTAGCTATAAAGGAACGACACCGTTGACACTCTAGCTAGGGGAACAGAGCATGCACAGCACACAGGGTAGCCGCGAGTTGCAACCGTAACGAGCGGCAAACAAAAATGGCGATGAACAAGTCAAGCATTCGGACTCAGTAATCAGTTCAACAAACCACACTGGTTGCCTAGGTGTACAATGAAATAATTTTAGTTAGAATTTTACACAGGCAAACCGGGGAATCTCCAGACTGCTACAGTTGTCCCCTAAGACAAACTGCCCACCTCAGCCTATGCAACCGAGTAGTATCTCGCCTACTGATGAATCATGGACTTACAACTACAACCATTCACACACCCTCTTGTTGCTACGATGCTGTTCACTCAATGGTTCAAGCTTTGCGTCAACGAGATGCTTCCACCTGGTTTCTCCGGTGTCACTATCAGGAAGCTTACCAGATTGGGGAACATCCTTATAGATACGCCAAATTCGCGACCCCGACTACTTCGTGTAGTCCTCTCAACCCCGGAGGAACTCAAATCGTTAATACTCTTTCAATTCAAACTCAAGGGTAGTAATGTCAGTGTCCAGCCGGACCTCCCACTGGCAGATCGACTGAAGTTAAATGAAGCCAACAAAAGCCTCAAGAGCAGGCGGGCGGCTGGTGAGCAAGTCCTTCGTCTTGTAGGTTTTCATGTGGTCAACCGGCAGTCAAATTCTGCCCTACTAGAACCCCGCCTCGTAGCGTACGACCCAGGGCTGGTCGTGCCGAGTTCCTTCGGGTAGTGCATAGTAGTGTGCGTAGCCTAAGGAACAAGATACACGAGGTGGGTCTACTTGTAGACAAATCTCGTCCCGACATACTTGCTATCACCGAAACGCGGCTGTCCCCGGATATCACGGACAGTGATGTATGTTTACCTGACTACGCACTGCTAAGATGTGATCGCTCCGTTGGCCGCCAACGTGAGGGCGTCGCACTTTATGTGAGTTGTAAACTTGATGCGTTGAGGACCTGTGTATTCCAGTCGCCGGATCAAACTGTTGAAGCCCTGTTGACTATTGCGTGCACGTCCCCTGCTCAGTTTACAGTTGTATTGGCATATCGAAGTTCTGGAAGTATCTCCAGAGAGGTTATTGAATTTACCCGTACTCAGGCTGCCAATAGGTGTCTAATACTGGGTGACTCCAACCTCCCTGAAGTCTGCTGGTCTGATCTATCTTGGTTCGGCGGTGGGCATTTTCGGTTCGGATCTCCTCGAGCTAACATTGCAACTGCCATTGCGTCATTTCGTGGACCTCCCGACTAGATATATGAACAACCAAATTCCGTCTACCTTGGATCTCATTTTTGCGAAGTCACACGATTTCATAAGTGATATTACGTAAGGCTGTCCTCTTGGAGCCAGTGACCATGTCTACATATCTTTTCGATGTGCTCTAAGTATGTGTCATCAAACTACCGCTGAGGCATGTCCAAATATTTGGCGGACAGACTTTAACGCAATGCGAGACAAAGCTTCAGTTCTGTGTTGCGCGATCACCGGGGCTGACACAGTTGAGGCAGCCTGGGGGAAATTTAAGGCATACCTCACTGAGATCTCTGCTCCCCACACCCCACTCATTAAGAGACGGTTGACACGGGCGCAGCCTCCTTGGATACATCATGCAGGTAACTACCTGCCCAGGAAGCACTCTAAGTGCTGGCGAACTTACTAGCTTACGAAAGCTATCGAGCTTTTAGAAATAGATGTAAGCAACACCTTAGAACTCTTCATCTTCAGTACGAGGAGGATTTGGCTAACGCAGCCGCACCTTACGTAAAGAAACGCAGCGGTGCAAACTCGTCTATATCGACTTTACTACGAGCGGACGGGACCCATGGGTATACCGACTATTATAAGGCTTGTATACTCAGCGAACAGTATACTGGTTTTTTCTCGTGAGGCATCTACCTAGTTACAAAAGTCCCGGAGAATTCTAGCCTAACTGAAATCAGCATAACGGAGACACAAGTCTTCAGGCTATTGCAAGGGCTAAATCCTTCCAAAGCTTCTGGCCCTGATTCGATTCATCCGAAGCTGATGCATGAATTGGCCGCTGAGCTAAGTGGCCCTCTGACATGCATGTTTACAATATCGCTCGACAGCTGTGACTTACCTACGGAATGGTAGAAGGCAGTAATCTGTCCGATTTTTAAGGGCGGTGACAGAGCTCTGCCCGCGAACTAGCTTGACAAGCGTAGTAGTTAAGTTGTTTGAAAACTTGGTCAAGGATTCGATGGAGAATCACCTGATTAAGTTTAACCTTCTCATTATGGCACACCACGGATTCCGCAAGGGATTTTCATGTCTGACAAATTTACTTGTAGCCCGTGAAAGCTGGGCTGAAGCAGTAGACAACGGTCACGCCATCGACGTGCCTTTCGTTGACTTCTCGAAAGCCTTTGATACTGTCCCACATCAACGACTCATTGAAGTTGGGATCGTATGCGATATCTGGAGCCGCCCTTAAACGGGGCTCTGTTTTCCTAAAGGGGAGAGAACAGTGTGTACGAGTGGGACGTAGCCTTTCGCTTAGACAAGCTGTTCTTAGTGGCGTTCCTCAGGGCTCGGTTCTAAGGCCTTTGCTTTTCGAAATTTATGTCAATGACCTACCCCAGGAGCTTGGAGTACCGTCGCTATTGTTTGCTGATGACCTCAAGCTCTGGAATATTGTAGATATCCCTGGTGGCTCTGAGGCACTTCAGAGTGCCTTGGATAGGCTCTGGGATTGGTCAACCTTATGGTTGATGCCTATAAATCAGGCGAAATGTTCTGTCCTCCGCATTGGAGGTGCTAGTCCTCCCACGCGCTATGTAGTTGGTGGAAGTGAACTCCCTGTTGTCACTCAGCAGGTTGATCTAGGTATCACCCATACCTCATTGCTTCACTCTGGGGACAATTGGAGGAAGGCTGCTTGTAGAGGGTTCCGTATGATGTGGTTTATTCGCCGCTCCTTCGGTGTCCTAACGGCCAATATCTTTGTGAAGCTGTTCTCAGCTTTTGTGCGACCCCACTTAGAGTACTGTATCCAGGCTTGTCCACCTTGTCTTGTAAGGGACAAAATGGAACTGGAGAGGGTTTTGCGAGTGGGTACAAGGTTAGTGCAAGGATTACGGGGGCAAACGTATCCCGAACGTTTGCTTAGCTTGGGTATGTACTCAATGCACTACCGCAGAATTAGAGGAGACTTGATCCTCACTTACCGTATCTTAACGGGTGAGATCGGTCCAGACTTGTCCTGGCTATTTAGTCCCGCTAAGCTGCCTAGTCTCCGTGGTCATCCGTTAAAGCTGCACAAATTACGTTCTGACATGGTAAGGACGGAAACTCTCTTGTCGCGCCGAGTTATTGAACGTTGGAACTCGCTTCCGGAGCACGTGGTTAGGGAGTCTACGGTTGTGGGTTTCGAGCGTCAGTTAGATGCTCTTGGATGGCAGTATCACACCTTCCCCTTCTCCTAACTGACTTGTATCTTCATCTTTCCCTTCGTTTTTTACATTTCTTCCCACACCTTGGTATTATCATTATTTAGCTGACATTCCTCTTGTTTTCTTAACTTACCCTTCACTCTTTTACTTCACATAAACCGGCTTGGCAGGGACCGCTGGGAAGGAAAATGTGGGCATTAATTGGTTGAATAGGGTGTGATGCGGTCTCTGTTTTAGGCTTTTCAACATCTCAAGCAGACTTATCCATTCCCGATCCTTCGATACGCAAAAGAAGGAACATTCACAGGATTATCCTATCGTTCCGGTCCCAATTGAACTTGAACTTGTTACTATGTCCTGAGTGTGCTGTCTTAGCTACCCCTCCGGCTTCAGTTTTGCAACCGTAGACGTCCTGTCGAGAGCTCTCGAACGCTTCTACCGTATGAGCGCGCGGCCGACTTGGATTATGATAACGATATCGTATTACTTTTCGACGATCTGGAACGTCTGTAACTCATTTTAAACTGCACGGTGGTTGGAGCATCTTAGCATGTGCTTCGTCCCATCGAAGTATAAAGTTCTGTTCTAGGGACCAGCCCTCTCCTCTGCACATTCATAACATGCATGACAGTGCGCTATATCGCTGTCGCAGTTAGATATCAGTTATGGCGGTCCGCTGCCGTCGCCCACGGCTCAGTGTTATAAGTCGATGGTTCGCAAGGGTAGAATCGTGGGTTCGAAACCCGCAGGATTCGTCGGGTGCGTGCCACCGACGCGTCTCAATAAAACGAAACAGCCTTCTAGCGCTTTCCTGGATGTGTGGTGGCTGTGTGTCGGAGTATAACTGCGACGAATATTCGCAGAAAACCAATAAATTCCCCTTCTGCTCACAAATAACCCGCAACCTATTAGCTGTGAATCTCTGGATTGATTCTATCGATTACGTTGTCCATTTACCACTCTTTTTATCGTTTTACACTCGTCTCAACATTTGTTATTGAGTTCTGTCATAACGCCCTATCTCATTGAATTGTCTCCTTTCTATTAAGTATGTGTCTCATCTAGTCTCATTACTTTGTCTTCGACTTACCAAATATCGCAGGTTCGGAACTCTGTTCGTCGTTGGTTACCGAGTTCAGCTTAAATTTTGTGCGTTCATTCGTTTAAGAGGTTTTTCATGCTTTTCTATTTCTTTCTTCTTTTTTTCACACTCGAATTGCAGTACTGTTGTACGTTCATCGTCACCACATTATCTTGTGGATAGGATGGATGCCATGGAAAAATCCCATAGTTTGGAAACATCCGTGATTTCCTCTTTGTTTAACTTGCGTCAACTCATGTGGACAGAAGTGTCCTCAGTCGTGTCTAGTATGTGCAATTGCCTCTCGGTTATTTGCCATTTTTAGGCATAAGAGAACAATTCGAGAGTTCCAACAAAGGTAAGTTTTTTCCTTGGCATCATTGTTCCCATAGAACACGTATCGGAGATTGAAAGTGTTACGGATCAAAATCGTTCTCTAAAAAAGTGAACCATTTTCCCATCGTCCTTACTTTGCAGGACATTGAATCAGCTGAACGAAATCATTAGAGGAAAAGAAATAGAAATCCATGGATTACGTATGATGCACTATCTCTTTGGTGTTACCCTTTCAGGTCGACAGCTTCGAACCTTCTATGCAAGGAGACCAATTTGTTTTGTTTGTGGTAGCAAGATTGCGGATATAACCGGCGCATTTTGCCGGAAGGATATGCAGCCGGTCGTTCCCACACAATGTCCACGAAATCAACGCAATTCGTTTTTCCGCAATCTATCGGACCGTTTTGAAGTCCGTAAGCGCTTTCGTCCTAATGTGAGTGTTGCAGTAACTTTGTACTCCACTGAACCGAAATGCGCACTTTAGTCAACCCCTAGCCTTGCATCGTAGCGGTCTGTTCATGTGTACTCTCGGTGACCATAATTTCTGCTCCAACAATGGTTATCCACGCTAGAACTCTATCCCGTCCCGTCGATGGTTGTTGGTTGGTTTAAGGATCGTACAATGGACTTTCTTCAAACAATTTCTTGATCTTCTCGGCGTCGCAAATGAGAATCAACGGCGCTCTATCTGCTGCATCGGGCTAGAGGTATAGACGTGGAAATATTGATGCTCAGGCCTTCCTGCCTTCCTGTTCTTTCTCTTAAACTTGTTACTCCTTATTTTAATCCCCATCTTTAAAGCCCCCGATTCCCTCCCTTCTCTTGCTTCGATGCTCGTTTGTCCTCTAGTTTCGACTCACGTAGTTTTGGAGCATCACTCCTGACCTATCACCACTTCGATGTCTAATCAAGGAGACGACCTCAGTTCTTCCGTTTCTGTTTAGAGCCTTCCATATATGTATATATATATATATATATATATATATATATATATATATATATATATATATTCACCCACTGCCTTGTGCGTAAGACTATTGAGCCAAAGGCTCCGGGTGGAGTCCCTCAAGCAAACCTCCGAAGCACAACGACCACCTCGCGTGCGATTACCCACCAATGCAATCTTATGCCTGCGCGCAAAGCACTCAGCATCGGATGCTGGAACGTGCGCACACTACTGGACCGGAACTCGAATGAGCGCCCTGTGAGACGCACTGCACTGGTCGCGATTGAGCTGACGCGTTACCACATCAATATTGCGGCGCTGAATGAAATTCGGCTCGCTGAGCAAGATAAGTTGCATGAAGCAGGTGCTGACTACACATTCTACTGGGTGGGAAACGTCGCCTCTGCTCCACGTGAACATGGGATCGGATTTACAATATCCGACCGCCTCCATGGCCAGCTGGTGGGTGCACCAACAGGCATCAGCGCGCGACTGATGACTGTACGCCTACGACTCGGAAGAGGAACGTTTGCCACTTTTATAAACACATACGGTCCGACCATGTGTTATCCTGATGACACGCGTGATCAATTCTACACTGAGCTATCCTCCGTGATACGGTCTGTGCCGAGGAGCGACCGACTATTTATGCTGGACGATTTCAACGCGCGCGTTGGGCCTGATGCATCGGTGTGGGCAGACGTTATCGGTACGCATGGCATTGGTTCAGCTAATGCGAACGGTGACAGGCTGCTCTCACCGTGTGCCACTCACAGCCTGAGGATCACGAACACTCGGTTTGCACTGAGTGCGAGTGATATAGCAACTTGGACGCACCCACGGAGTGGTCACGCTCACCTGCTCGACTATGTCATCGTACGTCAGCGTGATATGCGTGAAGTGCGCATGACACGTGTACTGCGTGGAGCTGAGTGTGGCACTGATCACAAATTGGTGCGCACCAAGCTGTACATATATTTTCGTAAATTTATGTATTGCACTCCCGCCGTGAATCGGCGTAAATTTAACATTCTCTCCCTCGGTACTAGAGCGAAACGTACTGAGCTGGAGAAGGCGATGGCTGCACGCCTGTGTGGTGATGTGGACTGTATAGCCACAGTGGGCGACCTGTGGCACCACATTCGCGACCAGGTGACAGCTGCTGCCGAGGAGACCATCGGGCGCGCAAACTGTAAGCGACCTGATTGGTTTGGTGAGAACAATGCGACGATTGGCGCATTGGTGTGGGAGAAAAATGCAGCATTTGCTGCACATCTTGCAGACTCCAGTGACTTGAGTAAGAAGAGTCAGTTTCGCAAACTTCGACGGCGACTGACCCGAGAGCTTCATCGCATTAAAAATGCATGGTGGACGGAGAAGGCGAAGCAGAATGCTGCGCCGAACGCCGCCAACACGAGAAATTCTTTGACTCCTTGAAGGCGGTGTATGGACCGAGATTGGAGCCGCTGAGGACGCTGATCGATGGTAGTTCAGGCGCTACCTGCACCCAGACTGCAGACATAATGCAGATCTGGTGGAAACACTTCGACTGTCTCTTGAATAACCGTTCAGAGATTGACTGGCCTACCTTGAACGGCCTCAAGCAGCACGATGTGAAGATGAGTCTGGCGGATACACCGACACCGGATGAGACGCAGAGAGCACTTGCTCAGCTGCGAAACGGCAAGTGTGCTGTGGCCGACGGGATCCCACCTGAAGTATTGAAACACGGCGGATCCGCGTTGTTGACTGCGCTGCATCACTTGGTGCAACGCGTATGGACTGAGGAGGAGGTGCCTACTGAGCTGAAGGATGTTCTCATGCTACCACTGTACTAGGGCAAAGGTAGCAAGCAATCTTGCACCCTACGAGTTTACTTACCACAGCCGCTGCCAGGGATATTTCCAGTTTCGAATGCCCAACATGTCACCGTACGTTTTCGACTAAAAATGGTCTGTCTCAGCATTGGAGACATCAGCATCCTGTCAGTTACAATGCAGACTGTCTAGCCCGACTACCGAGGCAGTCTTACAACTGGTCAGCCAGGGATGACAAATCCCTACTTTTAGCAGCCTCACGTTTTGCGGTTACGTCTCCTTCCTTAAATATCCTTTTAGAACGACTGAGGCGCGTCTTCCCCTTTCGCACCAGGGACGGTATCAGAAAACGCTTGCAACGGCTTAGATGTTTCTTTCATCAACACCACACAACGTCCACTTCCAGTGCATTTCCGCAACCGTCGACTGAAACCAAACATTCAACCACGCCTCCAGATGGAACCGTACGAGCGTCACCCTTCTCAACCATAACGTCCGATGAATTCCATCGACCTCAGCCCACATTAACTACTAACTTGGGTGTGTCTGCACAAACCCCTCGAGAATCGTACGAAGGCAATCCTGCGGTGACCACCGCCTCCTCCTACGCTGATTTGCGTTTCAATGTACCATCCTCCACTGCCTCGATAGATTATTCAACCTCGCCTCACTCATCTGCAGCGTTAGTTCCAGAGGCAACAGTATGCCCTCAGGAGCAGTCGTCTACCGTAAGTCTAGCGAAACTTCGGGTGGTATTATATCCCCCTCCGTCCACTACGTGCCCCACGGCCATTGCGGTACAGGATCAACCAGAAGTTTCCAATTCTAATTACGAAGCTTCCATTGCGTCCGCGCTAACACCAGTATACCCCACTCTGCTGCTAGCTGCCCAACAGCTTCTTTGCAACTGCGCCTGTCCTGCTAAGGAGGAACACCGCATACTTCGGAATCTGGTGAATTCATTCGCTACTGTTGGATCGAGAATAGCATTTAGTGAGGCCCTAAACGATGTGTGTGCTACTCTCTTTCCACACAGATGGAGGCCTTCGAAAAAACGTGTACATACCGTTAAGGTTCGAAACAATCAGCACCGGCGACGCCTACAATATGGCCATATTCAACGTCTTTATCATACCCGCCGGAAAGACACTGCAAGTACGGTGATTGACGGAAGATGGCGCACTGCCTTTCTTAATGAGGACGAGAACATTTCAGGTTTCACGGAATATTGGAAGAATATCCTCTCCAGACTTTCTGCTAACGATGAGCGCGCACCGCATCGATTCCTTCCAGCTAATGATGACTTGGTGAAGCCAATTGTCCTGGAGGAGATGCAAAGTGTTCTCAAACAGATGCGGGGTTCGGCTCCCGGTGTAGACCGCATCAAGCCAGCCGATATTTCAAGGATGGATCCCTACTTTGTAACTTCTTTTCTCAACTGTCTTCTTGCTTCCTACCCATTTCCCATCCACATGAACACTGCTCGGATCACCTTTGTACCAAAAGTTTCCCAGCCCATATCCCCTGACCAATTCCGTCCAATCGCAGTTTCATCTGTCTTCACACGCCTTCTTCATCGTATCCTCTTTGATCGTTGGGTTCCGACTTTCCCTACCGACCGCCTTCAATTTGTTTTTTTCTCGTAAAGATGGCGCTTTCGAAGCCCCGTCCATACTCCATGCTGCTCTTCGCCATTCTCATTCTTTTTGTACCCCCCTTTCATTTGCGGCAGTGGATATCTCGAAGGCGTTCGATTCCATTTCTCATCACTCCTTACTTCGAGCAGCAGCTGCTTTCGGAGCCCCCCCGCTATTATTAGATTACTTGGCATCGTATTACAGCTCCGCGTCCTCAATCTTTAATGATGTCAAGCTTCATCCTGATAGAGAGGTCCGGCAAGGAGATTCGCTTTCGCCTTTGCTCTTCATAATGTCCCTAGATGACGTTTTACGCGGAGTCGCCACTTCGCCTTGGATATCACCGGCTGGCCCGATTGATTACCTCGCTTACGCGGACGACTTGATCATCTTTGCTCAAGACCGCATTTCTCTGGGAGATCACCTTCAGCGATTCCATCAACGACTGCAGTGCGTCGGTCTCAACATCAACCATCTAAAATCTTTCTCGGTAAATATAATTGTTGATGGCGCTCGCAAACGAACCATACTGGCTACGAATGCTTTGGACTGTGGCCCTATTCTTATTCCCTCCATTCAGCCCGATGAAAAGTTCAAGATGTTGGGCCTGCCTTTTAACTGGAAGGGTAAGCTCCCTCTAACAGTAATCGACGATATTACTGTGCAACTTAACGAAGTTACCAAGGTACCGCTTAAACCACAACAACGACTTGAGATTCTGAGGATCTATCTGCTCCCCAAGCATGTTCATCAGTTAGCTCTGGCAGTGGTTCACCGGAATACATTGAAGCGGTTGGATCGCATTGTCAGATCACACGTCAGAAAATGGCTGCGCTTGCCGTCAGACACCTCCATTACATATCTTCACGCTCCCATTGCGAACTTTGATTTGGGTATTCCGTGACTGTCAACGAGTATTCCCCTGCTACGGAGGGAGAGGCTGGAGCGACACCTAGCCAACTGCCATCCATTGACCAGTTGGTCGATCCGGGACACTGCAGCAGCTGCCATCCATCGTCTAGCGCGCTCCACTGTTACCATCGGTAATCGCGTCGTCATGGATAAAAGCTCAGCTGCGGAAGCCTGGAGAGATGCTTTTTTGCTTCAGTGGATGGCTCTCCCTTGCGAAATTTGGTGACGTCACCTTCCGCTCACCACTGGCTGAGGGACCCCACCAGCATTTTTCCACGTCTTTGCATACGGGGTGTCCAACTACGGGGAGGGGGTGTTCTTTCTACCAAAACGCGACGGAGCAGAGGCAGATCTACAAATGACCCGGCTTCTCTCAACTGCCGCGGGATCTGCGGACAAAAACAGACTCTGTCACATGTTCTTCAGGCGTGCTGCATCACGCATGATGTCCGCTGTAAACGTCACAATGAAATCGCCCAACAGATTGCCAGGCAATTGCGGCGCCGAAGCATTAACATTGTTATGGAGCCGAGGATTCCGACAGCCACCTCCTTCATCAAGCCAGACCTGCTTGCGGTTAGAAATTCTACGGTTCACATTGTGGACGTGGCCATCTGTGACGCGTACCGAATAGATTGTACTTATAAATTGAAAGTGGATAAATACGGATCAGGGGAGAATGCCGCAGCCATATCGCCATACATACGTGAACAGTTTCCTGAGACGACAAATATTGTTCACCACCCCGTCGTTGTCAATAATCGAGGGATGATATGTTCCACCTCAGCCAAACATCTTACCGCACTCGGGATGACATCACTTGATATTTCTGACCTCTGTGTTTCTACTCTTCGTCTGACTCTGAAGGTCTACGACACCTACATGCGTGGTGCATCATTACGCCTTACATAACATGCACCCAATCCCACACGGTGACAATTGACGCGGTTCCGACCACTGTTTGAATTTTTTTTTATTTTAATCAGTGTTTCCTATTCTGCCGGGACATTCGTCCTCTCTTGGCATATTGCTGTACAGCTCATCCCTCGAGCCATGCATGCAGATGTCAAAAATAAATGTTAATGGCATCAACTTGCGGAGTTGTGTGGGCAAGTTGATTGCCCGAATCCGGCTCAACCGCTTCGTCAATCAAGTTGTGATACCTAACGTGTCGGAAGAGCAGTGTGGATTCCGCTCGGGTCGCATCACTATAGATATGGCGTTTGCGGCTCGTCAGTTGTAGGAGAAGTGTAGAGAACGACGCCAACCATTGTGCTCGCTTTTTGTTGCTTTCACCAAGGCATTTGATCCGGTGAACCGCGAGGCATTGTGGCTTGTGTTGGGTAAGTTTGGTTGCCCGCGTAAGTTTGTAACTTTAATTAAATGTCTGCACAGTGGTATGCGAACGAGGGTGCAGCTGAGTGGAGATACCTCGGATGACTTTTCACTTGTCTCTGGTGTGAAGCAAGGCTGTGTCTTAGCTCCTGCCCTGTTTAATAGTTGTCTTCATGCCATGATTTCTTGCGCTTTTGAATCGGCTTGTGCTTATGGTGTTCGTGTGGAGCGCCGTATTGACGGTGGGTTGCTGAACATCCGTCGTTTCGGTGCGAGAACTCTAGTCTGTGAGACAACTATCCGTATGCTGCTGTTTGCTGACGACTGTGCGTTGTTTTCACACAGCGCGGATGAGTTGCAGCACATGACTAGTGCTCTGGCTTCGACAGCGGCCAAATTCGGGCTCACCATCAACACAAGCAAAACTGTCTGTCTCTTTCAGCCTTCACTGGAGGTGCAATCTTCAATATTGCCGCGAATCAGCATTGGTGCAGAAGTATTGGAAACCACCTCCCGCTTCTGCTACCTTGGGAGTGTGATGTCGACTGATCAGCAGCTACACAGTGAGCTTCGTATCCGCGTGTCGAAGGCAGCGGCGGCATTCGGGTAGCTAGAGTACCGAGTGTGGAACAACCATCAGCTTACCATTGGCACGACGCTGATGGTGTACAAATCCATGGTGCTGTCTGATCTTATATACGGCAGTGAAACGTGGACGATGTACCGTCGGGATGTGCGATATCTCGAGCGGTTCCATCAGCAGTGTTTGCGACCAACCTTGCGCATCGGTTGGGGCAACGGAGTTGCTGACACGGAGTTGTTGCGACAAAGTGAGATGTATGCAGTGGACTGCATACTCTTGCTGAGACACCTGAGGTGACTCGGTCATGTGAGCCGTATGGATTTAACGCGGATACCGGAACAACTCTTATACGGTCAGCTGAGTATTGGGAAGCGGCATATGGGGACACCAAAGTTACGTTACCAGGATATGATCAAAGTGAGCCTCTCACGTTCTAATCTTGATTGCAAGTCATGGGAATCGAACGCGGTTGATCGGCGTGCATGGCGCGATCTGATCACAAAGGCAATTGCCGAAATGCGGGAGAAAGGCCTCATACATGCAGAGAAGAAGCGGCAAGTGCGGAAGCGACAAGCACCGATGGGTTGTACTCCATCGACATCGAGTGCATGGTGCTGTAGCACATGCGTTCGCGAGTGCCTGAGTCAGGCAGGCCTAGTGAACCATGAGCGAGGCCACTCGGGACCACTACCGAAGCGATGACGGGTCCTGCAGAGAACGTAGGCAGAACCGGCGCAGCGTTTGTAGGTACGCTGCATACGATTTACTAACCACGTGCTTGCATGCTAGGTCTCTTTATTTCAGGTGGTGGGTTTGCAATTTTGTCCTAATGCTTTTCTTTCTCATATACATGCTCACCTATCTTCTATGAACTTGCATAGGTCGCTTAAGCCATTTGTAGTTAATTTCGATAAAATTATCCTGTTTGTGGCATTTCCGTAAAATATACTTTTCGACCTCTTGAACTGCTCTCGGATTCGTTTGTAGACAACTTATTTCATATGCTCATAAATTTAAGATTCATGTCACCGTTTCCTTCTGCATTACTCGATTTATTTTACTCGTTATCTTTCACACACGTGATTGGCTGTTGCTTGATATCCCCGGTGTGGCTGCGCTTGATGTGCATGTTGACAATGTGCCTACCTGTCTATTACCCATTACCTCGTCCACACTGGCTCTAAGAGACAGTTGGTCGTTGCTGGAGGGGACGGGGTGCACGGTCCTTGTGGCCGTGTTAGGATCAAAGAGTGGTTCCATGCACTCAGTGTGGAGCGGACTACGGTCCAGCCACCGCCTTGTGTGCGATTGATTCCCCAACTACAGCGTGCTTGTGTTTGCCTGTGAAGGAGTGTGGGCCGGCTCCGTTGATGAAACGTGGCTCCCATCCACATGCCTCCCGGTCTTATTCCTTCGGGTTTACACTGGATATGGGGTGTGTGGTTGGAGCAGTGAGTGGTGCAGCGCAAGCCACCCATGGTCCCTCTGTAAGCGCAGGCGTCCTGTGGCTCGCCACAGTGACAGGCAAATCCGAAACCGGATGCCGCCAACCATATATATATATATATATATATATATATATATATATATATATATATATGTATAAATATATATATATATATATGGTTGGCGGCATCCGGTTTCCGATTTGCCTGTCACTGTGGCAAGCCACAGGACGCCTGCGCCTACAGAGGGACCATGGATGGCTTGCGCTGCACCACCCCCAGCTCCAACCACATACCCCATATCCAGTGTAAACCCGAAGGAATAAGACCGGGAGGCATGCGGATGGGAACCACGTTTCATCAACGGAGCCGGCCCACACTCCTTCACAGGCAAACACAAGCGCGCTGTAGTTGGGGAATCAACCGTACACAAGGCGGTGGCTAGACCGTAGTCCGCTCCACACTGAGTGCATGGAACCGCTCTTTGAGCCTAGCACGGCCACAAGAACCGTGCACCCCGTCCCCTCCAGCAACGACCAACTGTCTCCTGGAGCCAGTATGAACGATGTAGTGGGTAATAGACAGGTAGGCACCTTGTCAACATACGTATCAAGCGCAACCATACCAGGGATATCAAACAACAGCCATTCAATTTAAACGACAAGCTGAAATAAAATAAATCCAATAATGCATACAGATACGGTGGCATAACTCTTCGCTAAATTACCATATGAAGTAAGTTGGTCAGCAACAAATCCGTGCTAAGTAAGAAATGTCCACAAGTTACTTAAAATGCTACAAACGCAACAAAATTACCGAAGATAAGCGCAATTAATGTAAGCAACGTGGCCAGTTAATAGAACATTACTCAGGGAGGCGGAACAAACCAAATAAAGCGGAATGAAATTTATCCAGCTTAAAAAGACCTAGTTTAAGTGTAAGTTGGTTTAGCCCAACTGCGGTGAAGAAGCATCAAGAATGCAACATCAGCCTCAGCATGGGGCACAATATATATATATATATATATATATATATATATATATATATATATATATATATATATCCACTATCTTACAGACGATGTGCCATCAGATCCGTGACAGAAGATAGGTGAACAAAATGCAGTAACAGAAGAAAATGACCTTTATGTTTTACACGGCATTTTGAATCCTTGAGTATTTATGTTCGATTAGACATAAATGACGCGGTCGCCACGGATGTCGTGGCGCGCCATGATGTCCAGCCTTTCAAGCCACTGGAAGTCCGAGTCGCTTGGTTCCCCATCCTGGAAGGCGGACCGGTCCGATGTATGCTAAGCTTTAGGTTGCCTTCATGATTCCTCACGTCATTGCTTGTCCACCGCGGCACTTTTTCCATTCTCTTCCGGAGAACGCAAATAACGCTCGACCGGAAGACGATGGGCCGGCATGTGCAATGCGTGGTCGAGTTAACGCATGCGGTGTCGGAAAATAATCTTTTGGAGGCATGTGCTGTTTGTTCCACACACTTTATCTCGGATCTCTGTGTTTCCTAGTGATGTTGCCATCACACGCGAGCACTCCTACGCAGACAACGATCGTCAGAAACCGGCACCTCGAATAGGTCAGGTCGGACAGCCTTAACAGAAAACCGCACGGACATAAGCATTGTCTTTGAACTTGGGACTGACATCATGACGGCGCCATTGGTGTTAGTCTGCTGAATACGAGGCTGGCCTTTGTGATCCGTTGTGAGACCTCATCTCCAACACCGCCGCCAGCCGTGATACAACTCCTAAGATAAGTAAAACAATTGTCTTGTTCTTGGACTTCTCCAGCGACGGTGAGGGCCGGTTCAGGCATCTTCCAATCCTGGCGTAGTATTTTACATTTGTCTTGGGGGAAAAGCACGCCTCCATCACTAGGCGGTTCAAAGCGCTCTGGACTGCTTGTGGATTGTTCCCAAAAGAGTGATATCATAGGCGTAGTCCAAGTGCGCGACACTGTAACCTTGGAGAAGCTAAATACAGCAGTTTTGGACGCATTTCAATGCTCGTGGAGCATCTTCTCTGACAAAATTGAAGATGAATGCTGAATTAGGGCAACCTTAGCTAACACTGCTGATGACAGCGAACGAAGAGGAAAGCCCGACGCAAGCCATGACTTCCCCTGACGAATGACTGTAAAGTTCCCTCAGGTTGGTTACGAACTTGTTTGTTAGACAGTTCCACAATGCTGATCTATCTACGAAATCAAATGCCGCTCGAACGTCGAAGAACAGTACGGTGGTGGACGTGGTGAAGTTCACGAAGTTGGCGGAGTGTGAAGATTTGGTAGATACGACCTCTTTCTGTATCAAAATCGGCTTGTTCATCTCGGGAAACCCTCTCTAATCCTTGAAAGCTTGCGGACTATGATTATATGAATTTGATTGGACACGACAGAGATAAACGAAATTGTGCCGCAATTAGTGCAATGTTCGCTGGAGCCTTGCGAATCGGGCTAATGCTATCTTTGAATAGATTCGGCTGTAGGCTGTCGGCACTAGGAGCTTTATGGCGCTTCGGATCTGTGGGGACAGACCAAGCACCATCCGAAAGAAACGGCGATGTCACACGGAGCTGTACTGGTTAGTTAAATTGGAAAGCAAAGTGCTCTGCCCAGCGACCTAAGCGCCTGTGTACTGCCTGACTCACAAATTGTGTAAGTGATAGCGTGAATTTCAACTGGTTTTCTTGATGCGGTAAAATAAACTACGGAAGTTTTCAACCGATGAAGCGACTTCCATTCCAACAGCTCATTCTGACCACCAGGATTCACTGTCAGAGCGAACATTTGATTTCGGCTGTCGAGAAATAGACCGACGGAGCTCATTGTGCCATGCCCCGGCAGGCACAGACTGTCGACGATCTAGCAATTCTCCATGATCTTACACGTGTGCCTTGTGCCAAGTTAAATACCACATTTCACGTGTTGAATTATCATGCCACTGGCCCGGATTCCCTCCCACCTGCACTATTTAAGGATGGAGTTGAGGTCCTCTGCAAAACACTGACCTCATTATTCGAATGTGGCTGGAAAGAAGAGAGCGTCCCGGCTAATTGGAGCGAATCGATTGTAGTGGCAATATACAAGAAGGGCAGTCGCACAGACTGTTCTAACCACAGGGGTATTAGCCTAACGCCAATTGTGACAAAATTATTGGCCTCAATTATCGTTCGTCGCCTCTCTGCGGAACGGGAATCTCGGATTAGGGAAGAGCAGACTGGTTTCCGCCCAGGAAGTGGCTGTATAGACCATATATTCACTTTGCGGCAGGTGCTAGAGCAGAAACACGCATACCGCAGACCGACAATAGTTGTGTTCCTCGATTTCAAGAGTGCGTTCGCTTCAGTCGATCGATCGATTCTGTTCGAAATACTTGCGCGGAAAGGTGTTCCCACGAAATATGTGAACATTCTTCGTGCTCTATACTCCAACACTACAGGCCGCGTCAGGGTCTACGGTGTCCTATCGGATAGCTTTCCGACCACAAGTGGCGTTCGTCAGGGTTGTCCGATTTCCCCGTTTTTGTTCAATTTCGTCGTGGATTCTATCATGAAGTGTTCCCTTGAGGAATCTCACGATGTAGGCGTTGAAGTGCTGCTTGGTGAAAGGTTAGTTGATCTAGATTATGCGGACGATATCGTCTTGCTTTTCGACGATGTTGGGGCGGCACAATCAACTCTGAATAGCCTGTCCAGAGTGGTCCCATTATTTGGTATGCACTTCGCACCTTTAAAGTGCAAAGTGTTGCTGCAGGACCACCAGCCACTTGATGACCCCTTGACGCTTGCTAACGAGGAACTCGAGGTGGTTGATCATTTCATTTATCTTGGCAGCTGCATCAGCAATGATGGGCGCATAGAAACTGACGTCAGCTCACGCATTGCAAAAGCCAGAGCTAACTTCTTGAACCTGCGGCATCTTTGGCGACAGAACGGAGTTTCCCTTCGTCAGTAAGGCTGGGTATACATGGCCACAGTGAGGGCCGTTCTGCTCTATGGTTGTGAGACGGCCCCTTCGGTCTGAAGATCTGAGGCGCCTTCAAGTCTTTGATCATCGTTGTCTGCGAAGCATTGCTGGAGTCGGATGGCATCAGCGTGTCCGCAACGGTGATGTGCGTAGGCTGGTGCTAGGTAATGATAGTCATGCTGTCTCCCTAGAACAACAAATAGCACTGAATATGTTGCGTTGGCTCGGGCACATGCTACGTATGCCTGGTCACCGCTTACCTAGGAGGGCCTTGTTTAGTCTGCCAGGTGTAGGTTGGCGCAATGCTCGCGGTGGACAGTTGACTTGGCAACGGGAAATGAAGACACTGACGACCAAACTGGGTACCGTTGGTCCGTCTCGCCTTCCAGGCTGGAGTCTACGTGACTCGCCTTGTGCTTGGCCCGGAACTTTATAGAACATGACTCGCAGTAGACACCAGTCGTGTGTCTGTTGCCGTCTCCTAATCGGATTGCCTGTTTAAAGTGTGTTTGGTGCTGACTTATCTGCGGGGTAATGGCTGATTATGACGCGGGGCAGTGAAAGCCGCAAGGAAGCTGTCTCGCCGATGCCGTCTTATCTGTACGATAGCCATTTGTTTGTGACGGTATGTTGTCTACACAAGGTGTAGGCGCCTTGACCCTGAATGTTTGCTTAGGGCATTAAATTCTTCAGGTGAGTCCCCCTTTTCTACATTTTCTTATTCGTTATTTCACAAGTCCTCGTGGTTGTATGGCAGAGAAGCATCAGTTCAAATGGCTGATGTACTGCTGTTGATGATGATGATGATGATGGTTTATCAGTTGCGCATTTTCATCGTTTTCGTGAGATCCAACACGATTTCGTTCAAACTTTACGTGAAAGTTGCCGAAACAAGATACAGCCAGGAAAAGTAAAGCCGACGTGTAGGCTTCATAATTCGGTTGCGAACAGCTCCGTGTGTTTGGCTCAACAACCTAGCCCGAAGAGCCTTCAGGTTTCAGCTCAGTCTTCCTCCTCTCCCCTTTCAAACTCAACGGCAAGAAGTCCAACCGTTGTGAGAGGCCCACTCTCACCTGGCATAAATTGTTTACCTTTGTTGTGTCCAACGGACACTGATGTCCCAGCAGGTGGAAGTCTGAGTGGTGAAGATCAGTGGAAAGAACAAAGAACGAAATTACAAAGGATGTTGCGTGTTTAACTTCTCAAACTCAAAAGTTAGCCAAACCACGTGAGGCTGGTAATATACTTCGCCCTACAAGGTCAACCTCGTCCGACCAGAGGCGTTATAGCCTCGTGATCTTCCACGCGCCAGAGTCCAGTGATCCTTCACCCCAAGTGCGCTACGATCACGATGTTGAGTTTTTCCAGAGTCTAGTTGACAGACTCTTCGACACTGTTGAGGACTTGGTAAAAATGAAGCAAATTACCCGTCTTGGAAAGCAAGGTGATCAACAAAATCGGCCTATGAGAATCACTTTTGTGGACAAAGCCACTCGAAGACTGATCATGTCCCGCCTAAGTAGGTTGAAAGGTTTGAAGATCCATGTTCGTTCAGACCTGGACCCAGTAGACAGGAAGCGGCTGAAGTCTGCTATCATTGAGCTTAAAAGACGTACTGGTGAGGGGAAACAAATCTTTGTATCATAAATTTTCGGGTGGTTTCCGACAATCTGCGAATCAGGATAAACTGGCTGCTCACACTTCAAGCACGCCCGGCGGCTCCTGCTGCGGTCTGCGAGTAGCCTTCACAAACGTTTGCAGTGTTATGAGCAAGCGCGGTGCGCTATGTTGTTTCGTTGCGTCTGAGCTGCCACACGTAGTGGGACTTGTAGAGACATGGCTGCATACAGAGTTGTGCACTCAAGAACTTGAACTCAACGGTTACTCGTGCTTCCGATGCGATAGACTAAAGAATGCCCACTTTGGTGTCTTGGTTTACATCCGTTCTTCCCTGCGTGCGAGACTTGTGAGCACCCACCGCCTCAGGCGCAGAGAACTAATTGTGGGCGAAGTTTATCGCAACCCCCTGAGTCGTTGTTTAGATTGGCTGCCCCATCTTCGAACCCACATGAGTTGTCCACACTTTCTACTTATGGGCGATTTTAACTGTCCTCGAATGCGATGGCCTGGTGTGCATTTGATGCCTGAACATAGTCAGGTTGAAGCAAAGTTCGTGGATTTGGTACTTGAAATTGGTGCTTCGCAACACGTATGCCAGCCGACACTCATAACAACACGCTCAACCCCTCCTGTCTCGATCTGATGTTAACGAGCTAGGAACAACTAGTGCGTGACGTCCGGATCATAGACCCCTTAGCTGCAAGCGACCAGTCAGTGCTTATAGCTTATATGGAATTACCTTTGCCGTATTCACGTCCGCTGGAACCAGCTTACAACTACTCGAAAACGGACTTCGATGGTCTAGCTCAAGCCACCAGCCAACTGGATTAGTCTCTGTCACAAGCTGCATCTGTAGAAGACTGTTGGATATTTATAAAAGAGATTGACATCATTGTGTTCCCCATTTGTGCCACTGAAATAGCCGAAGGTTGGACCGATTAAGCCTCATTGGTTTGGCAAGGAGTATGGTAATCTGGCTCAGAGGCGGCGCAGACTGTGGGACAAATTCCTTCTCTCTGGCTCTGTTAATGATTACGAAGGGTATAAAAGTCAGCGGAACCTCTGTAACAGTGCAGAAAGGAATAAGCACTGACATTTCGAAGAGTAGCACGTAATCGCCGCGAAGACCGCCCCAGAGAGAATCTTCGCATACGTGGAGCGACGCCTGAAGCCGGCAGCTTATGTGCCAGTGCTGGATGGCCCGGATGGACAGCCCCTAACCTCCAGCACTGAGCGTGCGTTTGCGTTGGCGGCGCACTTCGCTTCTGCATTTGCGAATAACTAGGTGTCTGTTCCGAGTTCGACGTGTACCGCTTGTACCGAACTCAACACTATGGATTGCGGTGTTGAAGAGGTATGTCAACTACTCGCCAACCTTGACGGCACCAGACCTGCCCAACTTGATGGGCTTCACCCACTGATTCTCAAGTCACTTTCGACTATCATCTCCTATCGTGACTGACCTTACCAACAGGTCACTGTCCGAAGGTTCGTTGCCGATTGACTGGAAATGTTTGGTGGTGAAGCCTATTCCGAAAGGCGGCGACCCTAGCAAAATGGGCAACCATAGGCCCATTTGTCTGACATCTATTTTGGTAAAGGTTGCTGAGAAAGTCGTGAAGTAGGGATTACTGCAGTTGCTACAGTCAAAAGAGGTCCTGACGCCAGCACATAACGTTTTTATGCAAGGCCGCTCATGCATTACAAACTTGCTTGTGATGAGGCATGCGTGGTTGAAGGCAATAAGCAAGGGGAAGTCTGTCGACATGATATTCGTCGATTTCAGTAAAGCGTTCGACAAAGAGCCATGAGGTTCTCTCCTTCACAAACTCAGGATGCGTGGTGTCGGTGGCTCACTGCACCGGTGGATCCGCGTCTTTCTTGTTGGACGAAAGTGTAGGGTACAGGTCGACGACCATCTAACTGACTGGTATCCCTCTACAAATGGCGTACCTCAAAGCACTGTGCTGGGGCCCACTCTGTTCCTGATCCACATCAACCATCTACCGCCGCTTCTGTCGTCGTGTGCCTTGTTTACGGACGACATGGAGCTTTGGAGGGAGATTGACGTTCCCGACGACTGTGGCCTACTTCAGCAAGTTCCCAACCGCCTATCCACATGGTCTGCAGCAGTTCATCTCCCGGTCAACTCAGCCAACTCTGTATTTATGAGCTTGAGGTAGGGTGCTGACGGCCGAACCTACACCTTTGACGGCCAACCGCTGTATCCCACACCCTCCGTGAAGGACCTAGGTGTGCTCGCGCTACGATATGAAATCCGTGGACAACACGAACAGGCTATCTCGTAACGGACTGCGCATGCTTTGGGCGCTCAAACTTAGCTTCGGCACATGGTCTGAAGAGGTTGTCACTCGCCTCTTCTCTCCATCATTAGACTAATCCTAGAGTACGGTTCGCCCGCCTACTTTCCGATTACCCGAGGCGAGGCACAAAAGAGCGAACGAATCCAACACGTTGCTACCAGGCTCATCCTGTGTTTACGTGGCTTGGGGTATTAAGACCGGTGCGAGAAACTAGGACTCTACACCTTGTCCTACCGTCGGGTGCGAGTCGACCTCATTTTGACCTATCGTACTCCGCATCTCGGTGACTGCCCCATGCTGAGGCCAATGCTGCACTTACGAGAGCCATACGGCACACGCGGACACAGATACAAACTTGTCGTGCTGGATATGAAACGTGTTCCCCACCCACTGTGCTTCGAACGGAGAGTTGTAAATATTTGGAACAGTTTGCTTACACATGTGATGGAGGCAACATCTGTGCAGCAATTCAAAACGTTGTTAAATTTATCTTTTACCACTATTCGATTCAGAGAACGATTGCACACTTACGATGACATGTCGCATTTCTGAGTCCTGCAATACCGTGAGTCAGATATTTTAAATGTTACACGATAACGATATTCACGGCTGACAATTTTTATAACGTTTTTCACCGTATTTTGAAAGAGTTGTACAGCAATCATTTCTACTTGCTCTATAATACAGTATTCAGTATTCATTCCAGCTTTTGGCTGTTCAGCGAGTGAAGCTACAGCTGGACAAGCCGGCGGACAGCATGACTTGTTGTAGACTTGATCAGTGTTAATCGACATTTAGAGTAAGGGAGTGAGAATTTCACGAAGACTCTACTGATACTCCGTTTTCACTGTTTGGTCTTCCAGGTTTTAGTTGTTACTTTCTTTAGCCCTAGGTGAGCCACCGAAACACGCAAACCGTCACACACGCACACGCACACACACACACGCATGCTCGTTTTCCACCCAAGTTGACCAGAATGATAGGCAATCGCGTACGCTGCCGCGTCACCTGTGATTAATTTCTATATGATCAATTTGTGACCACCGCAGTGTTGGCGATGTGGGACGCCGGGTGACATCTGGGGTAACGAAAGCTCGTGCTGGAGGTAATTTTGTGATCATCACATAGATTGAGCAGTCTCTTGTCAGAACGGAACTCATCATACCCATGTGTTCCCCCGAAGTGGCGTTCACATGGCATGCGAGTTGAAGTCTCTTGCCATAACAGTGATGTTTGTTTTATGCACCCTTAGCAGCAGCTCATGAAGATGTTGATAGAACTGGTCCTTGACTGTGTCCGAGCTACAGTTATTGGGCGCATAGGCGGAGATCATAAAAAGAGCACGATTGTCGGCTCAATGTCTACTAACCTTGCTAGAGCCAAGGAGCCTCATAACGCGACGGCGACTGTCGATTGGAATCCAATCAAGGAAGGCGGTCTAGGCTGTAGTACTGAGAACGATCCCAACACCAGCTTGCACAGATGCAGCAGACTCAGAGTCACCACAAAGGCGAAGGTGAAAGCTGGTGTATGATTGGACTGATGACGACAGATGGTAGACTATCTTCGAATTCTGGAGTCGTGTTTCACTCAGACAGCAGGCACCACTTGCTAGAGTCTCCAGCGTGCGTACAAGTCCAGCTGGCTATCTGATCTGCAGTAATGTGCGCACTTTAAAGGTTGTTAGTTTGAACTGCACACTAAGTTGCAGTAGGGAAGGTGACAGACTTCGGGGCTGACGACTTCCTATCGAAGACTGTGTGATTGAGTTGACGGATGGTACGGGAACTTCATCGACTGAGGTGGATTGTTCACTGTTGAAGAATCAGCTAACAATGGAAGTGAATGGTACAAGCGTATGGTAGGTAAGTTGGTGGCATGTGTTTATTAAGTTGGCACAGTGTCGGGACAGTGCATCATCATGTGACCGAGTGTGTGGTTCCACAGTCTATCACTAAAGGAGGTACTCCACTGTTGCCTAGGCCGAAAAAGGTGGGTTGTCTCAGGGGACCACCGCTGCGAGCTAACCCGCCTGCAAGATTCGAGCTCCCTGCTTGCTCTGCTATCTCCCACATGCGACACTGGCGGCACATTCTCATTACGCCTGTCTGGCGATGGCGCAGCTTCAAATGCAGGTCAAACTGGCGTCGGCATTATATTGAGTCCCCGGGCTGAAGCTTCCCTGATCTATTGGATCTCTGTCAACAGTCGAATGTGCGCCGTTAGATTAGCGGATTCGTTCCATGCTCCGAAGTCGCGTGGTAACAAACGGTGCCTGTTTGTCATTGCGGTCTACGCCCCTACAAACTGTATCACTGATTCGGTGAGAAATGATTTCTATCAGCAACTTCACGATCTCCTTCGTTACAGAAGAAGCACAGATGCTGTGGTGCTTGCTGGTGATCTAAACGCCCAAGTGGGAAGATTGTTTTCTGATGAGTTTCATCTGGACGGCCAACATAGTGTAGGCTCCCGTAATTATAACGGTGAGCAGTTGCTACACCTGTGTGAAGGTGATCGTCTCTCGCGAGCACTAACTTTCGACACAGCACCCGAAGAAGAGTGATTTGTCGCCCACCAGTCTTCGGCCAGCTATGGACGCAAATCGATCACATCGTGATTAGCTACTTCTGGAGAGACTGTCCAAAACTGTCGCTCGATTTGGAGCACCAGCGTGGACCCCGATCACGCTCTTGAGTGTGCCGACCTGCAGGTGCGTTTCGACGGACGTCCGCAACGTCGCTCTGAGCATATTGATAGCAGCCAACTGGCGAAGCCGGGTGTTCTGATTGCGTATCAAACTACGCTGGCACCTGGGCTGGGTAAGCGTCCACTGAACACCGTCGAAGACCACTGGTCGCGTATTGTCCAAACGTTACTATCAGCAGGTATGTTTTCATGTGGCAAATCAAATTGCCAACCTAGACATTCGGTCTCTACAAAGTCCCTGGAACTTATGGATGCTCGCCGACGTATTCCGGTGGGAAGTGAATACAATGAGACTCGCAAAATTCTCAGGGCAAAATTGCGTTCTAGCCTGAAGAGAGACCGCAAAGCCTGGTGGTCTCATCGTGCATCGGAAATGGGAACAGCCGCTGCCGTTGGCAATCCTCGTAAGTTCTTCCGTCTGATACGGGAAACAGGAAGCAGGATACCTGGTGTTAGCGAGACCATACGCGGCGAGAGTGGACAGCCGATCCACAGCTAGTCAAAACGCTTGGAGCGTTAAGCCGAACACTTTGCAAGACAGTTTAACCAATCTGAATTATCGCTTTCTCTTTCAGGCATTGAGTGTCCTTCATCATAAGCCGTCTCCTTAGATCCGCCCTTACGCGGAGGAGTCGAACGTGAGATCAGGCTGTTGAAATTGCATAAGACCGCTACTGCAGATAGAATTCCCCCAGCTCTCCACAAATTCGGGGGACCTACTCTTGTGGATGATTTACACGAGTTGCTAAAGGAACTTTGGGAGCAGGAGACTGGCCATAGAGACTGGAGCCGCTCCGTCATAGTCCTAATTTTTAAAGGAAGCCTCCGTTCGGAATTCGACAACTATACAGGGATCAGTCTGATCTCATTTGCCTCTAAATTGCTTGTCTCTGTCGTTCTCCACAGACTGACTGGCGCTCGTGAGGGCCAGATCCGCGGGTTTCGTCGAAGTTGGGACTGCATCGACCATATCTTCACTTTGCCTCAATTGTTGGAGCACCACGCTTTTTGGCCACCCACCGTTGTCGTGTTTCTCGACGTCAAAGGTACCGTCGATTCGGTGGATCGGTGTGCCTTTTGGGACTGTTTGCTGAGGAAAGGTGTGCCGGATATGTAAACATTATCAAAGCGCTATGTGCGCTAGATGCGATGTAAGACCAGGTTGCCGCTGTCACCTTTCCTCTTTAACTTTGCTATTAATGGAAACAGCATTCGCTGGACACGACCTAGAGGGTGTGGAGCTACTTCCTGGTGAACGACTTCTTGACTTGGAGTATGCGGAAGACATTGCCCTTATCTGCGACAGCTCAGGCGTGCCAAGCTGCAATGGACCGATTAGCACTATCTGTCAGTTGTTTTGGGCTATGCTTTGCTCCATAAAAATGCGAGCTTCTTCTCCAAGGTTGACATGAACCGCCTTCTGCGCTGACTCTTGGTGGTGATCAACTAGAAGTTGTTGAGGAATTCAGGTACCCGGGCAGCTATCTTAGCGCCCGTGGGATCGAAGCTGAGATTACGAACCTTATAACGGAAGCTCGAGGTGCAGACGCGACATCACTCTCTCCCAGAAGGGTAGAGTGTATAATGCAGCCGTCCGTTCAACTCTCTTATACGGTTGTGAAACCTGGCCCATCAGGTCGACAGACATAAAGAAGCTGGTCACCTTCGATCATCGCTACCTTCGCAACTTAGCTCATGTCTTGTGGAGGCACGGCGTGAGCAAAGAGCGTGTTCGACGTCGCGTATTTCGTGCAGGAAGAGCGGGTGAACCGCTCAGCACCATTATATTACGCACCAGGCTCCGATGGTTGGGCCGCGTGTTGCGCATGCCAGCACACCGACTCCCGCCACGTGCATTTTTTGCGCACTAGGCGTGCGGTTAGAAGAGGAAAAGGGGAGGCCAGGCGATGACTTGGTCGATAGAAATGAAAACCCTCAATTCGATGTTGGCGTCGGTTTGTGCATTCCGACTACCTGGCTGGAGTCTTAAGGGCGATGAGCACGTTTAGTTGGACACACTTGCTGTTATGGCTAGGAGCCGATCCCAATGGCGTTTGTGTTGTGCGTTCCTTTGTCCACCCCCTCCCGCTTAGCCTCCCCTCCAGTCATGACCTCATTCGTTAGGCGTAATATAACTGTCTTTTTGCGGCACGACAGCCGGCTGTTAGCTCTCCGGAACCATGTCCATCCGTTACTGGGTACTTAGCCGGCTTGCCTCTTGTTTTTCTCTTGCCTTTTGTATTACGGTACAATAGCTGTTTTTTACCTGCAGGTAACGTGTATAATGGTGATGATGACCGCCGCGAGCCTTTGGCCCAAGGGTCTAACCTACAGGGCAACGGAGCGAGATAAGGGTTTCGCACCCTTTGGGAGCCGTTGACTGAACATTTATTTCATACGCCTTTCGCATGACGAAAAGCCATAACAGGGGCCCAACACTCCTGAAGTTAAAGGCAGAATCCGACGTTCGGATTGCTTATCAATGTACAATGTCTCCGAGGAAGACAAAGGCAGTGACTTTATTCAGTTACTATTCACGTCCACTACGTCGCATTGTTGTTAAGCAGACACTTGTGGTTTGCCATGCGTAAACTCACAACTTCCTGGAACACTGCCGCCGGATCATTCGCTGGAACGGAAAATGCCTGGACCGCCCAGATGGCACTACGATGAGGTCGTTCGACAATGCAGCCGCATCTATCTTAGCTAAGCCTGGCACATCTTAACGTGCGCACTTTGTTGCAGCTCGGTTAACAGGCAGCACTTGGGCGCACATTAGAGCCCCTATAGATCGATATCTGCTGCTTATCGGAAGCCCGCATGCCAGACTCGATCCCTGTGCTCACTCTACCATTCTCTTCATGTGTCACTGGTGGTACTTTCTCACTTGTGTACCTGGAGATAATGCAGTTTCGAATGTCGGTCAACGCGGTGTAGAGAGTGCTCTGAGCTCCCGAGTTGAAACTGCTCTGGTCGACGGGGTTCTAATCAGCAGCCGGTTGCTGGCCATCAAATTGCGGTGAGTCTCACAATGAAAGTTCGCACCGGTTGCTCTACAGCGTGCCTATCCTTTTGCTTCTGCGTGACCTGGAGGGAGGGAGCCGCCATCGTGAAGCAGGCCGTGATGACGTGAGTTGCAGTTGACGATGTTGCAGATCTTTTGCATACTGCAGTTTTTGCGAGGTGCCCGGGTTTTAGACAACTGAAGCATAGCTTTTTTGCTTTCTATATTTCTTATCGCTGCGATAGGCCCAACGCTTTGAAGTTATCAGTCCGTGACACTGGCTACCCAAACAGGTTGGGCACGAGTGCGTTTTGGATGTCTAAAATAGTTACTTGCCCAGCGAGAAGAGTACTTACAGTGGGACATTCCCTTCCGGGAGGATTCCTCGTAGGTACTACTTCGCAGGTGCGGGGAGCTTTGCCGGCTAATTGTCCAAACTGACTATGAGCAAAGCGACCACGCGACAAAATAAACTCGCTCAAATTCAAAAAATCGGCAATTGGCCGCTCAGAGCAAGCTGGTCAACAAGCTCGCCCCACCTGTGCTGCATTGGTCCCGATAAAGTGCGCCCTATCTCCTCTCTTGTGGTCAATGAGTTCACGCCAATCTCTTAACTCATTTACTTCAGAGTAGTTTGGCAGTTTCCATGTTAATGGCTAGTTCTGATAGGGCATCGGCGTTATTGGGAATAGCTCCCGCTGCGTGCAGCAAGCTCTCGCGACGTGGTGGGCTTTCCTGATTTTGTGTTTTAACATAATCTTGACATGCTGATAGCATTACACAATTGCAAATATCGACTGATTCGCTTCTTACGATAATGTATAAGGTACAGTAGACCTCTTTTTTCTTCTACCACTGCTGTCTACATATGACTTAGATTGTTTCACGAATCTCCAGTAATCCACCAGGTATCCATTAAAGCATGTTAACTTTACTCTGGACAGTCCGATTTCTGCAATCAGTGGACGTAGAGATGACGCCACGGCATTGCCGACTGCATTTGTAGGGGTGTATGGCGATAAATCAACATTCCAGTTCGTAGGTAGTTGATTCATGAAAGTCGTGAAACAGTTGGTGACGAACTCGTCAATTCTTTTCGACGGATCGGTAGGAAGTTCAGGCATTTCGATATCGCCTTGCTCATCTACCAGCGCGGCGGCACGACTGGCGAGTTCCACCTTCTGCCTGACCTTTAACAGCCTTCGCTACTTGTTAAGCTCTACTTCCTTAGCTTCCAACTCTAATTCCTCTTTAAGATGTTTTGTTCTCATGTCAGCAAGCAGAATTTGGGAGCGTGTACTAATAGCTGAAGGCTAACCCGAGATCCAGAGTGAAAAACGGCATCGGAAGGGACTTTCCTTGGATTGTCCGACTCCTTGGAAAAAGTGGATCCTCGTTTGACTGACCTTGCGATGAAGACAGAAACTGAAATTGCACACTGGAACGACCAAACACTATCATCGATGTAATGCGTTGGAAACGATCCAAAATGGATCTACAATTCTGTTTACAACGTATTAATCAAATACGCAGGAAAATATCATTTGTTTGCGATCTGAGGTCGACAACAAGTAGCGATGGGGTAGCGCTCAAGCATTCTGGCTGATACCATATACAGTAAGGCCCGCGGCCTGCTGATCGATCAGCGGACACGCTTGTCCCTGATTGGAGATGGCATGCACCAACACAGTGCAAGAATTGATCTTATGGTTGAACGGGAGCGCGCCAGGCGCAGATTCGGAACCTAATGGCCAGGGTCACTCCGTGAACACAGGGTCCGGAGCAGTAGGACAAACGGACGGGATAACCAGATGTGCAAACGTAAACGCACACAGAGAAAGCGAGCAAATACGTTACTGCCGAGGGCTCGCGTAACCACAAGTTTGAATAGCTTATTGTCGATCAGGGGACTTTCATACACAGCATAAGCACATATAGACGGTCTGGATAGCGGCAAAAAGTGACGACCGATTGTGGGTTAGGCGGATTTCAAACATAAATCTAGGTTCCGCTACAGACACTGGTCTTACTCTGTGGCAGTCACCAAAGGTGCAACGCGCACTTTAGAAATTAGCACTAGCTATCAGCCGGCAGGAACCACATGTCTTGGCACTTGCTGGTAATAAGCTGTAAGCCGTTCAAATATTAAAATACCTAGGCAAATGTATCAACGCATAGATACTAGAAGCTGAGTTTACAAATCATGTAGCAAAAACTCAAGGCGCCGTCACCTGTTACACCTGCGTGACATCACCTTCGCCCTAAAGGATGGTCATCATCATCATTATACACGTTAGCTAGAGGTGAAAAACACCTCAGCTATTGTGCCGCACTACATAAAAGAAAAAAGCTAAGAAAAATTGCACCAATTGTATGCTAGTTGAGCTGCCGGTAACGGATGGGCTTGGCTCCGGAAAGCTACCAGCCGGCTACTATGTAACAAAAAATTATATTATGCTAAGAAATGAGATCGTAGTTGGAGGGGGCGGCTAGGAGGGATGGGGGCAAAGAAACTGAGCATGAACGCCATTGAGGTTGGATCCTAGCCATGTCGGCAAGTCCCTGAAGGATGAAGTCTACTATGTAGCCGTTTGTTCAGCCCTACTGTACGATTGTGAAACCTGGTCCATCATATGGATATACATCAAGATTCTGGATACATTCGATCATCGCTGCCTTCGCACCTTAGCTCACATCTGGTGGGAACACCGCGTGAGCACTGAGCGTGTTCGACGTTACGTATTTGATGCACGAAGGGCGAGTGAAGAGCTCAGCACCATTATATGTCCGACACCAGGTTCCAATGACTAGGCCACGTGTTGCGCGTGCCAGCATATCGACTTCCGCAATTTGCGTTGTTTGTGTGACCTACGTTCGGATAGAAGAAGAGAAGGGAAGGCCAAGCGATGACTTGGTCAAGAAGTATGAGGACTCTGATTTCGAACTTGATTTTAGTTGGTGCATCCTGACTGCGGAACTGGAGACCGATGGTCAATGCATACTTTTGGTAGCATACTTCCGTCGACACATCAAAGAGCCAACCTCCTTAGCATACGTGCCTTGCGTTTCTTTTTCCCTCTAACGTTGATCTTACCACCGATGTGTAATAAAAAGGCAACGCACGATATTACTTGTTTCGTGTTTACTTTTCGCCTTTAGAGCTGTGTAATTTTGTTGCGATACAAAGCTGAGACATTTCTCACCCCCAGAAAACGTGTAGGATAATTTGAAGATCGCAGTTACTATCATTCAGTGCTTTAATCCATTTACATCAACTCAGCCTTTGGTGCACTCAGTAGCGATGCTGATAATTATTTTACATTCCGGCTGCCCCCCAAGCAGCTGTTGCCATTGTCCCATACCGGAACACCCAAGTCGCGATAAACTGGGCATCCACCATCAGACCACATACCCACACTTCCCTGGTATAACTGCAGGTGGTGAACGTCTAAGCCAAGCACGACCATTGGTCGATGAAAATCATCCGGATCCCATGGTCGTTGTGAGTTCCAGTTAGCCGATCGCTGCGCATGGACAAGATTAAATCTGCAAGCTGGCTTTCTGCTTCCCCGTATATTTCTGTTGACAGCAGGGATACATCTGACAACCGACGCGTATAACACCGCACTTAACTCTCCATCGTGTTTAAACCTGACGTTAACCAGCTGTGAACAACCTGTGTATAACATTCGTATCCTAGAACTCCTAGATCAAGTGACCACTCAGTTCTTATTGCCAACATGGAGCTGCCACTACAACACTCCCCGCGCACTGCAGCAGATTACAACTACTGGGAGGCGGTTTTCGACGGCCTGAGTCGTACCGCGAGCCAAGTGGATGGGTTTCTACCGCAACCGACATCTGCTGAAGCTTGCTGATCAGTTATAAAGAATTGTGTACACTCATTTTGTAGGCATTTTTTGCCTCAAGTGTCGGAAACTCGGATTGATCAAACTGCATTGATTCGACAAAGAATATGGTAATCTGGCTGCGGGACAACTTCCTTATCTCTCATTCCGTCGACGACCATGGTGTGGATAAAAAGCAGAGAAACATCTTCAACAGTGTGAAAACCGACAAGCACAGGAATTTCGAACAGCAGCTTGCAACCGCAACAAAAACCGCTCCGAAAAAGTCTGCCTGCGTGAACCGGCGCCTAAGGCCGACTGGTAATTTACCAGTGATAGAGGAAATGAACGGACAGCCTATAACCTCCAGCACTGAGTGTGCGGTTGCCTTGCTGGCACATTCTGCTTCTGTGTTTGCAAATAACCGGGTGTCTGTATCGAGTTCAGCGTGCGCCACCCTTACCGAACTCGACAGTCCGAATTCTAGTATGGAAGAGGAGCGTCAACTACTCGACAATCTCGACAGCACCTAACCTGCTGGGTCTGACAAGCTCCACACCCTGGTTCTCAAGTCCTTATCAGTCATAACTAACCTGTTAAACTGGTCTATGTCCGATTTTCATTGCCGATTGATTAGAAAAGTTCGGTGGCAAGGCCGGTTTTTAAAGGCGGTGACTTCAGTAAGGTAGATAATTACAGGTTAATTTACCTATGAGTAGAAGGATTTTGGTGAGTGTTTTTGTTCGTCGCAGTCAGCCGACAATTCAGATAAGTGAACTACCTATCCGGAAAAGCACCAGACGGCCGTTTCGCCTTAATGGGGCTCGTCAGTGGTGCGCATCCTTCGGTCCTCTACGGAGGATCGAACCCATGACTGCTAGTGGCTTATGCCAACTAACCCGCAGCTTATGCAACTGCGCCATGGCGCACGGTTTCGTGCTAGGTCATTCATACATCACCAACATGCTCGTAACGACGCATGCATGGTTGCATGCGCAGGGGCCATGTTTTATTTCATCTTGTCGTTCCAGGTGATTGGCTGTTGCTTGATATCCCCGATGTGGCTGCGCTTGGTGTGCATGTTGACAAGGTGCCTACCTGTCTATTACCCACTACCTCGTCCATACTGGCTCCAGGAGACAGTTGGTCGTTGCTGGAGGGGAATGGGTGCACGGTCCTTGTGGCCGTGCTGGGCTCGAAGAGTGGTTCCATGCACTCAGTGTGGAGCGGACTACGGTCCAGCCACCGCCTTGTGTGCGGTTGATTCCCCAAATACAGCGTGCTTGTGTTTGTCTGTGAAGGAGTGTGGGCCGGCTCCGTTGATGAAACGTGGCTCCCATCCGCATGCCTCCCGGTCTTATTCCTTCGGGTTTACACTGGATATGGGGTGTGTGGTTGGAGCAGTGGGTGGTGCAGCGCAAGCCACCCATGGTCCCTCTGTAAGCGCAGGCGTCCTGTGTCTGGCCACAGTGACAGGCAAATCCGAAACCGGATGCCGCCAACCATGGTTGCATGCATTGAACCGGGGAAAATTTATTGACGTGATCTACATCTACTTCAGCAAAGCGTTTGATAAGGTGAACCATGAGGTCTTCCTTCTCAAACTGAGAGTGTGCGGTGTTGATGCATCTCTGCACCAGTGGATGCAGGACTTTATTGTTGGACGAAAGTGATGGGTATGAGTCGATAGCCACCTAACCGACTAGTATCCTTCGACCAGTGGCGTACTCCAAGGTAAAATGCTGGGGCCTACATTGTTCCTGATTTATATCAAAGATCTACATCGGCTTCGTCGGTCAGTGCAAGCGCTGATTGCATACGCCCTGAAAATGTGGAGAGTGGTAAGCACATCCGACGACAAGTCCCAAACCGCCTTTCCATGTGGTCTGCAAAAGTCCGCCTCCCGGTCAACCCATTTAAGTTGATATTCATGAGTCTGGGGACTAGTGGTGACAGTCCAACTGTTACATCCAACTGTCCATCCAACGTCCAACTGTTACATCCTACACCTTCCGTGTAGGACATAGGAATACTCTCACGTTGCGACTTGAAATCCGTTTACAACATGAGCAGGCTATATCGTAACGGTCTGCACATGCTCTGGGCGCTCTAACGCGGCTTATGCATCTGGTCTGAAGAGGTTTCCACTCGCCTCTTGTCCTCCATCATCAGACAAATACTAGAGTACGACTCGCCCACTTATTGCCTAACCACTCGCGACGAGGCGCAGATGATTGAACGGGTGTGGCTACCTGGCTCATCCCCAGTTTGCGAGGTTTAGTGTACGAGGACAGGTGCGAGAAGCTGGGACTGTGCACCCTGGCCTGTCTACGGTTGCGAGTCGACCTCATCCTGACCTACGGAATTCTACATGTAGGCAACTTTCCCATGCTGCGGCTACTGCTTCACTTGTGAACGCCCTGCGGCACACGCGGACACCAGTACAATCTTTTGGTTTCAGTTCTGAATCGATCTCATCCCACGTGCTTGGAACGGTTTTCCGGTACAGTGGGAGCGAACTCATTGCAGCAGTTGAAACGATCGTTGGATATGCATTTCTCAAATGTTAGATTCAAATTACGTTTAATCGAACATATCACGTGAGAATGTGAGAAATGATCAGAGTATTGCCAATTCATAGCCTTTTTCTTGACGTTTTTGATCATGCTTTGATGGAGTTATACGGATTCTAATTCCTACTTGCTCCCAGTATTGTGAACCCCGGATAAGGCACTTCACAGATCAAGGAACAAAGACCTTGTCGATTTCTTCATTTGAGCCACAGATAGTGCATTGCTTTTGCATTCAGAAAGGATGAGTTTGCAGCTCAATAAAAATCTAGTGAGATTCCCCTGCCACTGAAAGCTCTTGGGTGCATGCAAACGCTCCTGTTGACTGGCTCTTAGCCAGGAGCACTCTTATTGACTGGTTTTTGGCCATTGTGTTTTAAACTGTCTTGGTTCAATTTTGCTTGTATGCAAATAGACTTAAAGGGCTTATATAGACAAGCTCCATTTAATGCCGTGTCATTCAAACACTCACTTTTTTCGCAGACAGTAGGACACGAATCGCCATGACAAGAAGTCATGGCGTTCTCCTTAGTGATGCTTGTTATCTCCTCCCAGTTTTCAGTCTCTAGAGAACTTCCTCGATGATATTGCGAATGATGATTTGAAGTGCACTGTTCCGCCCTTATCTGCAATGTTTTACATTTGCTGCTTGGTGATTTCGCAGCCCTTCGGCTTCCATTTTAAAATTCAAGGTGCCTTTACGTTTTTGATTATATTCAGTTTTCCGGCGGTCTTTACTTGAAAATTTTCCCTCGTCATTTGAATACTTTGTGCTTTAATCTATCGCCCCTCCTATCTAGGCTTCGTTGTCCGCATCGCCTGACACCAGCGTCACTACGACTGATATGTCTAAACCGTTGTCGACCAACCGGGTGCTCTCTGGCGCTTCACGGCGCACACTCAAGCGCCCATGTGTGCGCAATTCCGGCGCTAGTTCCATCAAGCCGACCACGTCGATTTGTCATGCCAAATGTGATCTTCGCGAGTCACCCTCCAGTAAGTCGGCAAGCATTCAGTCATTCTTTGCCCACTTTTCATCTACCATGAATTTTGTCTTTTAACTGCGATCCAATCTATGCAGTCTGATTTGACCCAGCGATGCAACTTGTAACACGTTTCGGCGTCCACTTTGCGCCTTTCACGCAACAGCGTATGGTTGAGAGCTGGGTCGATGCGCAGCCATGGTAAGACTGCCTTGCGTTATCGATCGGTTTAGTTGCCTAGGTAACTGGGCCTCCCGTGTGGTTGCAGTGCACATTGACCAGGTTCAGTTTGTTGTTCAGACCTTCAACAATTTATGGCGGTATTTGCATCTTGGCCTATCGGTCCGAGGTAGCACGTGCAACTCTGCAACACATTGGTGTTTGCCTTGAGGGCGGTCCTATTTCCTTAGAATAACATGATATATATATATATATATATATATATATATATATATATTCAGCAGTCTATAATATAGACATAGAACCAGCGGAAACCATGAAACGGAAGTGCTAAATACAGAGACCACAAAGAAAAGAATGAAAGCTGCAAACGTATTTTGTTTTTGAATCTTCTCTTTTCTTTTTTGTTTTTCCACACGCCAGTTTATCTTTTTTGTTTGTTCAGTGTTTGCGATGTAAATCAAGAAAAGCAAGACACACGTTTGTGCACATTTTCCATTGGGCCCGGTTCTGCGCCATCTCCGAAAGAGTTTCCAGCCAGCGATGTTCTTCATCTTTGATCCCCCAGCCTGGAAGACGCACAGGACCTACGACAGCTAAACTTGAAGTCTGCGCTTTAAGCGTTTGTTGCCAAGTGATAGGCTGACCACCGCGCGATTTCTTCCAGCCTGGTTCTTTGCGAGCGAAGTGAGCGCGTCGAGGTAGCTGTTCGAATGGCATGCGCTAAACGTGGCTCAGCCATCTCAATTGGCACAGCGGTACCAGCCTGTCAAGTGGAAGTCCCGTGTTACCCAAGACGCAACGTCTAACGTCATCGTTGCTCACGTGGTTCATACACCACACTCGAGCTATTCTCCGCAGACACCCATTGTCAAAGGCCGAAATCCGACGCAAGTCATTTACGCGGATCAGCCAGGACTCACTCCCATACAGCAGCACCGCGCGTACACAGGCATTGTAGACCTTGCCCTTTACCAATAGTGAAACCTCACGGCGTCGCACAGATGCCTCAAGTTGGCGAATGCCGAACGGGCTTTGGCAGTGCGGTGGGAAATCTCTTTTCCATTACTACCGCAGAAACAGCTTCCCAGGCAAACAAAATTGCCCACTTGTTCAAGCTGCGTACCTTGAAGTGTGAGCACTTGGGGCCGATGGATGCCAATCCAGGACCAGGACTTTGCATTTCATAGGGGCAAAGGTCATTCCATATTTTGATGCTTCAATCGCCAAACGGTTTATAACGACTTGTGTGCTCTGTGCGTCATCACCAAACAAGGCAGTATCATCAGCATAATCTAACTCGGTCACGCGGTTGCCAGGAAGAAGCTCTGCAACGGAACTCTGAAAGCCCTAGAGAGTGTTTAAAAGAACATCCTCGATCGCAAAATTGAAGAGAAACGAGGACATAGGGCAATCCTGTTGTACACCGCTAGGGACGGCGAAAGGTGAAAAGAGCTTACCATTAGCTCTCACTTTACCTGAAACATTGCAATATGATGCTCGAAGAATGTCGGTATACTTTTCGGGTAGTCCATTCCTTTGTAAGCCACGCCCTAAAGCAGGTCGGTCGACGGAGTCGAAAGCGGCGCGGATGTCCAGAACAACAACGATATTGGGCTGACGGTAAAGTTGACTCGTTTCAAGGAGTTGGCGGAGCGTAAACAAGGGGTCTATACACCCTCGACCGAGGCGGAAACCAGCCTGTTCTTCCCGGGAGCACAATTCTCGAATCTGGGTTAGTCAGCGGAGTAGAATGTATGTTAACAGCTTAGAGAAAACGGACGTTAGACTGATTCCTCGGTGGTTAGCGCTTAGAGTACGGGCACGTTTTTGAAGATCGGGACGATAATTGACTCGCTCCAAATGGATGGAACTGCTCCTTCGCACCAAACCTTAGAGAACAGAGCTGTTAGTTGGTTGACAATTACTTCGCCTCCAAACTTGAACAGCTCTGGAGAAAGCCTATCTGGGCCAGCTGACTTGAATCGTTTCAAGTGCCTGAGCTCAAGGCTGACCTCAGCTTCAATGGGTTGTTTCAATGCGACTTTCCAAGGCGCGCAACTGGGTATACTCAATAGGCTCACCGACAGCGGAGGCCAGCTGCATTAAGTGCGGAAGTGTTCAGCCCAGCACTTCATACGTCTGTGTGCGTTGCTTATTGGCGTTTCGTGAACCTCGCAACTTACCTCACTGACACCAGTAGCCCGAATGAGCTGGAAGCGCTTGCGAAAGTTTCCAGAGAGGGCTACCGTTTCCATCTCTGAGGCGCACTGGGACCACCAAGTTTCGCGATCAGCACGCAGGCTTTGCTTAAGTTGTTGGCTGAGAATGCGACGCAGTGCACTGCTGTTTGAATCGATCGGGATAGCTCTACGACGATCAAACAATTCCAGTGAGTGTGCGGAAATCCAACCCCTCAGAGGGCGCCTTGTGATTCCGCAGATTGAATGACTGGAAGTTAGTATCGCTTCACGAAGGAAGCTCCGATGATTTTCGATGTCTCAATAAGGAAGCTTGATAAGTTGATCGAGTAGAGGTCAGCTAACTTGTGGGTCTCGAGCGTATAGAGCTTTCGTTTTGAGGAGCCGCCGAAGCGCCTGCAGATGTCCGCGCAGACCAAAGCATAATCTGAATCAAGGTACGTAGACCAAATCGATCCACAACCTCGGGCGCTGCCCCGCCATCTAAATCTGATTGCAATATGATCTATTTGGGACCACGCTTGCGTCTGGGTGAAGGAGGGCGCCAGATGGCTGTGCCTCTTCTGGTATGCCTAAAGTTCGTACTTATGAGAAAGAGACGGTGGTCTTCGCATAACGTAAGAAGTCTATCACCGTTGTCAGAACGGCTCTCATCAAGCGCGTGACTGTCACCAAGATGACGTTCGCACGGAAGCAGGCGACCTACTCGTGCATTGAGATCTCCGGCAAACAGAATGACATCTGACTTTTCGGCTTTGTTCAAAAGATCGTGGAGACCACGATAAAAATCATCCTTAACCGATGCACAACTGCAGTCAGTTATAGCGTAAGCAGAAACGACAAATAAATTGCGCCTCTCTTCACGATGTCTGTTGATTCTACATGAGCATTGAAGCCGAACCGCACACAGCCGGCTGTCAATTGGAAACCCGTCGAGTAATGCAGCCTCCGCTTTGATCGCTCCCACTTATGGGGCCGTGTACCGTCTGTCGGTAAATATACAAATTTATTTATTTATTTATCTATTTACTTGATGCGATACCGACACCAGCTAAGCCGGCTGCTGCTGCATTCATGTCACTAGACAGACGTAGGTAATATGCGGTCTCCAGAGCAGCTTCGGACGACAACCTAACCACGGTGCTGGGATCCTGTAATCGAGTCTTTGAAAGGCAACAAACATCCATGGCGAGGGACTCTAGAGTGCGCGCCACGCCAGACTGTTGTCCAATCTGTAGGAGGGTCCGAACATTCAACTCTGCCAGACAGAATGATGTACGGGGTCGAAGGATAGCTGATGACCGGATGATTTGGGTATCAGGAGACGGGCATTGGAAGTAGATTCAATAAGTTGTAGATTATAAACAAGAGAAAAGTTGGCGTGTGATGGAGAAGCACGAGTAGCAGCAGAAGTAAGCGGCGTAGTAGTAATTGCGAACTCCATGGTTTTCACAGAGGGCACGACACTACTCGGTTGCCCAAGCCGAAGTAGGGTAGAATAACATTATTACTTCAAGGCTTGATGATGTACATTTGCAACCCTAAGATGTTTCATGTACGTTCCGCCTCACTTTTCCTTAACTGCATCTTGGATGAATTGGTTTGTTGCTACTAATTTTTGCACTCACTTAGTTCTAAAAATCGAAGTTCCCGAGCTTGATCTCAGGTTATTTTTACCGTGTTGTGACAGATGTTCCGTAGAACTCGTTTTATCACGGATTTATGGTTTTGACCCGGACCGACAATTTTTAGAAACGTTGTTTGCCAAGGGCATCCGACGCAATTAACAAGATCTCACATTGTTGCTCTACTAACCCGGGTGTGTTCATTCTCCATATCTGGTGGACCCACGTTGTGTGCAACTTCTGTGTTGTGTTCGATGACAAGTCCTCGATACAATGTCTAGGAAATGCCGACGGATGACGTGGCGAAAAGTGGCTTGAAGGCATTGGTTGAGGGCTACAAGCCTGCCTTGTAATCGCGGGACGCAAGTTCGAGCCTGGGTAGAGACCGGCCGATGCTCTTTAGCCCACGTGCGACTGGTGGTGGTTGTGCGGCAGCGTCACGTCGGTATTACATTTTGGCATACTGCTGATACCTTATACTGTGTCGCCGGTGCCGCACGTGAGAACGAGCTATTTGTTACCGCGTGTTGTTGACACGATGCAGGCACCTTATTTCGGATTGTTCGCTTAGAGTGCAGTGACACCCTGGATCTATCTTCCGTTTCACGTCGCTTCTAATTCTCTATCATAGTTGTGTGACAGCGAAACGTCATTTTAACTTACAGATGAGCTGCTGCTGCTGCCGCCGTCCGTTCAACCCTACTGTACGGTGCGAAACGTGGCCCACCATATCAACAGACATAAAGAAGCTAGTTACGTTCGATAATCGTTGCGTTCACAGCTGAGCTCATGTCTGGTGGGAGCACCGTGTGATCAGCGATTGTGTATTTGGTGCAGGAAAAGCGAGTGAATCGCTCAACACTATAATATCCAGCACCAAGTTTCGATGGATGTTCCACTTGTTGCGCATGCCAGCACACCGACTCCCGCTTCTTGCGTTGTTTGCACGCCGCGGGTGTGGATGGACGAAGAGAAGGGGGCCAATTGATGACTTGGTCAAGTGGTATGACGGCCTCCACTTCTAACTTGACATCAGTCAGTGCATTCCGACTGGCTGGCTGGTTTGGTGGACAATGAACACGTTTGTTTGTACGCACTTGTTGATCTGAGGACTAACCGACCTCAGTGGCACAAGCGTTGTGAGTTTCTTTGTCCTTCTGGGCTCCGTTTATCTTCTCCCTCCAACTGCGATCTCACATCACATGCATAATAGGATTCCCTAGCGTTGTATTACTTGTTTATTTGTTCAGTTTATGTATTACCTACTGTTTGGTATCTCGCTTTTTCATGTATCTTCTCGTTTTGTTTGCGGCACAGTAGCTGACGTATGTTTCTCACCTTTAGTTAGCATGTAATGATGATAATGCTGAATTGATACTTTTGTACTTTACCCCATACTCTGACACTATCTGCTCCGCTAAATAATCACATGCGCCCCAAGTTCTGAAAATACCAGTCTCTATAGCGTTACAATTTTGTGATAGTTTCCAACTGGTTTATAGGGTGCTGAAATCACTGACTGCATTCCTGTTGCGAAAATGGAACATCTCTTCGCCTTGGAATCATTTTAAAGCCTTCGTTGTGTGAATGACTTGTGACGCGCCATCTCTATCTGGACCGCGATTCATTTCAGCGTAGACTTTAGTCATTTCGATCACTAGGATCTTATCTGTGGCAGACAAATATTCAGGGTTACCCGATGGCTACAGTGCATTCCACTAGCATCTTCTTACCAGTCTGTGCTTTTCAGAAAGACGTTGGAAGACTTTAGAGAATAGCCTGGAGCGGGAGCTCGGAGAGCGATTCAAAAAGGCAGATCGGGTTGCTGGGCAACTTTTATTTGTACAGTAAAAAAATTCCCTGTTACCTAGCTATAAAAAAACGCGACATCGTTTACGCTCTAGCTAGGGGAACGGAAGATGCACAGCACACAGGACAGTCGCGCGTTGCAACCGAAACGAGCGCCAAGCAAAAATGGCGATGAGCAGGTCGGGCATTTGAACTCAGTGATCAGTTCAACAAACCATACTGGTCGCCTAGGTGTACAATGAAATAGTTTTAGTTAGAATTTTACACAGGCAAACCGGGGAAGCTCCAGATTGCTACATAGCCCTCCCCCAGAAGGGACTATGTAAGCAGTCCTTCGATCTACGTGAGGACTGTCCGTCGCGGGCAAGCATTCTGCGAAACCAGGTTGTGAAACCTGATGTGGCTGATGGGGGAGAACCGTGCATTTGGACCCTAGAGAGCTCCCACCCGTGTGCTCGCTACGGTGTCGAAACAGTAAAATTCTGTTAATAAAGTTCACGTAGGTGGTTGAGCTGGAAGTTCTTTCCACTTCCATTTGACGTGCGGGGATCCAGCGAAAAGTGAGACCGAGGTGCAACCAACCGACGGTGTATATGGAAAGCAAATGAAAAGGCAGCGTAAATGTATGGCAATACACAAACGAGTGCAAAGCGAAAACTGTTTTTGGATTTTCAAAAGGGAGGCAGAATCTAAGTAAAGAATTCTTTTCGGTAATTCTCATCAAACTCAAACATTACATGGACAATGGACAATGGTTTATTACGCGTAAAAAAGCATCGCTTAACAAGTCCCGTGGGATGGAAATTATTGCGAAAATCAATTGCATAATAAAGTGAAAATCGTTGTGGTGGACTCACCATAGACTTATGTGGAATAGCGGAGATGTTCGCATATCAAACGTATAAATCCATAAATCCATTGGTTAGGCGTTTGGCAAGAAACCGTTTGGTTGCGTTTTGTATCCCCTGGCTAACAAGTCATAAACTGAAATGTAAGTGAGACAATGCATCGTCAACACGTTTTTTAAACATCGCCAGATTGGGAGCAGAGACGACATAATTAGGGAGGGCGTTCCAAGGCTCACACACGCGAAGAGAGAAAAAATTTCTACGGCATTCAAGCCGGCTATACTGAATTGTCAGTTTCAGAGGGTGACCTCTTAGTTTAGTGTTGTGGTTCAATTCCGGCAGCGGACGGCAAATATGGTTTGGATTCTTCAGAATCTGGTAAACCATTATGAGATCCCCCCGCAAAAGCCGATATCGACTACTGTATATTCTTAGAGATTTCAGTCTAAGCTGATAGGGCAGATGAAAGAGGCCCCTGACATTCTTGGTTGCCCGTCGTTGAGGAGTCTCGAGAGCAAGGAGATCCTGTTTCTGCCACGGCTGCCACGCCTGAATAGCATATTCCACGTGAGGTCGCACGTAAGCGTTAAGCATTTGGGGAAAGATTGAGGGTTCAAACCGACCGAAGGCTCTGCGAAGAAGGCCGAAGTGTTGATTTTCGGTTCTCCTCGCCTTCTCTGCTTGTTTTGAACACCCGAGATCTTCCTGTACCAATACACCCAGGTCACGCTCTTGAGAAACCTTCGCCAAGGTGTGGTCTCCAATCTTGTAAGCGCTCACCGGCTGGTGACGCAGCTGCATCACTTTGCATTTAGCCATGTTCAATTGAAGCTTGTTCCTCCTTGACCATTCGTAAATGCAATCTAGGTCATGTTGGAGCAGATCCTGATCTGCCTTGTTACTAATCGCCCGCCATATCTTGACGTCATCGGCGAAAAGCAGGAAGTTTGAGGAGATGACTCTTGCCAGGTCGTTGATAAACACCAGGAATAAACGCGGTCCCAGCACTGAGCCTTGTGGGACACCACATTCCACCTCAATTGGATTAGAAAGTGATCCCCTAACACGTACTTGGAGTTTTCGTTGGTAAAGGAAGTTGCCAATCCTACCAAGTACAGGATCTCCGATTCCGTAACTTTGTAGTCTTTGAAGTAGGATGCGGTGATCAAGGCGGTCGAAAGCTTTGGAGAAGTCCAGATAGATGACGTCGACTCCGACCCCATCATCAGCCACTTCCGTCCAACTACCTCGTGCAATGAGTAGGTTGGTGGTGCATGACCGGTGTTGACGGAAGCCATGCTGTTCCGGTACCAAGATGTTGCATTTTTCCAGGTAGTCCATTAAAGCCTCAGCGACGACTGCTTCCATCACCTTCACGAGCACAGGGAGGAGGGTCACTGGACGATAGTTAGCAGGATCGGAACGGCTACCGCCTTTAAAAATAGGGGTTATAATGCCACACTTCAACATAGTGGGGACTTGTTGTTCATCAAAGCACCTTTGAAAGAACTGTGACAGTGGTTCAGCTAGCTTGGTGGCCATAGCCTTCAGTGCCTTCGGGCGGATGTTGTCTGCTCCCGGAGAACTATGTTCACGCAGTGAGAGTAACTTCCTTAGCACAATTGATGGGTTGAAAATAACATTTGTAAACAGAGGTGTCGGTAATGAGCTTGATATTATTGGACAGGTAGAGATTGCGAGTTCAAAAATTGGGGCGTATTGCAGCCGCAGGGCATTAGCTGCTTCTGCGGCGCTTTGTACTCTACCGCCTGCCGTGAATAGTGGGGGTATTCCATGCTTCACTTTACGAAGCTTATTGACATGCTTATACAGCAGTTTGTTGTTTGCCATGAACTTTTTGGCTAGGCACTGTTGCTAAGTTACTTTGTCCTCACGGACAAGTGCAGTGCAATGGTTTCGATGGGCCAGGAAATTTCCCCAAGTCTCTGAGTCGGGGTTAATCTTGTAGGCACGCCATGCTGCATCCCTTATCGCCAGGCATTTGCGAGTCCTACTCCTTATAATTGAAGGCATTTTCGCGGGACAAAGGGGTTTGGTCTCTGTTGCTTTGTTGACGATGTCGCTGAGCTTATTAACGAACTCTGCCCAAACGTTGTCAAGGGGACTTTTGTTTGAGAATTCCCAAGAAGCTGCGTCGGCGAGTTCTTTCAATACGTGGTAGCGTGTGATTGTATGAGTTAGTTCCGAGTGAGGACGAGCAAATGCTACATATGCCGGATTGGGCTGCCTATTGAACAGCATGTCTCATTTCATCAGGAACAAATCAATAAATCACGGGTTCATTGAAATTGGCAAGTATGTACAGGGGAAATCACAGCCGGTTGTAGGCCACGGTAGAAGTAAAGGACGAGGGTATGAGGGTGTTCTCCAAGCTGGCTGATTTGGCTGCAAACGTTTCATCGTCAGGCTAGACGACATCATCGGTGCGATTTATGCGGCCCATTTACAGATCCAAGTGATTATTGACCACTTGATTCGAACGTCAGGAGTCGATTGGTCCACGTGAGCTGACTGTGTAGTCAGCTCTCTCGTACTGTTGGCTAGAGTCCGCCTCAATGAAGTTCCTTCGTCCTGTTGATTTGGGGCGGACTATTCTTTTGACCCTCAGTGTTTCATAGGCAGTGTCTAGATCTAAGTGTCGGTTGATTGAGTTCTTCCCCGAGTACCAAGCCTCGATGAACTTGCGTGCTTTTCGACTTTTTGCCCTGCCTATGATCCTGACATTCCAAATCAAATTGGTGATTCTCGGCGTCCGAGGATCCATCGATAGTCGATGGGTTGTTGAAGAACTGCACCGACGCAGTGTCGGATGCTTCAGTTGTCAGGGAGAGTGATGCTGATGTGTCTGTGTGGGCGAGAAGTGGTATGTTGGAGATGGCGCCTTTAAGCTTCTCATAAGATCGTCTAGCGTCGTCTGGAAAATGAAAAGACCGTTAGTTACCGTGGAGCAAGTCAGTCATTGATTGAACAATGCTCGCGCAGTTAGGAATAAAGCGTCGTTAAAAGTTGACCACACCAAGGAATCGGCGTAACTGTTTGAAGGAACTAGGAGCAGGATAGTCCTTCAGTGCTTGGATTTTGTCTGGAAGAGCTTCAATACCAAGGCGGATATTCGGTGGCCAAGAAAGGCGCTTGAGCTTTGGCCAAGCTCGCATTTATCGGGGTTGATGGTAACCCCATGTTGCGTCAAGCGTTGGAAGAGTGCGTCGAGGTGACGAAGATCTTCATCGTCAGAAGAACTGGCGATGAGTATGTCATCTTGATAAGGATACACGCCTTCGAGTCCTCGCGTTACCTCATAGATGAAACGCTGAAAAGTTTGAGCAGCATTGCTGAGGCCGAAAGGCATTCTGAGGTACTCGAATAGGCCGAATGGCGTGATGACTGCTGTTTTAGTAATATCGTCTGGCGCCACAGGTATCTTATGGTAGGCGCGAACTAGGTCGACTTTGCTAAGGATGAACTTACCAGCTAGAGCTGAGGTTAAGTCGTACATGTGCGGAATGGGGTATTTATCCGGGACGGTAACTTTGTTAAATGACCTGTAGTCACCACAGGGGCGCCAGTCACCGGATTTCTTCGGCACCGTGTGTAATGGTGATGCCCATGGACTTTTGGACGGGCGGACTATTCCCAGTTCGAGCATTTGCTCGAATTTCGCCTTAGCAGCTTTGAGCTTGTCCGGGGCTAGTCTGCAAGAACGGGCTGAAACAGGTGCACCCTTAGTGCAAGTCGCTCGGAACGCGAACGAGTTTAGGATGCTTGTTGAATGTGAAGCTTGAGGTGGGACACGAATGGGAGCGATAGCAGCCGCGTTGGCGCTTTTCCTGATAACGCTGAGCTGTGTCCTAGAGTCAAAAATGTTCTTCCTTTTAGTGTCGACGATAAGCTCGAAGTGTTGAAGGAAGTCTATGCTTATGATGGCAAAAGGCACGGCTGCTACTATGAAAGGCCAACGAAAGGTTCGCCGAAGGCCTAAATTGAGCCTTAGCAGCCTTGCGCCCAAAGTTACGATTGGTGTGCCATTCGCAGCACACAGCTTGTGCGACGATGGTGAGACGATCTCATCTGAGCTACGGGGTATAACGCTAACTTCGGCTCCAGTGTCAACCAGGAACTCGGTGCCGGAAGTTAAATCCCTAACGCGGATGAGGCGACTTTGGTCTTGACCGGTCGCGTCCGTCGCCGTTACGGACCGGCCGAGAAGTTTCCCTGCTTCTCGGCGAAGTTGCAAAGCTTGATCCAGTTACGAGCTGCGGTACCAAAGCGTTGATGGTACCAACAGCAAGTCTACCTGTTACTGGACTTCGAATCGCTCTCCGGACTCCCGCTACAGCCTACTCGCTAAATTGCTGACTCCGACGTGATCCGAACACGCAACCTTGTGACTCCAGATCAGAAGGTTGCGCCAGGCAAAAATGGCGATGAGCAAGTCAAACATTCGAACTCAGCGATCAGTTCAACAAACCATACCGGTCGCCTAGGTGTATAATGAAATAGTTTTAGTTAGAATTTTACACAGGCAAACCGGCGAATCTCCAGATGACTACAGCACCGCGATTTGATAAGGGCTTCGGTCGACAATCCCTGCGTACCTGGTTCAGGTCGTAGCTCGTATGAATTCCTAATTAACCGATATAACTGATACTGTGCATTTCTGATTCAGTGGTGTAGTAGTATGATTTTGTTCACGTTTTTAACCATGATGATGGAACAGCCCACCACTATTGTTCACATTCACAATCTGAGTTAACTGCTGAACCATCCATTTTACGTCTTCCTCCTAGTCTTTATTATAGCACCTTTCATTATTTACTGACAACGATGTGCATAGCTCAGACATCCGGACACTTTATTTTAATGCAACACTCATTACGTCATTGAATGAGTGCAGACTGCCCATACCCAACACGTGGAATTACATCTACCTAATTACGAGTCCGTTCACCCATTCATAAGTTCTCTGTTTCTATTTTACCTCATTATTATTTATGTAGAACCACGGTTGCTTCAGTACAATTTATTCAGTCTACCGCCCTTCATCCTAACAGCTCAGATCTGGTTCAGGTCGTAGCACGATACTTCATACCCGATGCTTGCAGATTAGTACGAAACCAATCGTGTAATGCAATTTCAAACATTGGCTAGACTTGCCCTGTTACCGTTCTCAGAACTTTAGCTATTCTATAATCACAAACCCCCATGCCTCGCATAATGCAGGCGTGCCCCGATTATTGTGGATAAACAATTTATTTATTTATTTTGTTCATGTGGATTGATAGAAAAATGTGTTGAGTCAACGTACACTTTGCCGACGAACTGCTTGAACACTGGGCCTTCATCGATTTCTGAAGAAGGGACCTTTCGAGTAGATGAGCTCAGTCCTCCCACTCGACAGTTTGACGCATCCTTGGCCATCCGGAATGCGGTGAATCATTGTGATCTCGGTGGTGCAGATTCCACGCAACTTGATTCGCTGGCCGCTATTGGAGATGGCAACACGACCGAGTACGTTCTGATGCTATTTGGATGTTAGCCCCTGTTTTCTTTCTGTCATTCCATAGGTGCGCAGGCCGATGGCGGATGGTTTGTGGTATTTGACTTTTGATCCACAGTTCAGCGGTTAAAGCGTGCTTGGGTGCGGGCGAGCTTGTAGTATTCCAACCCCGACGCAACCACTTCTGGTTACTTGACAGCGAATCGTCGATGCTAAGTTCTGGCGTACTGTTGACACTTCAGTTTCTTGGGCGGGTTGTGTCATATTTCGTTTCGATGGCCTGTGGAAACTTGTGTATGTGCTACATTCACTCGATGTGTCCTCTTTCACTTTGGTCAGTGTCGGTGGACATTCTCGACTGTATTTTTAAGCACTCCTGTCTCTGATATCGTTCTTGTTCCATATGTTATCACTGCCCATCTTAGTATGAATCCCCTCTTCTATCCTCTGCAATTTAGCGACCAATCTTCGATTACTCTGTCCCTTGCTCCACGTCCGTCATACAAGTTTGTCTTCCATCGTATTCGCCGAAAGAGCCGTACGCATCAAGTCGCCACACATTTGATGAAGCAGCGGTTTGGTCTAGGTTTGAATGCACGTAGACGACCTAGAATGCGCTCAGGTGCGCCTAAAAAACCCAACCGTTGCCCTCCGCAACAGAATCCCGCTACTTTTGAAACAAACGTATTTGCAAATTCTTACAATCAGTGCGTTTCGGACGACACATTAGCGGACTCAACTTTGCCTTCCGGTTTCCTGGAGTCGGAACGGTCTATCGTACTTGATGGCGAACCGGGTAAGCTGCTGTTTTACGAGTACGGTTCAAAGTGTGATTTGAGATCTGTCGCGTCTTGTTGGTTCTACGTGTTTCGTTGTGCTATAGCTCTCGTTGATGTTTACTGTGTTTCGACATTGCAGAGCTTAATGTGTTACCACGGGTTCGGTCGGTGGCTGAAAGGATAACGCGCCTGCCTTTTGCTCCAAATGTCACCGGTTCGAGTCTGCGTAGAGGCAGACGACTTTGTAGTATACTCAGCCCACACGTGACTAGTGTTGATTGCGTGACAACGAACCGTATGTTATGCCGACGTGCTATAGACGCCTTTATTTGCGCATGAGTGACAAGCGGGTTGGTGGTTGCTATCCGTCGCTTCTCGGTCACTGTGTGTGTATGTGAGACCTCATGGTACTTTTTGTTATCGTGTGTTCAACTTATGTCATTTTAATCTCCCTGCTACTACCTTGCTTTCGATGGATCTTAGCAAGCATTCTTCATCGTAATCATTTTCAGCTGGAGGTGACTTTCTTCCGAATGTTGCTGACGCTTCTCTGGTGTCAAAAAAATCTTTACCCACTCTGGGAAGGTCTCCTACCTCACGTTCCGAGATTGTTTTCAAATGCCCTGAGATTCCCGTCTCACAGAAACCCGTACCCGCAAGTCAAGTCCTCACCAGTCGTCCCGCGTTAGTCGAGCGTCAAGTCAATACCGCTGTTCCTCTGCATGTGCAGGTATCCTTCCCCATTTTCGCTTTTATGCCATCCATACCAATTGGTTGTGTGAATTCTTGTGTTCTTTTAGTTTTGTTTCTTATTTCGAGCTCGTCTACTTATTCGCGTTGTTTCTTTATAGCCTTGGTAAACAAGATTGACGAAACTACCATCCCCGAGTATTGTCTGCTTTGGAATCGCCCATCTCCTAATTATCCCCTTATATGCCAAAAATCGATACTTATCCCTTCTAGATTCATTTGAAACATCCGCTTTATAAACGGATTGCGACATGCATTATCATTCTGAGCAACGATTAGCGTTAAGGTTATATCTCAGTCAGTTAAGCGTTTTATTCTTCGTCGGTGCGAGACAAATGCAACTGAATGGACTGATCAATTTGTACGTCGGGATCGCATAAAATAGTAGATTGTTCATGTTTTATACAACGGGTCTCAGATGGGTTTCTGAACTGAATGGCGGTTTGATACTTTTAGAGAAAGCAAGAAACAGGAAACGATAACAAATGCAGATTTGGCCAAAGGTTCAAATAAAATAATACGGACACCCATGGAACTGTCCCAAGGGGACTTGCTTCCATGCGGATTGATGCCTCGATGGGTTTCACCCGCACTTCTATGCTCCAACGGTCTGTTTCGGTGTGGAAAAATAACATGTAAGCCACCACCTGTTTCACAAATGTCATTTTCTATTAGGGCTGTTTTATGCATGCATTCCGGGCGATGAAGCCTCAGCCCGATCCGTCATGCAGATCATTCATCCACTGCTCACAATACTGCACTCTGCGACCGGTTTGGAAGTTGTTTACACTTTTCTGATAGAGGTAGCAGAACTACATCTTCTATCCGAGATGTATTGACTAGCGGCTGCCACTGTGGTTCGATCTTGTGACTTTAAACAGCGGATTAGTGCTTATTGTTTGCAGATTATTCACGTGCTTCCAGTTTCTACGGGATATTGCGGGTGTCGAACAGTGAATCATTGTTACATACTGGTTATTTCCTGTGTTGATTTGGGCTTGTGGGATTTCCTTAAGTTTTCAGAATTCCGAGTTGTTGCCACCCCAGGTATTTTCGCTTCGAGCTTTTGGTTTTCTCGTTCACGTATACAGCATACAGATTACATGGCATTGGAAGTACGTTGCCCCACCGACATTAACCACAAGCTGGTCAACTGGATGTATTTCCTTGTATTTGTCTGGCAACTGCCTTATGTTCCGCTGAGTTTGCAGATGCTTTTTTCACCTGTATTACAATGATCCGATGATCAGGTGAATTCGCGCGAGTCAAGTGAGACTGTTTACTTGATTTTTGTTACTTAAACGCATGTACACTGGAATTCACGTCGCGAATATGCGCACAGTTCGATGCTGTTTGTCTACCACAAACGGGGAGGTTAGCTAGAAGAACTCCAGTGTATCTTATCGGATAAATAACGGGTGCGCTTTCTGGCCAAGTTAACTCATCCTCCTGTATCTTTCAGTTTTTTGTCGTTGTTTCTACCCATTCTAGGGGTTTTCCCAGCTTATGGCGAAACATCCGCACTTACATACCTTACCCCATTGGTTCATCTAACATTTGTCGCTTGATTTCCTTAAATAGCAGCGTCAAGCACCACCCGGACCAAAGAAGTCTTGAAAACCAAATGAAATATTCAATGCAAATCATTGCATATTTGCCAAAACACTTGTGGAACAACATATGGACGTAACATGCTTCATTATTTTGATACCTTGTGACGCCAACTAGTTACTGTTCGAACTACACCTTGGCCCTTTATATTGTATTACATGTCACACTGTGCAGAGCATATCGCTACTTTCTAATTCCAGTTCGGATATGCGTGTTCTTTTTTGAATGTCTAATACTTGTCTGATACTGTACCTATCACAATTTGCTCGGTTCAGCTACAAATTCATCCACTTTGTAATATATTGTGTTTGCTCTCCCGAGGGAAGACCGGACCGTATTTGGTACATTTCGGATTGGAAAGGCCTATCAACTGCCGGTGGCCGAAAGATTTACGCCCTTGCATTGTAATCCGGAGGTCACCGGTTCGAATCCACGTACATGCGAGTTCCGTCGCGGGAAATACCCAGCCCAGGCGCGTGGTAGCGAAGTGTCTGCACGATGTGCCGGCGTACTGCTAAAGCCTAAACCAATTTCGAAGCATGAAAATAGTTATCTCGTTCTGAATCTGCAGCCGAAATCATCGTATGAAGAACCAGAATCTACTTTGAGGGCATTTGTCGAAGGGAGATTTCATATTCGCGTCAACCTACTCAAGCTGCATTCAAGTCAAAGTCAAAATAAGCTTTGTGACCCAACATGTATTCGTTTTCAGCATTTACACTGTCTTACAGATCTACCGGAAGATAATATCAATAAAAAATACTTAAGCAATAAAAATGGAACATACCCAACTGTCACTAACAATCCCTCGCGCAGCATGTTCATGGCATTCGTTGGGTCGACAATCCAGCGTGACAGATAAGCTAGGATATTGTTGCGATACGATGAAGTGCGGGAAAGTATTCATTGATTGCATTTGATAGCGTTAAGACTGAGGGATCACTCAACCAGATCTTTTACTCTACGGTGAAGCAATAAGGAATCCTGGATAGTGTGGGCTGTACACCCAAGCACAACATCGTCAACATATTTACATCCCATGAACGTGAGTTGTATAGAGTGATGTTCGACATATGAGTCGAACAGAAAACGTGTTATGCTCGTTGTCAGCAGAACACTTATAGTCGGGACGGGGAGCAGACCATTTCTCCCTCTTTAACTTGCTGAAGCGATAGCGAGCCGTAAAATAGTCAAGTAGCAGATTACACGCTACAGTGCACTTCATTCTCGGATAGCAGATTGAACAGCATTGACCTATCCAGACTTCTGAAGACATTTGAATAATGAAACTAAAGAACCCGCATGGATTTACATCTTTTATCTAGTGCAAGCGCTATTGAATGAACAGGGTATGATACTGCATCCAATGTGGAGCGCTGATGCCTGTGTGCGAACTGCTACATAACGTCCGCAGGGGTAGCTGTCAAACCCTGCGAAATGAGCACTTATACAAAAGTTTTCACTATTACAAATGTGTACGCAATCGGGCGGTACTTAAGAGCTTAACTTTTGGGCACCGGACCTATCCTGGGCGATCTCCAAATGACTGGACGGATTTATCGCATAGATATGTTAAAGGTAGTGTGAGATAATCAGCACATCAGGACCACCAGATTTGTCCGACTTTGTTCTTTTGAGTTCCTTGTGAATATTGTCTTGGTCGAAGGACACAGCTAGACTTGAGCTGATGAAGGAGGACAAGGATGATCCACTTGATGAAAAGGAGCTGGTTTGTCCACATCTACCAGACTGTAGGTGCTCTTATCACAGAACTGTATCAATAGCTTCCATTGATCACGGAAATTATAATTGCCTAGAGCGGCCTCGATGTATAAGGTTTAGACTCTTTACCTCGGATTCAGTTCCCAAGATTAGGCTGTTGACGCTAGTAGCCATCTTGCACCTATAAGCTCGTTCTTTCATCCTTCGAAGTCGTGTTAGCAATGATGATAAAAATCTATCTGCCCTTAGGTAGATCGTTTCAACAGGGCAGTACAGGTCAAAGTAATGTTACATGTAGCCTGTACGATGATCGAATTGGTTCGGCAGATCTCCATTGTTGAAGACGGAAAATCAGTTAAGAAAAACATCGACTAGCGCCTTGTGATATTTTTGACGGAGCAGTTTCGCCGTTTGATAGTTTTGAAAGGATTTCTAGCCAGTGTGACGAAGTTGGCTGTTGTATATGACAGGACAATTTTACTACGCGATGATCTGAGACCGCTTTTCAACTGAAAGAAACTGTATGTGTAGTAAATAACGTACAGCTCTGTCTTGTCTGATCGAAACAGCCAATAGATCCAGCCAGGTGTCCTCAGGAGTTATCCATTTTATCAGAGTCGCCAGCATTAATACTGATAGAACAACCTAGTTTCAGCTGTAGCATCGAAGAAGCGTGGTGCTCAAAGCGCTTCATCCCTGACGCAGATGTGTCAAGAGCTATGTTGTCGTTTTCTTCGATGACATTAAGTTCACTTAAGGACTTTGATTTTCCCTAGATGGAATGTCAAATTATAAGTCTTTTATTATATGAGCAATACGATTGCTTACTTGCAACAACATTCGTTAACGTAAGGGATAATGCATCCACCAGGAAACGGGCTTCCCCGTGCGATCAGTCCTGATGAGGCAATAGTCATCGAGTTAAATAACCCCCCATCTTCCACATCCGTATGCGGTCAAATTTCTTTTAGTAGAATTTGTTGGGCGCGCCTTTATACTAGTCGGTGACGATGCCATATTAGATGTGCCATATACGGAACATTAAACGAGATGGAGGCAGTTATGCCCCAAGGATATTATAAAGGTTGCAAAGTAGGGATAGCGAATAGGGAAAAGCGTGGAGCAACGTAGCGCACAACTCATCGAGTATGGAAAGAAAAAGAGAGGCATCAGCAGTACTGCCGCTTCGTTGTCGTGCAACCACCACCATTCACATGTGGGCTCAGGATACTGCGAGATTCGCCCGATCCCCAAAGTAGGCTCAATCCCGCGACATCGGAATACAAGTCAGGCGTATGATCCTTCAGGTTACGGGTCGGCACTCATCGCGCATACACTATGCAGAGATGTATCATCAGTAAAACAACCATTTTACACGCATTGTACCAAGCTTTTAGCGTGGCACATTTTCCAAATCGCGTGCAGTGCTTTCAAGTTACCGAGGCTAAGAACGCTGTTTTGGCGTCGTTGACACTCTCACTGGTCATGGGACGTTAGCCAAGGGGACACCGGTCGGAAGCCCCCAGCATAAGCGACAGACAGTCCAATGAAAGTGCTCACGCACCACCTGTTCTATTTTGATGCCTATCTGAAGGAAACCTCGATGATTGGTCTCCAAACTGAAACCCTGCAATGGGCAACTTGTGATACCTGTCTAAGGAGGAGATCCTAGCTACCATATGATCCGAAGCTCAAACCGTAACCAGTGCGGCCAGACATACTAACCAGCGCATGAAGCGGTCTATACTTAGTGATCGCTAGCGGCTACCTGGTGGTGGCTTATTCAGCGGCCTAAACATGGTGGCGTAGGCAGACAATCTTCTAACTGGTATTCCGCAGTTCAGCAATGGCTGCTAGCCGGTTATACAATTTTGTGCGATTGTTATTGCGACGATTATGGAGGACATTGTTCCCATTGAAGTTGGTAGACCAACTTGAAGCTGAACAACGAAAGTGTTCTATGTTTGCTTACTTCTATCACAGTTGATGACTAAACACAAACTAAGAGTATTCCAAGTGGTGTTGACACGACGTTAGTGAGTGTTCATTTGTCTCCACACCCATGGGCGACTTTGTTAATCAGTTATCGCTTCAGTGTCTCCATGTATGGCGTTATGTAAAGGTCATAGGAACCTATGTATTCATAGGATAATTAGGCTTCGCTTCCATATGGTCGTCCATCCATGTTGAGAAGCTTTGACAAGTGGCTCTCCGAATGGCACCATTAGAAACACAGTCAATGCAGATGGAAGCTCCCTATTACGTCCATGGACTGGAATGCTATCCTCATGAAATCGGCATTACTCAAGAAAGAAACACCTAAAGGGGCTACAATGACTACGGTATTTATATATGCCACATCGTCCTGTTAGAAAAAACGCAAGACTGATAATTAATGGCGACGCACGCATTTCAGGTGAGTACTTGGAACAGACAAACACTGTTGTCTCACCCACGGGCGTTCCTACAATGTGTTTGCAATCATTTACAAAGGCAACCGCGCCCACTACTCCTGCCTTGGACCACTGTTTCAGCTAATCTTAGAAGCAGTCATGTGTGCACGCCGTGACACAGGTTGTTATCGACTTGTCAACTACTCGGAAACATTTTGTCATTGGGAAATAGGTAATTCCGGAGGCATTGTTGAAGGAGGAAAATTGCTCCAAACTCTATGCTTATTATGCGTATGCAACGCTCGTTAGTAGACCATATCAGGGCCGTTGGGTCACTTGGCATTTCAAGCCTATCACTCACTTGGAAGTGAAGTGTAAGTATCATGTTGAGACGCAGGATTGACATGCAGCTTACGACCTTAAAATAACGGCAAGTCCATGGGTCCTGAAGCGGTAACCGATTACCGAAGCGGCCCACAGGTGTGGAGACGAACGGACACTCACTAATGTCGTGTCACGGCCACACTACGAACTCTCCTCTTTGGAACAATGGATACGGATCCACTGATGGTCTTACCTACCCAGCGAACTTGACCTTAGTGTACAAGCAGCATTAGTGTAAAATCAGTAGCAGTATACAGCATTAGTAGTAGTTAGTATACAGCATTAGCATACAATCAGCAGTACGTAGTTACGCTATTCACATGAGTGTACGACCAACTGAAAAACACAGCACGAGAACTTTCTAGCTGTAAAGACTTTAACATTTCCACAGTTAGTCTGACGGAAGAAGGCCGCTGAGCGTGTTCATTTACCTTATGGTGAACGCCGCTCATTTACGGTCGTTGTCCCCAACATCCTATAACCATCCAATGTTTAGCGAAATTCGCAACATGCCACTGCGCGTGCAGAGACAGGAATTGCTCTCTCACCTTAGTGGTGAGGACGTATGGAATTCTCGGCAAACGAGTGATTTAGTGTAGCGCTTAGCTGAGTGTAGGCGTAATCTGATAAAGGCGCACGGACATGAGGCTGTTTTGCTCATCGAGCGAGATGATTACAGACAGCCACATGTTTCCGGCAACTGTTAGCTGTCGGCTAACTTCGCGCTGCGTGCTGAAGGTCATCGCCAACCAATGCGTCGACAATGCATTATTAGGATGGGTTGGAATTTTTTTCCGTGAATAGAATCTCTCTGCCCGACCCTATTCGAGTGAAATTCGACGATCTTGCGAGAGCCATGACCTCAAAAATGTTACTTTTCCGGATGACGTTAAAAGTTGGCCGGGGATCAAGAGAATGGACGACCACAAGATCCTCCATGTGCGACCTAGATAGGACCTGGCATTGACCGACGAGGAATTCATTGCCATTCAATGTGGTCAAGTGACACATTGTCCACATCCGCCATAGACAGGCCTATCTCTAGATACTTGGGGCATATGACCTGCGGACAAGCCCTCAGGAACTTGACCTCGGTGTGCTGGTGCAGGACGACTTCGGTTATTCTAGACAGTCGGAATCCGTTTCAAAAGTGGTAACAAGCACGTTGTTAGCTTGCGGATGGCATTCGAAAGGTTGGATTCATTCATCTTCTCTATAGTGTTCCATGCCTACGTGCGTTCCCACGTCGAATACGCAATCCAGGCTTGGCACGCTTGGCTAAACCGCGACCTTGCAGCGCTCGAAATTCACCATGGTCGAGCAACAAAATGTGCCAAGAGATTGTGCAACCTTTCGTATCAGCAGCGACTAAAATCACTCGGAGTGTTCAGCAGACGCTACAGATGGCTAGGTGGAGACCTCATATTAGTCTACTAGATACGGAACGACCCCATTTACACATGTTGCCACCTACTGCAACTCATCCCGAACACCAACTTCGCAGGCAACAGCCTGAAACTGAGTCAACAACACAGTCGGCTTTTCATTAAGACTGGATGAACCTCAGCTCATAGCGACTCAGTGATTCCGCCATAAGTAGTCATCGAACGTTTCGGTGCCTACGCAGTTTGTGTGCTCAATGACAGTCTGAACGTTAAGAATCCTATCCGACTGGACGCATCATTAGCACCATTTGCCAGCGGACCAGTTTAGTCGTTAACACATTTGTGAAAGAGGATAAGCATATTAACAGAAATGTATTGGAACGATCATCTATGCTAGTGAAGGATATGTTCAAAATGTCCCTCGGCGTTCGGCTTTCAGTGCAGAAACGGCCTGAAGCAATTGGCGAGCACTTTCTCCAATGTATCCCTCGTGCTCGCGCGACATTCGTTCACAATATTTTCTTTCAATTGGTCCAATGTACGTGGCTTTGTTTTGTGCACTCGTCGTTTCAGATAGCTCCATAGATAAAAGTCCATAGAGTTCAAATCTGGTGAGCGAGCAGGCCACTACATTGGTCCACCGCGTCCGATCCAATGGTGACCAAATTTGTCGATTTTAGCAGAACGTGCAGGTGCATCCCCTGCTGCCACCAAGTGGTACTGCATGCCCCTTCTGCCTCCAACTGGGGAAGCACAAATGTCTGCAGCATTTCCAAGTACGACGATGTTAGGAAAAGAGAAGGCCTTGGTACTTCAAAACGACAACCTACCGGTCACATTCCCGGAAAAGAAATATGGGCCCAAAATTATCCAGCTTGTTAATCCAGCCCAAACCCTCAGTTTCCCACTGTGGTGTATACGTGATGCGAGAAATTTTCGAGAGTTGCGGGTAGCCCAACAGTAAGGTTCCATTGTTCCATGCAGATGAAATAATGCCTCATATGTAAAGATAATAGAACGAATGTCCTCGTGCTCCAGAAACCAGCGGTATACTTCATGTCACTTCCCCCGGATCGCATGGGTTCAAAACCTGCACTTAAAGTGCAAGGAATCTCCGAAATTTTCATTCCAGTAATATCCGGTGTACCACATATCAAGTCGTGTCACAGTGCTGTGCGATCCGACGAATGCTGAGATCGGGTCCTTTTGACACTTCACTGACTACAGCGCAAGCTGAACAGTCGTCCGAGGTGATGCGAGGCGGTCCGGTTCTCTTCATGTCCCACACACTCCTAGTTTGCTCGAACTTTTTCACCAGTTTAAGCACGTACCGGGCGGTGACGGGACGCATTCCTGCGTTCATTGCATTGCATTTTCTTAAAGCTGATGCGGCGTTTAAACCGCATTCACCGTACAGCCGAATAATCAGCGCGCGCTGAATAACAAGCACGTTACGTGATCCCGACTGCATTGTCGGTTCGTGCTCCATTACCTGTGTTTCGATAACATTGACAAGAGTTGCAATGCCTAAAGTCGTCCTCAGCTGAGCTACCACCACGTGCGCACATTGACGTCGCAGTTTTGGTTGCCTAGGCCGACTTCGCTGCGTAGCCAGCGAGACACACAGATAACCATCGATCGCTCCAACGCCTACGGTTGGCGATGACCTTCAGCACGCAGCGCGAAGTTAGCCGACAGCTAACAGTTGCCGGAAACATGTGGCTGTCTGTAATCATCTCGCTCGATGAGCAAAACAGCCTCATGTCCGTGCGCCTTTATCAGATTACGCCTACACTCAGCTGAGCGCTACACTAAATCACTCGTTTGCCGAGAATTCCATACGTCCTCACCACTAAGGTGAGAGAGCAATTCCTGTCTCTGCACGCGCAGTGGCATGTTGCGAATTTCGCTAAACATTGGATGGTTATAGGATGTTGGGGACAACGACCGTAAATGAGCGGCGTTCACCATAAGGTAAATGAACACGCTCAGCGGCCTTCTTCCGTCAGACTAACTGTAGAAATGTTAAAGTCTTTACAGCTAGAAAGTTCTCGTGCTGTGTTTTTCAGTTGGTCGTACACTCATGTGAATAGCGTAACTACGTACTGCTGATTGTATGCTAATGCTGTATACTAACTACTACTAATGCTGTATACTGCTACTGATTTTACACTAATGCTGCTTGTACACTAAGGTCAAGTTCGCTGGGTAGGTAAGACCATCAGTGGATCCGTATCCATTGTTCCAAAGAGGAGGGTTCGTAGTGTGGCCGTGACACGACATTAGTGAGTGTCCGTTCGTCTCCACACCTGTGGGCCGCTTCGGTAATCGGTTACCGCTTCAGGACCCATGGACTTGCCGTTATTTTAAGGTCGTAAGCTGCATGTCAATCCTGCGTCTCAACATGATACTTACACTTCACTTCCAAGTGAGTGATAGGCTTGAAATGCCAAGTGACCCAACGGCCCTGATATGGTCTACTAACGAGCGTTGCATACGCATAATAAGCATAGAGTTTGGAGCAATTTTCCTCCTTCAACAATGCCTCCGGAATTACCTATTTTCCAATGACAAAATGTTTCCGAGTAGTTGACAAGTCGATAACAACCTGTGTCACGGCGTGCACACATGACTGCTTCTAAGATTAGCTGAAACAGTGGTCCAAGGCAGGAGTAGTGGGCGCGGTTGCCTTTGTAAATGATTGCAAACACATTGTAGGAACGCCCGTGGGTGAGACAACAGTGTTTGTCTGTTCCAAGTACTCACCTGAAATGCGTGCGTCGCCATTAATTATCAGTCTTGCGTTTTTTCTAACAGGACGATGTGGCATATATAAATACCGTAGTCATTGTAGCCCCTTTAGGTGTTTCTTTCTTGAGTAATGCCGATTTCATGAGGATAGCATTCCAGTCCATGGACGTAATAGGGAGCTTCCATCTGCATTGACTGTGTTTCTAATGGTGCCATTCGGAGAGCCACTTGTCAAAGCTTCTCAACATGGATGGACGACCATATGGAAGCGAAGCCTAATTATCCTATGAATACATAGGTTCCTATGACCTTTACATAACGCCATACATGGAGACACTGAAGCGATAACTGATTAACAAAGTCGCCCATGGGTGTGGAGACAAATGAACACTCACTAACGTCGTGTCAACACCACTTGGAATACTCTTAGTTTGTGTTTAGTCATCAACTGTGATAGAAGTAAGCAAACATAGAACACTTTCGTTGTTCAGCTTCAAGTTGGTCTACCAACTTCAATGGGAACAATGTCCTCCATAATCGTCGCAATAACAATCGCACAAAATTGTATAACCGGCTAGCAGCCATTGCTGAACTGCGGAATACCAGTTAGAAGATTGTCTGCCTACGCCACCATGTTTAGGCCGCTGAATAAGCCACCACCAGGTAGCCGCTAGCGATCACTAAGTATAGACCGCTTCATGCGCTGGTTAGTATGTCTGGCCGCACTGGTTACGGTTTGAGCTTCGGATCATATGGTAGCTAGGATCTCCTCCTTAGACAGGTATCACAAGTTGCCCATTGCACGGTTTCAGTTTGGAGACCAATCATCGAGGTTTCCTTCAGATAGGCATCAAAATAGAACAGGTGGTGCGTGAGCACTTTCATTGGATTGTCTGTCGCTTATGCTGGGGGCTTCCGACCGGTGTCCCCTTGGCTAACGTCCCATGACCAGTGAGAGTGTCAACGACGCCAAAACAGCGTTCTTAGCCTCGCTAACTTGAAAGCACTGCACGCGATTTGGAAAATGTGCCACGCTAAAAGCTTGGTACAATTCGGTAATATTCCTGTAAAATGGTATTGCTATTAAGATAGTTCAAATTAGTGAATTCAAATTTCAAACGCTGAAAGAATGCATTTTTATGTCCACTACAAAGTCCTCCGCTTGGAAGACTGAGTGGTAGGATCCTTCTTTAAGTACTGTCATGAGGAGAGAAATAAGGTGAGGTTGAACACTTTATTCCATAATGCATGCCTTTCATGTTTGCTGCGTCCTAACTTCTATGGGTGTAGGCCGGAATGCATCATCGGTGGACCGTTTTCCATGCTCGTCGGACTGCAGAAATCTGTCTGGCCATAATAAAAGCTGACAGGACATTTTTCCTCTGATGGCAGGACTGCACCTTGGGGAATTCAGTCCCCTGCCGTACCCCGGTCAACGGCCAAAACGATATTCGCCTCACAGAGAGATCCAGGCGTCCTAGGTGGCATCTTGTAGCCGAAAATTTGGGGACCAATCCGTTTGTCACCGTTCGCGATCAAGGCCGAATATTTGTCTCTTCGCTCAGAGAGTGGTCTTTAGACACTTGCAAACATTTCAAGAGTCATCTCTTCTATTCGTGTGGTTGGGATACTGGAAGGTAAAAGTCTAAGGGAGTTCGAAAATGGTTAGGAAGTGTTGCTTGATACCTGGGAGGGAAGATGGCCTACAAAGTACGCTTTTTAGTTTATTCATAACGCATTGCAGTTTTCTGTCGATTTTGCAAAGCGTTTATGCATGAAAACACGACTATCACCAAAGACGTAAATTACGTGTTTGCAAAATTTGTAAAACCGACGGAACTTTTGACCTGTTGGAGATGAATTCACGGTTGGCCGTATTACTTTACCAGACCATTTAGATTTATCCGCATTTATTATTATTATTATTATTATTATTATTATTATTATTATCAACCAGTCCATCTATTTGAATACTGCACTGACCAATCAGCCCCGCAACATAGGTTGGGTGCTGCTCTGCCAATAAAGAACTAGAAGGAATATTATCCATCCCATGCTATTCCGTTGTACAGAGGCTTCAAGTGGAACAGCGACTTAATTGAGCAGGAATATCAAGGCCAGCTATCAGTGATATTTTATATTACTGATAGAATCCCAGTAGCTCGAAAACAACAAACTGTATAACTTTACCTTCAGGACAATCCCCTCGGGTTTAATGCGGGTTTCCGTCATTCTTTACCACGCTCCGTCGCACTGCTGGAAGCATTCTTCCACGATGCTCCTTAATACCAGCGTTGCTTAGAGCAATATCAATTGAGTATGAGGGCTGTTCTATTATAGTAATTTTTTCTCGGTCAGTAATGTCCGGGTGCCCGGAGCGTTATGAGCAGGAGTATAGTCATGAAGGAGCATCCACGATTTGCTGTCATAGTTATCGTCAGTTAAAGCGCACTCAGCGAAGCGAACGTTTCAATAATAAGGCAACAATAATTGGCATAAGTGCGACATAGTCAATAGTCAGGCTTGAAGTGCATGTGACCCAGGTGCAGTAAAGGAAAGTTCATAAGCTAATACGAAAAAGGAAATAACGCAGTGCCAAACATATCTGGCGACAATTAACATGTGCCCAACATTTACAGATCACACAGTGAGGCTAGGGAGGGAATATTAACAGTCACTTCACAGTTGGAAATGAAGGGCCAGGTATCAGGTGGAGGAGTCTGCTGCTACAAAATGAACAAATTGGTGGTTTAACCGAGCGATCCATCTGTGCCTTTCACTGATGGGTCTGTAAAGTTTAATGCAATATCAGTAAACAATGCCGACTTTAATCTAATTATCCTTAAGACCGACAACGCGCCCCGCAAAGTTGGCTTGTTACGGTGTTGACGACACCTAAGGAAAAGGTATACCTCGAACCCCCATTTAAGGGTAACCCCGCTTCAACGAGGGCAACCAAGCGCTTCCTCTACGTCACTCAGATAATGTAATGTGCTACAGATGCAGTGGTGATGAACAGCATAGGAACTTGAACCTATCAGCGTCAAATCACACAATACTCACTAATCCGATTATCCCTGCTGCGTTAGTTAGATAAGCAAGAATGACGGGGGGTTTTGAATTCCAGAGTGAATGAATCCCGGACCAAATGGGTTCAAGGTGAGGTCAGCCATTTCGCGTTCAATATTCCATGTGCACGCAAACGTGAACATGTTTTATTGACCCCTTATCTGCTTGACACCGGCTCCGCATTTCGGCTGCTATTACGTAATCCTAATCCACGCTCATTACGGTTCGCGTAAGGCGTGACGACAAGCCAGCTAAGACCTGCCCTGTGAGTGCAGAAACAGTCAGTTTTTGACCTACGAATACCCCGGTCTTAGGACGATTGCCGCCGTTCATCTCACAGCATTTCACTGATTGGGAACACCGTTGGGACTGTATAAGATTCTTACTAGTTATTGTTTTGGTACTGATGAGACAATACGAAATGCGTGCATTTATCAGTGATCGTCTCCTCATTGTTTTATTCAAACTATTGGAGGGAAATAACTGTTGTAAAAAAACAGTATATTTCTCGGCGGTGCGCGAGACTGTGACGGCATAGGGACAAAGCAATGCTGACATGAATTCCCTGAGGCCGGTCACACATGCAATTATGGTGTCCCACTGACGCAAACCAAACTTTCGCGAAGTATGTGAATGGATGGTGTGATCCGTTCACACGGGAGTTATACTGTGCGGCCAAATTGCGTGATAATAAGGGACTGCGTGGGTGGAGAACGCGGCAAGGAAACAGTTTACTACAATATGCAATGAGGAAAGAAAAACGATGGTGAGATTCTGGGAACTTGAGTGGAGAATGCCTGCATATTGTGTAGCTTGGTGGGAAAACCATATCTAAACAAACGTGTAAGATGACCACTCAATTGCAGGGTGATGTACCATTCATTAAGTAGGCCACGCGCGACAACGACTCGCAAGTTGAATTCACTGGATGCTTAAATTGACGATTTACACTTATGTTTACTTTCATTTCAACCATCCTACTGGACTTGTAAAGCAATCGCTTTGTTACCCGTAATATATCATTTTTCAAGTTCGGATTGACAAATGCAAATCGAAATTTTCTATCGTTCAAGGTGGCAGATAAGATGTCATGAAGCATTTGAAATGGGATAGTTCTTAGGCAACGGTGTCTGCGGCAGCTTCTTCCGCTCCTGAAATAATTATTTGCGATGAACAACGTTAAAACACAGAAACCAATTTAGCAGCCGCAGAAGGTGCCTTCTGTTATTACGCTGCATTTCATAACCATGGTTTCCACTCCAGGATTTGTATCAGAAGTTGGTGGAGAAATTGTTTGAGAGGAAGTTTGCATGTGTGCGCACAGAATGTGTTGCGTTGATAATCATAATTATGATAATAATAAAATAATAATAATAATAATAACTTACGTCCTGTACCTCTTTGCCAGACAAACTTCAAGAGAAACAACCTAGTAAAGTTCGTGTCAATGTTCACAGACGCCTCAAGTCTCAAGGAAGTAATGGTGTTCGCACTCCTTGTGAGATTTTTTGCGGTCACTGAGTATTGAGGTCAAGTTCTTAGACATGCAGTCACTTAGTAATGACACGTCGGACACCATTTGTCAATTTAACAAGAATGTGTTTGCACAAAATACTATGAGCTGAAACTTGTGGGATTTTGTGTTGACGACAAGGACACACAGATCGGTCGCGTTCAGAGAAGAGGACAACATCAGGTATTTGCAAAATGGAAACCTTCTATTAGAGAAACACTTTGCTGCGTGACTCACATTGTCCACAACACACTGCAAACGCCAGGTGACTATCGGCTTATTAACGTTGAAACAGTTGAAGCAAAAATATGTAATTACTTTTACATTTACACTGCTCGTGTTGAAGAACTAAAGGAATGCTGTGACTCTACAATGGCGGGATACCAACGCATTTTAGGATACGGACAAACCAGATGGTTTTCAGTTATGTCAGCAGCGGAGATAAACCAGAAGGTCTTTTCGTTCTTGAACTCTGATTTATGTATCGACAGAAGTGTCCTACATTATTACAATATGTCTTTGAAAATCTCTACCCTGAGCTGTGACCCTTCTTTCTACACAACATCTGTCATTCTCCACGCTGCTGTACTTTTGAGGGACAAAATATTTCAGCACTGGGAGTGTCGTCTGCAATGCCCTAACTTCTGCAGTATTTCAGGGACAATGGCAGAAACAGGGTTGTTCCAAACGAGGTAAAGATTCGAATTGGCCAACTGGAACAAGCGGGTCTCGTCATCAAAACAGTTCGAGGAATAGTATCACCAGTTTCTACGACAATTGCGTCGATTATCTATAGGAAAGAATGAACCGATTTCAAGAACTGAATGGCTCTAATGATATGACATTTGAACCAACCACCGTGCTGGGAGAAAGTTGAAGCAAGCGTCATTCTTTTTGGATTTACACACTCAGACCAGGAAATCAAAGACAACGAACTGGTTGATGAAAACATGTGTAGGTTTGCATCGGCGGACAACAGTTTCGATTAGAACTGTGAACAAACATAGGTTGATGTGCTGTAGGTGGAAGTTTTTTCCCCCATTTCCAGACCAACTCGGTCCCATAGGAAGAAGTACGAAAACTATGTAATTTATTTTCCGCCTCCCTGGGACTAATGCACTTACTGGATGAATCATCTCACAAATTATCCCTGTGTGGCCAATGGAACAATGTTTCTATACGGATAAACAAACTAGTGATTAATAGTTCCCGTAGGAAGGTAATGGTGACAATACGAAACATAAAAAATGGTTAGCAAAAGAGGGTTTACACTTTGAACTCACTGAAGTATACCTAGTATAGACTGTAAATCTAAGGTAAATCCATGCGGAACGACGGCAAATTGGATATCGGTAAACATCGTGTCTCCTTCTGCTGCACACATGCAGGAGGTAAAAAACTTGAAACAAAATCAAGGCTTTGAACGCCAGTGAAAACTGTTACCGACATTTGTGTTTATCCATGGGTAATGGGTCATGTAAGATGGTGCAGTAAAATGACTGCAAGATCAACCCTGGATTTGAACTCTGACAGCGTGGGCATTCCACGTTCTGCGAACTCGTGCCGAAAAGCAATTCCGACGACATTCTAAACGACTTTGCTACTGTGCCAGCTTGATATAGTGGCCTCTCTAATTGCGCTTAGTGAATGAGCTCTAGCAAATGGTGGCACCTGTGGTTGGGATCTCTTAAAATATGGTAAGCCAAAATGAGGTTTCCGCACAATCGCCGTTATTGTCCATTAAAGACCCCAAGCACTCGAAGCCTTCCTTCATACGGCAAATTATACGGACCCTTGACGTCTCTGGTTGCCTGGCGTTGGGGTATCTCCAAGACGGTGATATCTCTCCTCATCCATGGCTGCCGAACTTGTACTACGTATTCCACATGTGGTGGTATGTATGAGCTGAGAATTTGTGGAAAAATCGAAGGGTCGATTCGTCCGAGTGCATGGTTCAGGAGGCCCAGGTGTTGGACGCTCCTCCTTTAGGCCGCCTCAGTCTGATTCGAACCTGGATAAAACTCCCACATCCTTCTCCCCAGATGACGTTTAAAGCTTTGGTTGCCGATTTTGTGGGAATGAACTAACTTGTGCCTCAGACGCCGCACTCAACATTTTTCCAAACTGAATCTAAGTAGATTCTGGACAATGGAGTTTAGCGTTAAAACATTGAAAGCAATACGTATTGTGAAATGCAGTTCGGAAGATACGAGTGCCGTGTATCCTTGCGAACAACTTCACGACATGCTAATGCAGCGTCCAGATCTACTACGAAAAATACATTCATCTAGCTAGGCAAACAACCGCTTCGTGATGCCAGCTGGTTGGTTCGGGTTTACCCACTTCCAGCAAATAGTTCGGCGGCAGTGTTTCAGGACATAGTGTGTTTTCGCCTGGCAAGGGTTCTTTTTCTACACAACGCCACAAATATCCATTTAACAACACTGTGACGTGGCGGATGTGACTCGCCGCGAACTAAACTCACTGTTTCTTACATATCTGAATGATCTAACCCAATCCACGGATGTGGGTCATTCAATACGCAGAGTTCATTTCTCTTCTTCCTACACTTGACTGAAAACAATCACAAATACGACGTCATGTTCACAAATTCAAACAACACAACACATTCATGCACACTTAACACATGGATCCATATGTTACTTATAAACTCGTGTCGTTTTTACATTAACCAGTCCTTGTTGTGTCTCCATGGTCATGACTAAGCAGACATGTCTCGCACTGTCGAGAATGAAACATTTCCTTCTTTCTTTATATAAGTATTGCTCGATAACTATTGTTCTAGATAATATTATGTCAAGCAGTACATCAACTTTCAATCGGAAACCGTTGTACAGACATTTTACTTTGGCTACTGTGCTCATGAAACCATGGATTACAACATGGGGAAATCATGCCGACCGTTGGCTATTGCCACCATGGTAATAACGTTGAATTTTTTCGCAAACCAGCGCCATACTGTTCTTGGATCCCACTATTAACCCACGAACTTCTCAAGTGAGTAAACTACGAAAATTTTGGTTTAACTTTATTTTAACCACACCTTTTACTGTTTCAAAGCAGCTATGTTTGTAGGTATATTTAGTCGTGCCTTCACTTGTGTGCATCCTTCTACCAGGAATATACCATTTATTTATTTATTTAAAACTTCAGTAGCGAAGGCATTGTACTGAATAATAACGCAAGTACTTTTTATTATTGCATTGAAGCAAGAAATGTAGATATTTATCTTTTCAATATATTGTACGATCAGCATATGCAGAAACAAACGGGGGTAGGTTAAGTGTCTCGGTTTACCGTGCAAGAAATCTGGAAACGTCTCGGTTTGACTCATCAATAATCTGGCCACCTTACATGCACCGTACCTAACAGGTGCGTCACCACCGCTGAATCTCACAGTACAGCATTATACTTAGACGTCGCCGTGACATGCGCCTCAGGTGTTCCAGCAGCGTTGTGTGCAGTTCGCTCGCGGTATCTCCTATACCCACATATTCACAGTTATTGTGAATACATTTGTGAATACCGTTAGTCATCTTATTTACGATCAACCGCAGTTAACAGGTAATTCGGCCACACCCACCGATAACTAACGCATGGTTCCATGATAGCGGGTAGTGATGCACCGCACGCATTAATTATTTCACCTAGCCACTAATAAGCACAACCGATCACACGTAGACGCTGCTAAGTCTAGGTCACACCACGTGGGGTTAACGGACCTCCTTGCATGCGGTTAGTTTCAGTAAAGGCAATCGATACTGTCTCATTTTATGTCCGTCGTCTGCGGGTAACAGTGAGCACTATGAACGCGGTGGCCGCCCAATTCTGTGTTGTGTGTCTTGATGCCGCGTAAGTGAGTGGGTGGAAGTTACAGTACTTCCTCAACCGTCCATAGATGTCACGTGCTAGTCCGCACCTATCCTACAGTGAATGAGCTCACGTGTTGTTTTCACGTCTCTGTGCGAGCGAGCAAGTCACCCCTGATCAGTGTGCACTTCGTCTCTGCTGCCACATCTGTTAGGGGTGGTTGTGCAAGCGTAAAGCCCGGTAGTTTGACCCATGTCAGCCACACCCTCCGGAGCGTTTGTGCTACGTGTACCAACATGTTAAAACCCTTCGGGCGTCGAACCGCGAAATAGTCGCGGGACCTGTCGGACAGGGGCCCGTCAAGTCAGGCGTGAGGAAGTTCTAAGTTGGGGACGGCCGTGACGTAGAGATACTTGTGTCTCAAAAACTGGTGACTAATGCGGTATGCGGCTTTACAATTGTACAACCACCCCTAACAGATGTGGCAGCAGAGACGAAGTGCACACTGATCAGGGGTGACTTGCTCGCTCGCGTAATGAGCTCTTTCACCTGTGCATGAAACTATGCAATGTGGCTGACATGGGTCAAACTACGAAAGGGGCCGGACACGTCTGGCTTGAAAATGTTGCAAATGTTCTCGTACGCATGGCTAACGTTATGTGCTGGCCAGCACATCGCCATTCCTTGAGTGCTCTGTTTGCAAGAATGATTAGCTTCGGAACCGATATATCGTCAACCGACGGACACAGATGGGACACAGCAGTACAATTCCGATATCTGTGTTTCACAGATAAGGCCATGTGCAAAGAGAAGGAAGTAGACACTAAGGTAATTCCTGAATAGTGCACACCTGAAACCGGTACTGAAAGACACGTTTCACAATATGCTAAAACCACATTGAAAATATACAGCGGAATGGATTGGGACGATAAGAATATTACAGGTAGAAGGAACTTCCTTTTCCTTTCCGACGGCACTAACCAAAGAATAAAACTCGGGATCTGTTCAACAATGGTGTATCTGAAAGACACACTTTTCGTAGATAAGATGACTAACGGTATTCACAAATGTATTCACAATAACTGTGAATATGTGGGTATAGGAGATACCGCGAGCGAACTGCACACAACGCTGCTGGAACACCTGAGGCGCATGTCACGGCGACGTCTAAGTATAATGCTCTACTGTGAGATTCAGCGGTGGTGACGCACCTGTTAGGTACGGTGCATGTAAGGTGGCCAGATTATTGATGAGTCAAACCGAGACGTTTCCAGATTTCTTGCACGGTAAACCGAGACACTTAACCTACCCCCGTTTGTTTCTGCATATGCTGATCGTACAATATATTGAAAAGATAAATATCTACATTTCTTGCTTCAATGCAATAATAAAAAGTACTTGCGTTATTATTCAGTACAATGCCTTCGCTACTGAAGTTTTAAATAAATAAATAAATGGTATATTCCTGGTAGAAGGATGCACACAAGTGAAGGCACGACTAAATATACCTACAAACATAGCTGCTTTGGAACAGTAAAAGGTGTGGTTAAAATAAAGTGAAACCAAAATTTTCGTAGTTTACTCACTTGAGAAGTTCGTGGGTTAATAGTGGGATCCAAGAACAGTATGGCGCTGGTTTGCGAAAAAATTCAACGTTATTACCATGGTGGCAATAGCCAACGGTCGGCATGATTTCCCCATGTTGTAATCCATGGTTTCATGAGCACAGTAGCCAAAGTCAAGTGTCCGTACAAGGGTTTCCGATTGAAAGTTGATGTACTGCTTGACATCATATTATCTGGAACAATAGTTATCGAGCAATACTTATATAAAGAAAGAAAGAAATGTTTTATTCTCGACAGTGCGAGACATGTCTGCTTAGTCATGACCATGGAGACACAACAAGGACTGGTTAATGTAAAAACGACACGAGTTTATAAGTAACATATGGATCCATGTGTTAAGTGTGCATGAATGTGTTGTGTTGTTTGAATTTGTGAACATGACGTCGTATTTGTGATTGTTTTCAGTCAAGTGTAGGAAGAAGAGAAATGAACTCTGCGTATTGAATGACCCACATCCGTGGATTGGGTTAGATCATCCAGATATGTAAGAAACAGTGAGTTTAGTTTGCGGCGAGTCACATCCGCCACGTCACAGTTCTGTTAAATGGATATTTGTGGCGTTGTATAGAAAAAGAACCCTTGCCAGGCGAAAATCCACCATGTCCTGAAACACTGCCGCCGAATTAGGCATTGCAACTCTTGTCAATGTTATCGAAACTACAGGTAATGGCAGCACGAATCCGACAATGCAGTCGGGATCACCTAACGTGCCTGTTACTCAGCGCGAGCTGATTACTCGGCTGTACGGTGAATGCGGTTTAAACGCCGCATCAGCTTTAAGAAAATACAATGCAATGAACGCAGGAATGCGTCCCTTCACCGCCCGGTACGTGCTTAAACTGGTGCAAAAGTTCGAGCAAACTAGGAGTGTGTGGGACATGAAGAGAACCGGACCGCCTCGCTTCACCACGGACGACGGTTCAGTTTGCGTTGTAGTCAGTGAACTGTCAAAAGGACCCAATCTCAGCATTCTTTGGATCGCACAGAACTGTGACGCGAGCCGATACGTGGTACACCGGATATTACTGGAATGAAAATTTCGGAGATTCCTTGCACTTTAAGTGCAGGTTTTGAATCCATGCGATCCGGGGGAAGTGACATGAAGTATACCGCTGGTTTCTGGAGCACGAGGACATTCGTTCTATTATCTTTACATATGAGGCATTATTTCATCTGCATGGAACAATGGAACCTTACTGTTGGGCTACCCGCAACTCTCGAAAATTTCTCGCATCACGTATACACCACAGTGGGAAACTGAGGGTTTGGGCTGGATTAACAAGCTGGATAATTTTGGGCCCATATTTCTTTTCCGGGAATGTGACCGGTAGGTTGTCGTTTTGAAGTACCAAGGCCTTCTCTTTTCCTAACATCGTCGTACTTGGAAATGCTGCAGACATTTGTGCTTCCCCAGTTGGAGGCAGAAGGGGCATGCAGTACCACTTGGTGGCAGCAGGGGATGCACCTGCACGTTCTGCTAAAATCGACAAATTTGGTCACCATTGGATCGGACGCGGTGGACCAATGTAGTGGCCTGCTCGCTCACCAGATTTGAACTCTATGGACTTTTATCTATGGAGCTATCTGAAACGACGAGTGCACAAAACAAAGCCACGTACATTGGACCAATTGAAAGAAAATATTGTGAACGAATGTCGCACGAGCACGAGGGATACATTGGAGAAAGTGCTCGCCAATTGCATCAGGCCGTTTCTGCACTGAAAGCCGAACGCCGAGGGACATTTTGAACATATCCTTCACTAGCATAGATGATCGTTCCAATACATTTCTGTTAATATGCTTATCCTCTTTCACAAATGTGTTAACGACTAAACTGGTCCGCTGGCAAATGGTGCTAATGATGCGTCCAGTCGGATAGGATTCTTAACGTTCAGACTGTCATTGAGCACACAAACTTCGTAGGCACCGAAACGTTCGATGACTACTTATGGCGGAATCACTGAGTCGCTATGAGCTGAGGTTCATCCAGTCTTAATGAAAAGCCGACTGTGTTGTTGACTCAGTTTCAGGCTGTTGCCTGCGAAGTTGGTGTTCGGGATGGGTTGCAGTAGGTGGCAACATGTGTAAATGGGGTCGTTCCGTATCTAGTAGACTGATATGAGGTCTCCACCTAGCCACATGTAGGGTCTGCTGAACACTCCTGGTGATTTTTGTCTCTGCTGGTACAAGGGCTCGCACAATCACTTCGCACATTTTGTTGCTCGACCATGGTGAATTTCGAGCGCCGCAAGGTCGCGGTTTAGCCAAGCGTGCCAAGCCTGGATTGCGTATTCGACGTGGGAACGCACGTAGGCATGGAACACTATAGAGAAGATGAATGAATCCAACCTTTCGAATGCCATCCGCAAGCTAACAACGTGCTTGTTACCACTTTTGAAACGGATTCCGACTGTCTAGAATAACCGAAGTCGTCCTGCACCTGGATTAGGATTACGTAATAGCAGCCGAAATGCGGAGCCGGTGTCAAGCAGATAAGGGGTCAATAAAACATGTTCACGTTTGCGTGCACATAAAATTTTGGACGCGAAATGGCTGACCTCACCTTGAACCCATTTGGTCCGGGATTCATTCACTCTGGAATTCAAAACCCCCCGTCATTCTTGCTTATCTAACTAACGCAGCAGGGATAATCGGATTAGTGAGTATTGTGTGATTTGACGCTGATAGGTTCAAGTTCCTATGCTGTTCATCACCACTGCATCTGTAGCACATTACATTATCTGAGTGACGTAGAAGAAGCGCTTGGTTGCCCTCGTTGAAGCGGGGTTACCCTTAAATGGGGGTTCGAGGTATACCTTTTCCTTAGGTGTCGTCAACACCGTAACAAGCCAACTTTGCGGGGCGCGTTGTCGGTCTTAAGGATAATTAGATTAAAGTCGGCATTGTTTACTGATATTGCATTAAACTTTACAGACCCATCAGTGAAAGGCACAGATGGATCGCTCGGTTAAACCACCAATTTGTTCATTTTGTAGCAGCAGACTCCTCCACCTGATACCTGGCCCTTCATTTCCAACTGTGAAGTGACTGTTAATATTCCCTCCCTAGCCTCACTGTGTGATCTGTAAATGTTGGGCACATGTTAATTGTCGCCAGATATGTTTGGCACTGCGTTATTTCCTTTTTCGTATTAGCTTATGAACTTTCCTTTACTGCACCTGGGTCACATGCACTACAAACCTGACTATTGACTATGTCGCACTTATGCCAATTATTGTTGCCTTATTAATGAAACGTTCGCTTCGCTGAGTGCGCTTTAACTGACGATAACTATGACAGCAAATCGTGGATGCTTCTTCCTGACTATACTCCTGCTCATAACGCTCCGGGCACCCGGACATTACTGACCGAGAAAAAATTACTATAATAGAACAGCCCTCATACTCAATTGATATTGCTCTAAGCAACGCTGGTATTAAGGAGCATCGTGGAAGAATGCTTCCAGCAGTGCGACGGAGCGTGGTAAAGAATGACGGAAACCCGCATTAAACCCGAGGGGATTGTCCTGAAGGTAAAGTTATACAGTTTGTTGTTTTCGAGCTACTGGGATTCTATCAGTAATATAAAATATCACTGATAGCTGGCCCTGATATTCCTGCTCAATTAAGTCGCCGTTCCACTTGAGGCCTCTGTACATAATGACCAGAGCACTCATTTAGACTGTGCCTCGCACCATCGAGGAATATACCCTTCGTTTATTTCTGTATGTTTATTTACCGCGTCGGTCAGTTGCCTGATGTTGGGGCTAGATCAGCGGAGGGTCAATGGGGGCATAAGGTTTCGGGTTATCCGGTGCTCGGGAAGTCACCACAGGTGCGAGTGTCTGTTTGAAAGCATCCGGATGGGTTGGGAGTGGGTCGTCATAGAAGGCCACTTTAAGGAAGTGGCTTGACACCGTTGTTCGGTGACCGTTCAGATCTAACTTAAAATGCTTCGTTGCAGAACTCTCATACGAACGGTGTAGGGAGACTGGAGAAGTCACCGCACTGCGTCAGTGAGGAGGAAGACGTGAGTGCGGGTAGGAGTCCGCTGTGCATTTGTACATCTCTACTCTGCTGACAATGAGAAGTCGAGCTTAGTGAACGCATGCGTTGTGTAAGGGATGATTCAAAGTTAGCCGGGGGCATACAAGACGATGCGTATGTGAAGCGAATTGTGCCGTATACCAACTCTGCTGGTGAGCACTGCAAGTCATCTTTGATGGTGCTGCCAATACCTGGCGCTTTTGCTCCAGTTAGGATTTGTGGGGGCGCAGAGTGAGGCTTTGAGCTGTCTATAGATGCATTAAACTTATCCGTTGGCTGCTGGATGGTACGCTGTCGTATGAATGCAGTGGTGGTCTAGGAGGTTGCACAAATTATCGAATTCTGAAGATTCTAATGACGGTCCATAGTCGGTTGTGGTGGTTTATTGGCATCCGCAGTGAGACCCAACGACCTAAGAAAAGCTCGGAAAACAGTCTCAACCATTAGTTTGTCACGGGTATTTTTTCCGGCCATCTGATGTGGCGGTCGGGACATGTAATAGATCTGTACGAGTCCGTGAATGAAGCATGGGACCTACCAAATTTAAGTTTCCGTCCAGGAACCAAGAGCCTGGTGGCAAGGAACTACGGGTACGTCGATGTACTTTGTAGCGTTGACATTGAAGGCAAGTGCGAGTCTAGATATGAGCTACGCTTAGCCAAGCAAAACTTTCGGTGACCAGTGGCAAAGATGCACGAATACCGGGATATGCTCGTGCGTGGGGTTTGTCGAAGACATCTCATCTGAAATATACTTGCACGAATGGTCTAGGGCAGCCTGTGGAAGTGTCGCACAGGACTGCTGCGTCTGTGGTTGGGAGGGAATCGGGCTGCAACTGCAGTGAATTTGACACTCATCTGCGTAGGATGTCTTCGTCATGAGCCTGTATCTATACATCGTGGCAAGGTTGACGGGTATGCAAGGATTGAAGAGTGAAATTGACGCAAGAGAGAGAGCGTTGGCGACGGGATTGTGGACACCTGAGGCGTGACGAATGTCAGAATTCCATTGTTTGGCAAAGTCCAAGTGTCCAGTTTTCTTTGGTGAGTATTTGTTAGAGGGTGAGATGAAGGTAATACTGTGGCGCTGAGCACTTTAAAGGCAGATTACCGTCAAAGTGTGCATCATACTCTATATATCAATTTACTTGCATCTATGGGGTTAAATACTTCGGATAATCGACCTGGCGTCTGTCTGCATAGGTAGCTGAGCTCTGTGCCGGGTCTCTGAAGACACATATTATCGTACGTATCAGTATTTCCATGCTTGATCATGTGATTCAACTTGAACACGAAACTCCGACCAACGATTCGTTCAACATTTTCTACACCGTGCCGGGGCGATGTCAAAGGTGTTTAGTAAAGGATTGCTAAATATATCCTGAGCAGTAGCGCTCAAATTAACCCAAACGGACCTTCATCATCGTTATCATCAACAGCAGTACATCAGCCATGTGGACTGATGCTACGCTGCCATACAACCGTGATCACCTATGAAATAACGAATAAGAAAATGGAGAAAAGGGGGACTCACCTGAAAACCTTAATGCCCTAAGCAAACATTCAGGGTCAAGGCGCCTACACCTTGTGTAGACAACATACCGTCACAAACAAATGGCTATCGTACAGATAAGGCGGCATCGGCGAGACAGCTTCCTTGCGGCTTTCACTGCCCCGCGTCATAATCAGCCATTACCCCGCAGATAAGTCAGCACCGAACACACTTTAAACAGGCAATCCGATTAGGAGACGGCAACAGACACGCCACTGGTGTCTACTGCGAATCATGTTCTATAAAGTTCCGGGCCAAGCACAAGGCGATTCACGTAGACTCCAGCCCAGAAGGCGAGACGGACCAACGGTACCCAGTTTGGTCGTCAGTGTCTTCATTTCCCGTTGCCAAGTCAACTGTCCACCGCGAGCCTTGCGCCACCCTACACCTGGCAGACTAAACAAGGTCCTCCTAGGTAAGCGGTGATCAGGCATACGTAGCATGTGCCCGAGCCAACGCAACTTATTCAGTGCTATCTGTTGTTCTAGGGAGCTAGCATGATTATCACTACCTAGCACTCGCCTACGCACATCATCGTTGCGGACACGCTGGTGAAATCTGACTCCAGCAATGCTTCGCAGACAACGATGATCAAAGACTTGAAGGCGCCTCAGATCTTCAGACTGAAGGGGCCAAGTCTCACTACCACAGAGCAGAACGGCCCTCACTGTGGCCTTGTATACCCAGCCTTTCAGACGAAGGGAAACTCTCTTCTGTCGCCAAAGATGCTGCAGGTTCAAGAAGTTAGCTCTGGCTTTTGCAATGCGTGAGCTGACGTCAGTTTCTATGCGCCCATCATTGCTGATGCAGCTGCCAAGATAAATGAAATGATCAACCACCTCGAGTTCCTCGTTAGCAAGCGTCAAGGGGTCATCAAGTGGCTGGTGGTCCTGCAGCAACACTTTGCACTTTAAAGGTGCGAAGTGCATACCAAATAATGGGACCACTCTGGACAGGCTATTCAGAGTTGATTGTGCCGCCCCAACATCGTCGAAAAGCAAGACGATATCGTCCGCATAATCCAGATCAACTAACCTTTCACCAAGCAGCACTTCAACGCCTACATCGTGAGATTCCTCAAGGGAACACTTCATGATAGAATCCACGACGAAATTGAACAGAAACGGGGAAATCGGACAACCGTGACGAACGCTACTTGTGGTCGGAAAGCTATCCGATAGGACACCGTAGACCCTGACGCGGCCTGTAGTGTTGGAGTATAGAGCACGAAGAATGTTCCCATATTTCGTGGGAACACCTTTCCGCGCAAGTATTTCGAACAGAATCGATCGATCGACTGAAGCGAACGCACTCTTGAAATCGAGGAACACAACTATTGTCGGTCTGCGGTATGCGTGTTTCTGCTCTAGCACCTGCCGCAAAGTGAATATATGGTCTATACAGCCACTTCCTGGGCGGAAACCAGTCTGCTCTTCCCTAATCCGAAATTCCCGTTCAGCAGAGAGGCGACGAACGATAATTGAGGCCAATAATTTTGCCACAATTGGCGTTAGGCTAATACCCCTGTGGTTAGAACAGTCTGTGCGACTGCCCTTCTTGTATATTGCCACTACAATCGATTCGCTCCAATTAGCCGGGACGCTCTCTTCTTTCCAGCCACATTCGAATAAGGAGGTCAGTGTTTTGCAGAGGACCTCAACTCCATCCTTAAATCGTGCAGGTGGGATGGAATACGGGCCAGCTGCACGAAAACGATTAAAGGCTGTTATCGTGTTGTGGACTTTGGCCTCCGACGGAGGCTCCAAACTAACCGTCCATCGCTCGTCCTGCATCACTTGAGTAGGAAGAGGTCCGGGAGCAGGGGGCCAGCTGAACTGATCTTGGAAGTGTTCTGCCCAACGAGCCATACGGCGCTCCTTATTGTGTATCAGCGCACCCGCACTGTCTCTGATTGTCTCACTGACGCCTGGTTTTCTGGGACAAGTGGGGCGGATTAGCTGGAAGAGCTTGCGGTACTTGCCTACTGCTCCTGCCCCCTCCATTGCTTGAGCCCTACTAGTGCACCAGACTTCTTTGGCAGCACGTAGGCTTCGCTTTAGTTCACGTCTAATAGGCCGTCTGGTCACATTGTGTTCAAAGTCAGCCGGGAGGTGTCTTCTGGATTCCAACAGGTTCACTGACCTCTCAGATATCAGGTGCCTGGTGCGGTGACGATGGATGGTGCCACAAGCAGATGCTCCTGCTTCGTGCATGGCGACCGAGCTCCTATTCCACTGAAGCTCAGTGTCATTAGGACAAGACAGCGGAAGTTCGGTATGCAGCGCTTCTTGGTAGGCTTGCCTGACCGATGACGCACAATTTCCCCGTTGCCAATCGTAGGGGACGCTTGGTGCACCTCCCGGTACAATTCATGGAGAAACTACAGCGTACCAAGGCATGATCAGAGTCGCCACAGGTACTCCAGTACGAGCGGAAATCTAGAATGAAACCACGCCATCTGTAATTAATGGCTATGTGGTCAATTTGGGTCCATCGCTGGCCAGCTACAGGAGGACACCAAGTGGCGCTTCGGCGTCCACTTTGTCTAAAAGCAGTGCTACTAAGAAACAACAGGTGTTCCGCAAACAGTTGCAGCAGGCGCTCACCGTTGTTAGTCCGTTCCGAGTAAAGCCCACAATTACTACGCAGCTGAGCTTCTGAAGAGCTCAGACGCCCTACTTGTGCGTTCATATCCCCTGCAAGTACTATAATGTCTGAACTAGCGGCACTGCTTAGTAGCGCGTTCAGTTCGTCATAGAATGTGTCTTTGACAACATCTGAACTGCAGTCGGTAGGAGCATAAGCGGAAGTCACAAACGAACAGCGTTTTGTACTAGTTCGTGAATCATCCTTAGCTGATGTCGCCAAACGGGCTGCACATAAACGGCTGTTCACCGGATTTCAATCAACCAACGATGGCACAGCGTTGGAGCTTAGAATGATGCCTACTCCAGCTTGACCCGTGAGTGCTGCATCGGCGTCTCCGGATGCGTGTAACCAATAACGAGAGGATAAGCCAGGTGCAGTTAATTCAATAACCCCATTAGGATCATTGATCCTAGTTTCGGACACACAACACACATCAATACCCAGTGTGTCCAAGGTGCGTGCGTGTGCAGCCTGTTGACCTATTTGTCTTAGAGTGCGAACGTTGAATGTCGTCGTGGAAACGGGACAGCGTGGCCTTATAAGGGACTGTTGCCGATGGGCGTCCGATAGGTGCGGTGGGTTGGTGGCTGCCGATAGTTCTACTCCAGTGGCACTTCGGTTGCTGTCAATTAAGCTGGGAATTATAGAAGGAAGGTTCGTACTTGAGGTCAGGATGGGAGTAAGAGAAAAAGGTAGAAAAGAAAGAAGAGAGGCCGCAACAGTAGCATATTTTTGCTTATCCGCCCTGCTGTATGCAGCAGATAACGCGACCCTTGATAATCTGCGCGACGGCCGATGCAGGATGAAGTTTATGTTTGAAGAAAATGTCATGGTTGTATGTGGGCTGAGGTACTGCCAGGGCGCCCAGACCTAGATAGGAGGACTATTTGAGTTCTCGCCCAAAGCGTTTGGCTCAAAAGCCTGTCCGCAGGGTAGCGGGGAGGTGGCAATGATTTCGTTTTACAGAAATGGAGGCCATCCCATTTCAAACCCCCAACCTGGAGGACCAGGAGACAGAGTTTGTCTGACCTCTCACCATTGACCAACCTGGTAGGAGTAGGTCTCAAGGTGCCCGAAGGCATCACCCAACGTAGCTCAATGGGTCAATGAGGTACGTAAACCGTCGCACCACGTTAAGGTCCAGTCTCGTTGCGACGAACCTTTGCAAGCAGAGTATGGTTTCGTAATTTTCACTTTGCCTGGTCATAACGAGGATCCATTCTCAGCGATCTCTGTCAGGTGAGTTCATCAGGCCTGCTTCCATCGACAAATCCTGCTATCACTAACTGTACTGATGAATCTGACTTTCATATATATGAAATCTTTAATTATCTAGAAGGATTTCAATACCAGACGAATGGACCTAGAAATTCTAACCTTGACTTAATGAGTTCACATTTAGTCAGGTTCGTTGTGTAGGGTCAGACTTTTAATAGGAAAAGATGATGGTCAAGATGCACTTAAATAAAATATAAATAAATAACTAATCTCTCGACTGTGCGAGACACGGCCCAGTTTGTTGGTCTCAGCAACCTGTGCAAGGGCGTCACAAATGTGTGGATTATTCATAGAAATGGAAAAGTACGCATGATCTTAGTCTGATGAAATACGCGTCATTTGACATATTCAGACAATGAAACAGCAGTGGATCCATCACATGGTTGGTTGGTATTTCAAGAACATACTGCAAATTAACAATTTTGTGTCATTCATATGTTGGCATACACTCGGCTTGCGGTGTAGTCTGTCTTAGCAGCGGATTGAGAGGTAAGTAAATAGCGACCGATGCGCTGTGGTTGAGAGCAAATTGAGCTAGAGTGATTATTGTTCCATTATGTAGAATAACCAATACGCCAGCGTTATTTGTATGAAATCAAGACGCCTAGCAGCCTGGCGTATAGGAAACTTTCTCCGCCGTACTTGAACGAGTCTCGGGGGAGAGGACATATTGGAAAAATAGAACGGTGGACTGATTAAACGATTTGTAAGCGAAGAACACTGATGTATTGATGTCAGTTTTAATAAACATAGGGTGTTTGGAGAAAATATGATACAAGATATAATGGTGTGTTTAGCAGCATGCAGTGAGTAATACTAATAATATGTCAACTGTACGCCGTAAGGGCGCTTCAGTGCCGTGCGTCCACCACCAGTCGCATGCGAACTGAGTATACCGCGAGGACGCCCACCCCTACGCGGATTCGAACCCGCACCGCAAGATTACGAGACAAGCTCGTCAGCTCTAGACTAGGAGTCCATACAGAGAGTAAACATGTTACTAATGCATATTCTCGCTTTTATGAGGCCTTCCCCGTTCGGTATGCTCGTATGGTTACAATCGTTTTGTATAGTTTAACAGCATATTCCACATGTCAGGCAGAAACAGTGTATTTTATCCGCCAGGATTTTGCAGTTCAAAGCCTTGTTTGGGCACAGCGTCCTGACGGAGATCTCCTTGTACAGACGGAATCGAGTTTCCATATCCTCGTTCAGAGGATGAGAAGCAATTTCAATGATATGAAAATATTAAGACTGTAACCACACCATTTAAATCAAGCATCTGATGTAGGTACATCAGTTACTATACATTGTGGCGTTCTAAAACGATTGATTAAAGATGGGTAGTTATTTACTTTCATTTCAGCAGCTGTACATATGAGCCGAGACCGATAGAACGGGAAATTTATCTGCTGTGTGCGAGGGGAACATGATTGGCAATTGTCAACTGGCGCAAGTATTTGGCTATACCTGTACGCTAGACGTAAGCGAATAAAAGGAAAATAAGAGGGAATTATTTGAAATAGTGATTATGTTGGAAGCTGAATCGGTTAGCTTCACCATGCTGCCTGACATGTTTACATGAGGGCAACATGGGAAGCATATACGAGTAAGAGAAGAACGAATGGTAAAAGCGAATGAAGATGGATAGATTCAGGCAACGTTTTCTTCTCAGCTCACACATTTTGGTATAGCTGCAAGGTAGGCGTGGCTGAGTAAGCAGAATATGAATAAGTGGAGACAAAAATGATTTTTCTCAATCTCAGTTCACCATTCTTCTGCAGTCCACACTCGTTGCTGTGTCTGTGAGTTATGCTTTCCTGAGTATAGAAGGAAAGTCGGTCGAGTGAAGAGAGTTCTGGCAACAATGTATCTCTTTTCCAATACAACTCTTCAGGAGGGTTTGATCAAGTGAATGCAATGTACCTAGCGCATTTCGTGTATATTTTTTATCAACGCACTTATGTCTCGGCTCCCTCCTCAAATAACACTTTTTCATTGCAATTTAGTTGCAACATTTTTTTACCTATTGCACCGTCGCGTACTTTGAAACTGCTCTTTTAAACAGCCGTTGTGAGTCTCATGCTCTAATTTCGATAAGGAGACATGCATGTTATCGGGTCATATCATGTTCGAGATGGTCATTCATTAGAACGCGTCAGGCCTGTGTTCCCTTAGATCGATAGTGGGCCTGCCGCTATTTCGTGATCCGTAGCGGAGGAGGTACTCAAACACTGGTTTAAGGAGGCGTAAAACTTAGTATCTAGTATATCTCTGTTTACTGGTTGTCTGCTTCGCACATCTGCATATCTGCGACAGCATTAGCAATAGCAACCATCACCATTTGTAGAATAATTGAAGAGGAACGGTGTAACAATCGTCGGGTAGAAGAGGGTGAGTTCTCGATTGGCCCACTTCGTAGGCTTCTAGGTGGACATGAAGGCTTTGAGATAGGTATAGCCGATTAACGACAGCGTATATCAGCGGTCCAAGGAGTAAAAACAGGGACTCGGTTTGTCTTCCGTAGTTGACTTTCATGTAGGCACAAAGGCCTCGAGATTGATGTAAGCGAGTATGGAAAACAACATTTCACTTTCTAAAGTATGAAGAAGAGGACTCCGTTTAACGCCCGTCTTCAGTCACAGTATTGATATGGGGCCTTGAAGTTGCTATGACCGCGTAAGGAGAAATGTGATGCATTTCGTAGGAGTGCGTATGGAATTTCGGTCTGTTTTCTTTCTTAACTTCTGTCGTGACAGTGAAGCTTTTAATGTATGACCGAGAGACATCGTGGAAATGTCACTATACTTTTTGGTCCATTCACATAAACATGTCTCTGCGCTATTTCGCTTAAATAGTTTCATAGGTTTTGGAACCGTTAGAAATTATTTTCTCTGTACATGGAACATATGAAGAGACGTGCTTGATTTCGTGGACAGTGGGATACAATTCCAAATGGATGCATGCTTAATGAGAAAAAAATTTGCACTTGTTATTGCACGATTTTCGGATTGTAAGTGTGCAACTTTTTATCACGGAGGAACTTGCTACTAAGTGTCATCAAACTATGTAGATTCACTATGTACCCATGGAATAAATAAACAGTGCTAGCATAGTATAACAGAGTGGTCTGATCAATACATATATCAAGATGACAGAACAGGTAACTGTTCGGATTCTGGTTGCTAATGACAAGTTGAATGTGCCAGAAAAATTGAGAAAATTGTATAAAATTCAAAAGATAGGAACTGCACCTATATTATGATGTTAAGGTTAGATAATACGACCATCCGTGGAACTGCCTCCAGGGGACCTGTTTCCAAGGTTTCACCCGTACTTACCTTTCGCATCTGGGCTTGCGTAGGCGTGACATAATAGCCAGTAAGCCATCAGCTTCTTAACTCCTCCTTAGGACTCCTATTACGGGCATTCAATAAGGGCGATGAAGCCTCCAACCCTGATTCAGCATGCAGCTGCTTTCGAACATGGCACCTTAGTTCAGATGCCAGTGAGTGAACAGCATCCTGCGTTGTATGGGTTCACTTTCCAACTCTGGTGTCTTCAATCCTTTACCTCATGAGATCAATCCTTCCGTGACTGACCATGAATTAGAAAGAATATAGAATTACAGTAAAAACTAACAACAAAATAATGCTGTTACTTAAAGAAATGGCACATTCTACAATAGTGCGAGTGGGATCGACGGATGATCTGATTAGGTTGTATGGCGGGACAACCGAAACCTGAAGGAGGTCCTAAAAAATTTTTCGTATCAAACATTAGTAGCAAACACTGGAGTAGTAGAGAATTCTATATCGCTAAATACTGAAGTTTGATATTCCTGAGCTGGTATCTCAGGGAAAGAATCAATTGCATTACAGGACGGATGTAAAAACGAGAATCGCAAAACAAATACTATGCATTGGGTAGTTTTAGGAGGATTTTGCAGATACAGTAAAACCTCCGTAAGTTCACCGCGGAAGGGACTGGAGCAAAGTGGTCAACACAGATATTCCTTGCCAAAACTGCGTAACCCACTTTCCCTTTGTGATTAGTATTGTATAACATTTATTTTCACACCCGTTTCGAACACACTGGACAGGTCTCACATGACGGAAATCGCAATGTAACCATACAATGTCATAATACGTCATGACGCAGTGTGCCTTACGCGTTAAATCCCTTTTTGAAGAAACGCTCAATCTTTGTCTTTTGCTTTCTGTTATCACAAAGGCAACTGAAAAGCGCTCTGCTCAACATGCTTGGACATATTTCCACAACAAATAAGTTGCATTAAAAGAGGTCTGACATCAATATATTCTGGGGTTCCTGTGGTTCCAATGATATCTTTATTTAGTTCTTCATCGTCAGGCGCTCTTTGTTTGTTCCTACAGAGGTGTACCACAGTCAGTATCTCCTTGAAAACAGCGTTTCCGTCTGGATCAGTGCAGAGTGCCAATTTATCATCCATTTCAACAAAACCTCAAAAATCTATTTCATCAAAATCTGTTATGAGCGATGGAACGTCTAGTAAACCTGCAGCTTCCTGCTCGAGTTTGAACGAATTCAACTTTCTTCACTTCTGTATTGTTTCCGGGTGAACATTGTGCTAAGTGGAACCTATCCAAAACACAGTATTTACAGCATTAACTGAGGCAGCGGATGAGGTTTTTGCCGCATGCAGATCATTGCGGTTTATTTTTGCTAAAATCAGATGCATGAGCTTGGCTTAATAATGCGTTTTGAATATTTTGGTGCCTTCTTGATCCATGGGTTGTATTTTTGTGGTTATTTTTGGAGACAGCAATTTAAATGTAATGTTCGTGAGATCATCGACACGTATATGACTGGAATAATTATTCACAGTCAGCAGAATGAATTATTTCTTCTTGAGTTCTCGACCGACTTTTCTTATCCGCTGGTCGAATTTGTCAGCAGTCATCCAAGCAGATTTGTTTAATCTCCTTTTGACTGGAAGGTTTCAAGTACTTAGATTTTTGTGCACAAGTTGTCTAGTTGATCTACCAACGGCCAAAGACTTTAGCTTCCCTCCACTTGAACTAGCGCACAGCATAACTACAAAACGTTCTTCGGAATGATTTCCGCTCTTACATTTGTCATCCTTTATAACAAGGCTGCTGCCAGGCATCGCGTTTTAAAAGAGACCGTACTCGTCAACATTAATATGTCACTATCGCTTAAACCTTTGCTGAAGTCGGGGAATTTTTCGGTGAATTCTGAACATTCACTTCACGAACATCATTGGATTCACCATACAAGACTCTTTGGTAAAGAGTATATCGCAGTTTAAATTTTTATAGCCTACCGCTATATATCTGCAAATCTGCAACCCAAAATTCTTGTAAAAATTTAACAACTTCTGTTATCATCGGCCTGGAGATTCGAGCACTAACTGTTCTAATTTCTTTGAACCAGCACAGCGTACCTTCATTGACTTCATCGCGTGGTTTCCCACTTCTTCCGCTGTTGATCTCCTTCATTCTCGTGTGTCTTCATGTACTCGTGTTTTTGCGGTTGGATATTCCTGTTTGTTTGTTAATATTAAATTTTTTCGCCGTCTTTCTTTGCCTGCTGCTTTCCAGAATATGTGGCAAATTAATATTTTGCTTCAGTGTTCACTCTTTGAGGTCTTTCCTTCGGGCATAATGCTTTGATAGGCATAATAGCCGATACCGATTCGTTCAAAACATGTAGTGCATCCAAGAGCTAGTGTGGTATTTGCGGAAAGTCAAGTAGAACGTTAAGTATTTGCGCTCTCAGGTAGATAACAAATAGCGGGGAACAGAGCTTAATGATTAGCAGACACAAACATCAAATTCACCACGATCCATGAGGCTACTAACGGGTGTTGAACGGGTTAGCTTAGAACCGGTTACTTGACGGTTAGACAGACCCTCAAACTCCTTTTTGCGACATGTGAAGTACGTGGGCTTCTGTCCCGAAGTAGGCTTGATGCTTGTTTGTGCGTGGAATGATTTCACGCAAAAGCAGACGCGGACCCCTGGAGACACATTGTACTAGGTAATTCCCGACGAGCGCGAACACTATGGAGTACATACACAGAGATAGAACATACTCTATCGTTCAACATCTGCGAAGCCATCAAGTGAAGTGCTTTTGAACCAGAAGATTTTCGCATTTTACAAAGTCTCGCTACACACTGTTACGTGAACAAACGATCGGCGGCCATTGCACAGTAAACCTTCACATGACCCACTTATAGGGGTTAAATTAGTGGTGACTCATGGCCCTAGTGGTCAATCTATAACTTTCTGTGATGGTCAACATATCTAGGTCTGGTTCCATAACGTTTACACGGTGAACGTACAATACATGAAAAAACGGTCAACCCTCTGAGGTGATCAACTTGGGAGGTTCTACTGCACTTCTTGCCAATATACCAGTAAAACATTACTCTTCGTGATCTGAGGTCATACATAATTCAGTAGGAAGTAAGGTTAATTTCGAGTGAGTTTACATAAGTGACTGAGTTATAGCGTAACATATGAAGGCTGATAGAACAGTCCGATATAAAACCTATTACTCGCGCGTTTCCACAACTTGTAACGCAATGCAGACCATACTCCCTGGAATCATATATGATCAGGTTCTTCTTCAAACAGCTTTTAGCTTCAGTTTGAAGATTTAAATGTTTTTAATTCTTTTATTTGATAGATAAACCATAACCCGTTTTTGAAGATGTACTGATATTCAGAGCATGTGGTCATTTTAGGCAGCTTATTCCACACATTGCCATAAGTAAGCCGGTTGAATTTTTGCCTCCGACTTTTCCTGAATCTGATCAATATGACCACACAGCTAGTGTGATGTAGATCGTATTTGGTTGTTATGCAAAATTCCAGCATGTAGTTTTCACTTATGTTTTTCGCCATACGAGCTTACGGAGGAAACCCAATTTTAAATGCAGCCTCCACAAGTATGGAAGCTCGAGGTCCAGCTCGGTGCATTTATTTCTATAGAAAATGACAATTGAGCAGCCACAGATACGATTTGTGAAGACGCACTGAACGTTTCCAAGGCATTCAAACCACATTTACGCAGGTTGCTGATTGTAACACGACAGTATTAAATGCAGCTTTGGTTTCTAATGTGTATAAAAGCAATTTCTTTGCCAAATCCTGCAGAATGGTAAGGGTGATAATTACAAGAAAAATAGTTTCGGTAAGGGGACACCCTGCATGCATGACTCACCAGGAGGTTTAACCCATTTTCTGCGGTTTTAATTTTCTGTATTTTCAATTGTTATAGAATATGGTGTAAAAACACTCACATGAAGTTTGAATTTTGCAAATCCAGCTTATTTTTTAAATATAAGGATTTTTCTAACTGACCTTTAGAAAGACTTCAGCAAGGAATGAATTAGAAATGTAATTGAAAACATAAAACTGCGTTTCCTGAGCGAATAGACAAATTTTTGCTGATTTGCTGTGATATTTTAATATTTCTTTCAAAGTGATAATGTAACAGACAATTGCTCGTTATAACAAAATATGAAGCCCACATTTACACCAAATTGTGTTGTATCATCCATGCTTGGTATGTCGCAAAGCTGGCTACGTGTAGTGGCACATCGTACCCTGGGTAGGGCAGATTAGCCTTCTTTACACAGTGCTAACATCTTTATTTCGGCATTGATTCCAATTGGTGTCCAGAGCAGGATTTCCCTACGCTGTCTTCAAACTTTTGCTGTTTTCTGCTGGTTATAAGATGATTTTGGGGGACATTCTTCTCTGCTAGATACGCCTGCAAGTAGACTTTTACGACAGGTTGCTTGAAGGACAGCATGTCATGTTGCTCTTTGCTGGTGGTTTTCTGTAAAAAAAAATCCAAGCATTATTCATTGCAGCATCCGGTAGAAAGGCGAATAGGGACACCACCACCCTTTTGCTAGGAAAATAGATTATATACTGACCGAGATGTTATACTTGGTAACGATGATAGGTTGTTAAATATGTATGTGCATTTTGTCCTTTGCCGACCACCTCTTCACTTTTGTCAGAGAATGCGCACCAACAGATTTGCTGGCAAGAGTCACCATGAGATGATCATTCCGAGACAAAACGAACGCGTCATCTCATCTATCAAACCTGTAGTCATAAATATCCGTGTTTAGTTATCCTAGTGCCTCCTTGTCGATGGGGCCATTTTCTGTCCTACTTGTTCGAACTGTGCTCGTTGCTCTTATGCTTTTGTTGGCTAAGGCTTTCATGAACGGCAAGCCTGTAAAAAGCTGTCAAAATAAATGCGGTTGGGTTGATCTTAAGGAAGCTTGTCCACTAAGTCCATAACAACACCATATCCCAAATCTAATGTCTTGTCATATTTGGCCTGAGTCCTAGGTATAGATCCAGGTAGGCGCGATAGCCTAGAGGTGTTGCAATGACCCATTGTTTGTACTCGAATCTAATAAGCTTTCCTCTGATGCGTTGCTTCATTCCATGACGGCCGTAGTATGGTATCATACTTTCATCCACTCGGCTTTTCTTCTGTTGGGAAGCATTGCATAAATCTTTCACTGAGTAGGTAATAAAGTGGCCAAACTTTCGCAAATTTATCATCTGTTTTCAGACTGTCATTGTTTACCAGCTTGAGGTACCTCATGATTGTGTTGAATCTGTTTCCATTCATGCTTTGCCTGATGACTGCATTGTGGACATCTTGTTCAGGATCCAAATACATGTGTCTTCGTGGTAATGGATTATAGCCGGAGGTAAACAGAATAGCGAGAAAGTACGCATTTCAGCCTTGGTTATATTGAATGAGTGGTCAATTTTTGAACGGGCGTATTCAATTGTCTGTCTTACCATGTGATGTCATCAGGTAAACTACATTCTACATGAACTTTTAACCGAAAATAAAGTTATAACGGAGACAGCATGTTAATGCAATTCAGTGTTTCACGCTGTAATAGTATTAGCTTAATATATCGGAACATTTATCAAAAGTGCGCAAATTTTTCAATCATGTTATCAATAACTTAGTTCTAAGGTACACGTCACGGTAGCGATTTTTGTTGGTGCCATCTAAAAATGACAGATGGTTCCAGCTCCTGCATGTCATAAATATCGCACATTTTACAGTATTACACTTGATAATGTGTCTCAGACCTATAAAGTAACACATATATGGCAAACATTTGGTGCTTTTTAATGTATGCTTACTTAAAGTACAATCACTATTAGATTTTTCATTTTATTGGTACTGTATGATCAATCAATAAATGGAAAACTAATGTTTCGAAAACAGATTTGGACTGACAAACATGATTTCCAAATAATGAGGATAAGTGTGTTATCTAAGATTTAAGCCAAAGAAACTATGCATCATAGATTAGTACAACACCTGAACTCACATTTTGGTAAGTCTCCTTTAAAAAGTACGCCAGCAGGAAATGGGTTAAAGTAACACCTGTGTGAATATTCCTGCCTGGAGTTCGAGAGGGTTATGATAACGTCCACTATTTACTCTGCACTACTGTCATTATCTGATGGTCATGGGATATATCATATGTTGTAAATATGTCCGTATCAGAAGCGCATTTTTTGAGTAAGTATAAGCTTGGGGGTTTCTTTAAATTCGCCCGGAGGGAGTTCCAGGGTTGCGACACTGGAGGGAGAAATGTTTCCTTGACAGTCCAGTCTGATATCTGGTCAACTCAAACTGATAACACCTCAGAGTTGTGGTTTGGATGAGTTACAGAAAGTAGTGGCATGTGGGGTTAGGGTTTCTTAGGTTCTGTTGCACTATTATGCGATCGTCCCGTAGACGCCAACAACGTCCACTGTGCTTTTTTAGAGTTCTCCGCCTGAGTGGGTAAGGAAGGCAGGAGAAACCTCTGATGTTCTTCGTCGGCCTGCGTTGTGCCGTATCAGACGTGATAAGCTAGTGCTTCTGTCAGGGGTGCCACAGTTGTTTAACGTATCTGCGTGTGGCCTAACTTAAGCGCCAAGGATTTTCGGAAAGACTGAAACGTCAAACTTCCCGAACTCCCTAACAAGAGGCCGGAGTGCATATTCGCCTTCTTTGATGTCTTTTCAGACTGCTTCCAACGGCCAAGGTCATCTTGCACGAGTACGCAGTGATCGCACTCATGAGACGACCGTTGTAGAATATGTGGCCCTAGCCGGTATTTGTGAGTGCTTTGCTGGCGTATGCTCAAACGTTGCACTTTGCGACGTTGATCTGCAGGATGCACTCAATGGACCATCTGTATGCATTATCCAGATCATCTTGTAAGGCTGTGTGATACTCCACTGTAGTGATAGCATGCCATTTCTTTAGATCATCGGCTTTGGTAAAAAGTTTGAAGATAGCACCCACGCGAGATCATTTACGAACATCACGAACTGGCAGATTCCTAGTATCGAGCCCTGAGGTACGCCGCACTGGACCTCAATTGGTTCGGATAGGGTGTTGCCAACCCTTGTATTCAGATGACTTTGAACGACAAACTCGCCTATCCAACCCGGAATGCTATCACCGATTCTACAAATCTGAATCTGACGGTGTTCCACTCGGTAGAATGCTTTCGAGAAATCCAGATAGTCGGAATTCGCTCCTACACCAGCATCCACAGACTCCGTCTATCATTCATGAGCAGTCAGTAGATTAGTAGTACACGACCGATTATGACGAAATCCGTGCTGCTGCGTAGTGAGAATTTTGTTACTCACCACCTACCCCATGAGTACCTCGGCGAAAACAGCCTGCATGATCTTTGCCACCGGAAGTGGTCATCCGGCGATAATTTCCTGATTCTTCACGGATACCACTCTGGTCGATTGGAATGATGATCACGTGCTTTCACATTGTGAGGACTTGCAACTCGTTACCACATCGTTGAAAGACTGTTGCTAACAGTTCAGCTAAACACATGGTAACCAGTTTTAACGCCTTTGGGCGAATGCCCTTTGCACCAGGCGAGCTGTACTTACGCGAAGGTATCAAGCGCTTCAGTACATCTGTGGTTGTACAGAATATGTGAATAAGTCCCGATGGCAGCATGATTTACGTAGATAGGACGTAAATTGATTGTACACTTTAGTAGGTATGGCTAGACGGTTGTTAAACAACGCTGGCCGCTTCTTCTGCCGTTTGCACTAACCCGCATGCTGTGTATAGAACATAAATTCCAGCTTGCGTTAAGGCTAAAGCTTTTCACAAATTCTTGCCGATTTGACGCAGTGATTTCTATGTGTTGCTTAGACATCCAAGGTGTGTTTCCTCGGAAAGACTGTGTGGGCTAGCCAAGCCGAGTTTTTCAATGCCATTCGTTTAGCAGCCCTGCTCCCTAAGAAGGACCTTATTTTTTTCGATCGGTGGATTTTGGTTTCTGGCGCGCTTACCACTAGCCCGTTATATCTGTTAATAAAATCACCCAGGCCACCTCCAAGTACCATTAAGCTAGGTTGGACCAGGTTGTTGTGTTAATGCCGGGCAAGTTATCATAGTTGGCTACGAATTGAGATTCCTCGGTACGTTCTTCGCGATATTCTGCTTAACACATGTATTGGAACATAAGCGTCGCAGGACCACTGCGGACCAAAGAAGCGGACGTCGTTACTACGTCAAGCATGAGTTTCTCGTTTGTGAAAATGCCTTCCAAGATTGCCAGTTGGTTTCCTGTTCTGAAACGTATTAGGTAAGTAACATGGTTGTAAAGCGGTGAACCGGAAATTAGCTCTTTCATTTTCGCCTGGATTTACCAAGCAAAAGTGGCCGTGGTTCCTAGGCCGTGCAGGTTGAAGTCCACTACCAGGATAATGTGGCTGTAAGATCGCGCTGGTAGCTTCTTCAAACCGAAGGCTACTGCCTGGCGCATTTCTACAGTAGACATCGGCGGGCATTACACAAGGGTCACTAAGCGTAAATCGCCTTACCTTATGTGTAGGTAGCATCATAAAGCGTCTGTGTTTTGAATCTCTGAGACGTATACGCGGTCGATGAGTAGGCCAGGAAAGCAGTAAAAATTACACGACCTCCTCAAGGGAATCGTTCGCTGCGCAGGTGTGGTATACCAGTTATTGCGATCTCGGCGCGGATAATCACTCCGTTTGGCAATGTTTCGGTCGGCATAATGAGGTCCCAAGACATTGAGGCTTGAGGAAATCGAAGCTCCGCCAGTTTTCATTCGAAAGCATTGTACGTTTGTATATAAATACTTGTGACCTACGAATACCAGAAGCGTATGTTAACAAACAAACCTTTCCCGCAAATTTACGCCGAGCCTTTTAGGGCAGAATGAAATAATTCTTTGGATATATTTCGGACCCAGGGCCCGGGGCCGTTCCGTGCTATTGCACAGAGCATCTAACACCTAATCATTCAGAGGCGAGTTGCGACGAATTGCCTGTTTCTTCTCCGGACAATTCTGGAGTTGCAATGCGCCCAGATCCAGAAATGAAGGCAGCTTTCTCGCAACAAGCTCTCGCTGGTTTGTTGTTCTCTTAGCCAATGATGGCCTGGTTTCGAACGCCTTCAGACGTAGTTATGATAGCAGTTTAATGCGTAAGTTATGCTAGTTTCCGAACACATTTTCAACTAATGTTTGGAGTAGAGTAGAACATTAGCAATCTTGGACCACATCCCTTATGGTTGGATAAACTTGACGTTAAGTTGGCCGGGAGAGAGGGCTTCGTGGACGCAGCACCACTCTTCCAAACATGATCTTGACTTGCGACTCATCATAAGACTAGATTTCGGGGACACCATGGACAAGGATTGAACTTTCGTTGTTTTTCCCTGCGATATCATTCTGGGTTTTGTTTCCTTTGCGGAGGTTCAATCCAAGCGATGTCAGGAACTGTACCAAGGTCGTATGATGGAACACGAAGACGGTTAGGTGACAAGGGTGCGGTCTTCGATCGTTGCCCTACTGAAGTGTCATCCGAAGTAGCTCTGGTTCGCCACAGTTATTGAGTTTGCGTGGAGGACAGCGCCAACCAAACTGGCCTGTTTTGTCTGCATTCCAACTGCATGAAATATAGATTCCCAATGTTTCATGTCGTACAGTAGTTTGTCTATGCTAAAGATGCCCTTGACTTAGGCATGTTCGAACATATTATCATCATAAATTGCTGCACCTACCTTGTTTTCATAATTTGGCATAAAGGTGTGCCACATTTCTCTGACGGCGTGGTAGGCGATCTTCTCTGAAGCCCATTGATATTCTTGCCATTCCTCTCTCTCTTGGGGTTGCTGCAGATTTGCACCCTAATCTTGCTTTGGGTCTGCATGCAGCGACGACATAGGCTTGGTTGTCATGAAATGAATAGTAATAAAGTAACAAAAAGAAACTGGAGGGAAAACCATTCTACGTAAGGAATCGATTCCATGACCACCAGCGGCTTGAACCACCAGACAGCAGCTTATGCCACTGGGCCAAGGAGGACAGCTTGGGACCGTCATGATTTACAAGCTAACTGCTATGTTGCGCGTTTTATATTCCACTGCCATGCAAATTATAAACCTTGCAGAGAGCAGGGTTGGCCCCGAATAAACGACGTCCAACAACAGTAGCTTTGTACAACGTAAAATTTATAAGTCGTTATGGCGGATATATTTTGATATACTCTTAAGTAGGAGATTTTGGCATGTATATAAATAAGTTTATTCGCAGTCAAATTTATGATTCATCCAGTCATCCACATGTCAGGAAATGCGCTAGATTGCAGAGTCAGCCTGTCCGGCTTGGCTAATAGTGCGCATCCATCAGGATTCGATTATATGACTACCAGCGACTTTAACTGCCAGTCAGCAGCTTATGCCACTGGGTCATGGGCGACAGCTTCGGATCGTCATGATTTACAAGCTAACTGCGATGTAGCGCGTCTTATCCTCCACTGCTATGCAAGTTATCAATGTTGTTGAGGACAGGGTTGGCCCCGAATACACGATGTCAACTAACAGTAGCTGTGTAGGACATTGCATTTAGAAAATGTTAGCGAGAATATATTTTGATGTACTCATGAGTAGGGGATTTTGTTATTACTGCGGAGTAGTAGGTGGAGTTGAATGGTATAGGTAGAAATTCGTCACACCTAAACTCACTCAGACAGCCGTCACACCCCCGAAAATGCACGCGCGATTCCTCCTTAAGGGAATCGTCAGCAGTGGTGAGGGGCTACCCTGTCCTCGGCACGGCAGTAACGTGTAGGTCAATGGATAGTGAGGACTGATGCTACCGCCACATTTGAACATGTAAATATACAAATGCATCTTAATAAATACTACTAATGAGTTTGTCAGTAGCGTGAAATTTAATCGTGGCTAAGTTACGTGAATTGAACATACTGATGGTGCCTGTGGCGCTGTTTCGTGTTCCTAGCGGATAAAAGGATCATTGAGCAATGGGGAATGCCGCAGCGGATACATCGAAGTCTCTTTTTCTGCGGTCTTGGTTAGCGGGTACACTAAAGCCTTTCTGCTTTCGGAAAAGTACACTAACGACTTATGACGTCGACGTGGCATTATCACCAAAAATGTCTATTCATTTTGCCATCATTACACATCAAGTCCCACCTACAACTTTCCTTACTCCATCAGAACTGGAGCTACCTATTTCTTCGACAGGCAGTTACTATCTTCTAATTAACCAGGACCAACGAATCACGTTGCGTAACCCAACGCATTTGCATCGTTCGCATCCATGCTCACGTACGCTCTTCTCCATGAATTAGTCTATTGATTTTCTGTGAAGGGTCGTAGAGGTATTGCTGAAGCTTTCCTTTATTCACTATGCTTCAGCACTCGTCTGCTAGCAATAAGGAAGCAATTTAGCACGCAGCATGGAGTAGCTCCTTAGCTTAGTAGCTTCGGATATCTACATGGCTTTATCACCACACACAAACGGACTTTGGCAAGTTAATCCCAGCGATATTTCATATCATTTCAGTATATTTAGGATATGTACACTAAAATGGCACTTCCTTGTTTCTACCTTACTTCTCCACTCTACGTGTTTACACTTTCACACATTTTTGATCCCAGACTTTCGCCACATCATGAACGATTTCTTTACTGACCAGCGCATCAGTCCTTAACTACCATATATATATATATATATATATATATATATATATATATATATTGTGCGGACAGCGCATTTCGTACAAAGCAACGTCACTGTTGCAAAAATGTCGCTTGTAGCGGCTTGACCATGTCAGATTTATTGTGTCTCGAAGTATTCGAGAATAAATTATTTATTTAGTTAAATGCCTATTCTTTTCGCCAGCACCGGATATCCAGTCCCGCTAACCGCATCCCAATACGTTGTCAAGCATAGTTGCTACCTTCTAGTTAACCAAGGTCACTGAAACACATTGCGCGACTCAGCGCCGCTGCAGTCGTTTGCATCGATGCTCAATCGTACTTTTCTTCGTGAATTCGTCTTGCTTTTATGCTAAGGCTCGTGGAAATTTAGCTCTAGAGTTCCTTTACTAAGCGTACTTAGCAATCATCTGTTAGTAACTTGGGAACACCAAATCACAAAGCGCGACGCAGCGCCTCAGCTACGTGCCTTCTGGTATCTGTATGACTTTGTGAGCACCAAAAGGCAATTCATTTCGCTATCATCGAGCATCCAGTGCCACATATATCCCGTGTGCTACGCCAGCTATAGCTGGCGTGGCACACTGATTCTTCACCCAGAAACAATTATACCAAATTATTACACTTAACATGCACGGATATGTTCGCATATCAAAACCTTACCTAACGCTGGCTTTGTCGACATAGTTGTCTCTAATTTTTCCGAGCACCCGTCTTATCTCCGAGTTCGATGTCGTGACTATACGACATTTGTCTATGTGTAAAATCGGAGGCCATCTTCATTCCTACCTTTTTCAATAATACCCCTGAACCATTGCTATACGCGTATACCTGTTATACCCATCTGCGTGCCTCGCCCCGTGGAGGATAAACCATTTAATTATTTATTTATCTCCTTCAACCTGTCGGATATATCGTACGGTCGCACTGATACCCATAGTGACCACACCGCATTGGATAGCTGTAGCGAAACCTGAAATCGGGAACTTACGCCGGAAGAATGCGGTGTCATGTGCTACAAATGCTACATATCCCCAAACGTGCTGACCCTGAGTGGTAATTTACTAGGCAACTGCACAGCATTGACAGAACGGAGTGCGCTACTCCATGTCACTTAAGTTTGAAGAACAAGTGAGCTACAGCACCGCAACTGCTAGTTCATTAGTCGGATGCATCTGTAGAGCGACGTCCTTGGCAGGTTTTAAAGTCACACTTTACAAGCTTCGTGTACACCCCCTTTTAGAATACTGCTCCATAGTGTTATGCATTGCGAAGAAATTGGACAGAGGTGCAGCTGAATAGGACCACCCTTCTTTTACGGTACAACTATCGCCCCTTTCCCACTAAATCGCCGTAAAAGTGCAAACAGTTTCAGCGGAATCCTTTGTGGGTGCGCCGCAGATTGATAACTTCGTTGTTTTGTTTCAAATCCTAAAATCTCCAACGCTGATAACCATGGAATTTAAGAAATTCCTGGACTAATAGTTTGCCGATATAAAATATATTGAGCACCCCAACGTAAAGGGGCTTTGTCCCTATATGACATCAGGTGCAGCTACACAGATTGACCTCTTCTTTCTGCTTCCAACCAGTAAGCAGTAATCACTCAAACGACCATTACTCGTCGATATCCCTTGCTCAGTAAACCATGCTTCTTCATTCTAACATGTGTCGAATGCAGTATACGAGGTAGCATTTTCCTATGCAAGTATACGTTCGCATGGAACCGACTACCATTAACAATAAGATTCTCGGAGCTCGTCACGGTACTTCTCAAAAGTAACACCCCGGTAGATCAGTCCTGCGAACG